>BEHA01050193.1:815734-1044860 GCA_002897215.1 Eschscholzia californica subsp. californica
CCCTGCCCCCTGGGTTTGGTTCCTCTTGGATTCCCTCTTACGGAGGAATAACATTCCATCTCGGAATGTGATTGTGATTCCTGATACTACTCTCGTGCATCAAACACAATTTTGGAATGTGATTCCTGGTAATTGCATTATATTATGGCGCGCCAAACATGACCTAGAAGCGCAGAGTCATCAATAGGTCAGCTACTTTTTCAATGCTTTCCGTGTCTTCTACAGATTTGGGTGCATTTTGTTGACACTTAGGCATATCATGGATACCGACAAAATCAATGAGATGTATGAAGCCTTCAGAGAAGGAACACAGAAAAAGGAGAATTATGAAGCAACTGTCTCCTATTGGTATTTTCAATGCATCGGAAACAAAGGAACTTGAGAATTTTCAAAGGAAAAGAAGAGAGGACAGAACAATAAACTAATATCTATTCTTGGGATTCGTGATTAGAGGAACTTGAGGACATTAACTTTCCGAGCTTCATCATAATTTGGGATGTCATCTTTTTTTTTTTTTTTTTGAATTGTTCAGCGTGTGCCTCGAACCCTTGACCTCTAGGTGGAAGATTCTACCTCTTACCACTCCAACCAAGGGTTGTTGGCAAAAAAATAAATAATATAATCTGGGATGTTATCTGCTATCGATAGATATGGTTTTTCTTTTTGTAATAGGGTAAACTTTTGAGCTCCACACGGTTTTCCACTGCTCAGATCCTACTGGTTTGTATTCTTTGTCCTCTTGGACCTTCCTAAAATAATCTGATGAAAAAAATTTATAGTTATGTCACTACTTTTGTGATTAACACACTACCTATTTCCTGAAACCCAAAACAAGCATGGAACGCAATTTATTGTGTACTTACTCTGGTAATGAAAAAGAAAACAAAAGGTCAAGTGCTTACGTGCAAACATTTTGCAGGTTGCTTTGATAGTTTATCTTTCTCACATTGGAAGTTTCGTCCCAGCAGAGGCAGCTACTGTGTGCTTAACTGATAGGTGTGTTACTTGCAATTATATTGTGTTTTTCATTTGTGAGGATCTATCTTAAGAGTGTATGGAGCAAAACTATCTGGCTTGTTTAAATAGGATATTTTGCGGGATGGGAAGCAAACTAATGACTGCTGAGCAATCAACATTTATGATTGATCTACATCAAGTAGGACTGATGCTCAGGTATTCCTCTAAAGATGAAAATATTAGTTTGTTGACAGACATAGTTATTGGTCTCAAGGGTCGAGTACAATTGGATCCTGCAGTTATTAATGCTGGCAGGGGTAATATGAGCGGTATACTTCTCACAAACAAGAAACGGAAACCATTAGACTTGATACTTAATGCTTAGAATATTTCTTCAAGAGGATCTAAGAACATATCTTTTTACAACAGCCACAATGCGTATTATTCCTTGTGTTGAGATGTCAATGTGCATTGTCTAGGACTAAGTGCTTTATGGCCTGTGGAGGTCAATGAGATGATCCCTTTTCTTTTTTGTGTGCAGAGATCCAATCTCCTAATGTACAGAACTACAGATGTTTTAGTTTTAGCATCTATTTCAGTATATTTATTGTAGCGATGTGTATAGGCAGGCAACATCTCGATCTTTATGTTTGTTGGATGAATTTGGGAAAGGCACTCTTACTGAAGGTTTGCCTCGCTAGTCCCTAACATTATTGATTATTATGTTTTTGATCTCATCAGGTAATCTTTAGATATATTTAGTTTATTGACTGTGAGTACTTTTGTTTTAATCCCTTATTCCAGATGGCATTGGTCTCCTTGGTGGAACTATAAATCATTTTGCAACTTGTGACGACCCCCCAAAGGTTTGTTCGAAATACTTAGAGTTCTAATTTCTTATCTTTGCGCTTCATTGAACTAATTTCTGTAATATTTCCAACTTGATTCATTTACTAATTATAATTGTCTCTCATACTCGACGTGAATGTATACGTTGGTCCATTGAATTCTGCCTATCATGAGATGATATAAGGTTTTTAAAAGTATTGTATTGAGAGAATAAGAGGGATGCTCTTTATTCCTTATGCTTTTTTATTCATTTGAAGTGTTTTATTTTCTAATCCAGTTACCCGATTAATTTGCAGGTTCTTGTCTGCACACACTTAACTGAGCTATTTAGCGAGAACTGCTTACTGAAGGTTTGCATAATTCAACATCTATTACATAATTCAAAGTTTCACCGCAATATATGTTAAGAGAGTGACAATTTTGTGATCGATACTTACCAGTCAGAGAGAATCAAGTTTTACACCATGAGTGTGCTGAGACCTGACAATAGCGCTACAGATGGTGAAGACATTGTATTCTTATACAGGTACTTGCTATTGCTTAAATAGCCACTTCTAGCCAAAAGTAGTTTTCTGACGTTTAAATTAATCTTAAGGACTGCCTACGTTACTGCAGTACTCTTTGTAGAAAGTAGAAACAGGGTTGGAACAAAGTATCCAATGGTCCGCCTCAAAGATCTCCTAGACAATTAAACTTGGCCATACTAAGATTGAAATTTAAAAGATTAATGATTTACTTAAATGGTGATCCAATATTTTCTTGTCTTATGCAACTCCTTTTCTAACTGCATGGTACTAGTTATAGGGTTTATAATCCTCTCGTGATGGTTATCCGTTACATAAACTATGTAACATGGACACAAGTGCGGGTACTGGTGTCTCACACCAATACGAAGTGTCAGATAAGATGAGGCGAAAAGTGGGTCATAACATAACAGGGATAAAACGATTCACATATTTTCTTCTTAGTTATTCTGTTTGGATTTTGGTCATGTCTTCATGTAAAAAATTTTACGTTTGGATCAAAAACCCTAGTTACATCATATAAAAAAGACGTTAACCTATTTCAGTATTTGTGGTTCTAACACGTTTTTCTACAACTAACCACAAGATGTAAATCATGCACGTATAACATCACATACTAGACCCACTAAAGTTCTTGCGAGAATATAAATATCTGAAGTACCTGAGAGGAGTATGCAAGTGTCTGAGTATCAGACACAACAAAAAGCAAAAATGAGCAGTAATGTTACATATACTAAGGTTTGTGGTACAAATAACCTATTTCTGGTAAATATTTAACCAGATCTTGATTGTAGTGGCCTATCTTTATATTTCCTTGCTAAAGTTTTACTAAAATACCTGTATATTGTTTTCATCAACAGACTAGTTCCTGGGCATGCACTTTTGAGCTACGGTAAGCATATATTTCTGTACAATGAATGGGTTTCGAGATACTGGAATTCGTTCAAATCATAAGTGAACCATATACCTTGCAGGTTTGCATTGTGCCCTTCTTGCTGGTACGTCCCACACTTTCTCTCTTTTGTAATTAAACTTTGAATTTCAAATAGAACCCAGGCATGGTTACTTTTATATGACACTATACATGCGGTAACAAAATGTAAACACATATAAATATATCAAGTTCATCGAATATGACTACGGAACAATAAAATTGGTATCAATCAATTAATATTGAAAAAACGATGCAATTCTCAACTAAGAATTATCTAAAATGACATTACAAAGTTTGAAGATAGATGGTGAGAAATTATTCTCATCATACAGTTTATGCAGTCGGGATAGCAAGTAATTTGCGAGTTACACAAGATTCGGCCAGGGGGTAGCCCAAGAAAACTTGGCTCGAGTTCATCTTCTTTCCTTTGTTGCCCATTTGGTTCTTCATTCTCTCTAATTAGCGGGTTTGATTTCAAAACTTTAGGTTGTCCTCAAGGCGGGCAAGAATAATATTAACTCATAAATCTTTGAGGTGTTTAACAACAAGAAAAATCGGAGTTCTAATGTTGTATAAACCCCAGGTCATAAAAAATTACACTCTGATACTCAGATGACCTTAATGCGATGGATCAAGGTATATGCATCAATCATATTCCCTAACGTAAGAAAATGAAAATGATTAGCCAACTCCTATCATCCTTACCATCACTTGCATCATTCATTAGAGAGTTGTCTTTCCATCTTGTAGGTTTTACATGCTTTGGTGAAACCAAAAACCCTAAACCTGCTCCTCTTCAAAAAATATTATATTTATGCCAGTATGTGCATGTAGAAGTATATGCTTGTGAAAAACCCCAACTACATGACAGAGAATCGGTTAGATATATCATTTATGGTGATAACGCAACTGAAAGAGCGAGATCTACGGATACCTGTTTATTGTTTCTGTGGGGTGATTTGAATGTCTGAATGTTGGTCAATATTAAATAGTGTATTTCAGTATGAACGTTTATATTATCTATCTAATATACTAGTCTAAGTACTATATCACAATTAGACATGCATACTTCAAAGCCGAAGTACGAGAGGTTCTTCTATCGAGAATCCCATAAATATATTATATGTTTGATGACTATAATAACTTAAACTACCTGATAGGACTCGTTTTCACCATTCTAAGATATCAAACACATTGTTCATGCAGGTATTCCAGAGGAGGTTCTGAAAAGAGCAGCATCTGTATTAGAAGCAATTAGGACTAACCAACAAGTTGAGCGACTAAACGAGGAGAAAATACTCTCAAGAGATCTGCTATACAAGGTGATATTTGATTCTAAATTTCGATAGTAATCCAAATGAAAGTAGAAACCCAAAACCCTCTTTTTTATCTCTAACAAAACATTGTCTATGCAGGATGCAGTGGATAAGTTGTTGGCTTTCGATATCCAAAATGGTGATCTAAACCTCTTTTTCAAAGAAATATTTTCTTCTCAGAAGATATAAAAGTTCCTGTCTGGGTTCTCTTCTGAAAATCTATCATCTTAGGCTTGAATTCTCTGGAATTTATATAGTTTTACTCT
Organism: Eschscholzia californica subsp. californica; assembly: GCA_002897215.1. Lineage (NCBI taxonomy): Eukaryota > Viridiplantae > Streptophyta > Magnoliopsida > Ranunculales > Papaveraceae > Eschscholzia > Eschscholzia californica. Next base: position 820,581 of record BEHA01050193.1, read on the forward strand.
TCAGCATTAGTCTAAACCTAAATGAAATGTATATACAGTTTTGCCCAACCATGGTGTGAATGTCTCCCATTGCTTCCCCATTCCCTCTACAAAAACATTAGACTGATTAAATTGTGGCCTTCTCAAACTTTATCTGCACTGGAGTTGTATATATATATATATATATATATATATATATATATATATATATATATATACTAGGGTATAGCCCGTGCCTCCGTCACGGCACAATTTCGTGTGAAAATAAGTAGGAAGTGGGGAGGAAAAGAATTTAGTGGGTGGTTTGTAACTAATTTTCTGAAAAAGTGGGAGGGAGAGAATAGTGGGTGAGTGGTTATTTTTTAGCAGTGAGAAACCGTGGTTTTTTGTGGTTGGTTATCAAAAAAGTGGGAGAGAATTAAGGAGGCTCTGATTTAGTGGGTTTGAAATTCAATTTTAGTCGTTAGATTAGATAATTCTTGATGAAAATCAGACGGATGTGAATATCCAAAAGATAAATCGACGGTCCACCCAGAAAAACACCATTGTGCTATATATAATATATATATATATATATATATATATATATATATATATATATATATATATATAGAGAGAGAGAGAGAGAGAGAGAGAGAGAGTTTAAAACTCTGATGTCAGGCCCTGTTATTAAGATATGTTGGCCCAAAAAAACAAACATTTTTGTATTCCTCTCTCTCTCTTCAACTTCCTTCTTCAACTTTCTTCGTCGTAGTGTAGTGTAACCCTCGCCAGATCCGGCGAGGGTTACATCTCTCCTTCCCTCCATTCCTCTCTCTCTTTTACGGTTTTCTGTCCATTCGTGATGGTGGTTTTTGCCCTACGAAAGATCTGGATGTGGTATTTTTTGCCCTAGTAATGATGGCATCGAACTCGGATTTGGTGGAGATTCATTGTTATAGTGGCGGTGGTGGGAGTGCGATTGGATCTGTGGCTTCATCTTGTGGATTTTGTGAAGGTGGTGTGGTGGAGGCATGAGATCTGTGGGATGTTTAGTGATGGTGGTTTAGATCTGGTTAATGGCGGCGAATGGGGTGCGATTGAATGATGTGTATAGATCTGATGGTGTGGTGGAGGGTTCCATGGTGATGTTTATTGATGGTGGTGGTGACGGTGGTCTATGGGATTCAGTGGTGGTACGATGATGTTGCATTGTGGTGACGGTGGGTACTGGGTTCAGTGTTGGCGGTTTTTTCTATGGTGATGGCGGTTTTCCGATGATGAAGGCGGTTTTCCGGCGACAAAGGTGGTTTTCCAGTAACAAAGGCGGTTTTCCGGCAAATGTGACGGGAATGTAAATTAGTTTTTTATTAAATTGTATTATCAGTTATTTTGGTGACCTTTAGGGTCTTTTCATCCGTGATTTATAGGATCCTTTCATTTTCGACCTTTAGCGTCATTTTCTTGAGTCGTGTCTAGTCCAATTTCTTTCTCATTATGAGGCACTTTGCATTTAAAGGTATGCAACTCTCATGATGTTTGAAGAGAGAAATAGTTATGATCATCCATGTAAAATTGTGATTCAATCACGTATGAACGAATATGGTTTGCTTGGTTTCAAAAAAAAAAAACACTGATGTCAGGGCCTAGAAGGACAATCTAAGTTTGACATTGTACTGGATATAGTAATTTTTTGTTTTTTTTTACCCTAAATATTTTGTTTAGAGGTGCTAGTGGTGTTTATGGTCCAGCACCGGCTGCCCCGTTTAGAGAGGCCCAGCCCCGATTCGTACAAAAATGGGTCAGGCTAGCCCAGGTTTTGTCCTGGGCACGGGCTGGGCCTCTATTTGATTCCAGCGGGCGAGGCTTGGACTGGCAGGAAGCTCGGGTTGGGCTAGACCCGTCTTAACTATCAGCTTAATTTTTTTATAAAGGCACCCAACAGCTAGTTGGGAAGCTTTACACTTTTTACCTCCAACTAGCCGTTTTTTATAGTTGGAGGGGGATAAAAAGGGTATGTTACTCCTTTTTTTTTTTTAAACCAAGTAAAACCATATTTCATTCATAAGTGATACAATCACAAAGTTACATGGATGATAATTGTTATTTCACTGAGAACTACATGAGAGTTACATACGATAAGTTCATAGAACTTTCGAATGTAAAGTGCCTCATGAAGGGAAAGAAATTGACTGGGCACAGACTGAAAAAAACCCTAAAGGTCGACAAAAGAGATCCTAAATATTGAGAACTAAAGACCCTAAAGGTCGACAACATAGAATAATATTATATAAATAAAATTGAAAACTAGACGTAGTAAGATGATGATACAAGTATCAACCAATCTAATGAAGAGATTACTAAGCCAATTTCCGTTGTTTGATTTTATTTTTTTAACCCAGTTCTTCGTTGTTGTTCATGTACGAACCTTATCCAAAATCCATCTTCTCCTTTTCACGAATCACAACCATTAATAGATTGACTATGAAACCTTCAAAGTCGTCTTTGAATCCGTTTTTAGTGAGAAAGTCTCATCAAAATCGTCTTTGAATCTTCATCAAAACCGTCTTTGTGTCGTGATGAAACCACCTGACAATGGAATTGTTGTTAATGGAGTGTTCATCTCCCTCGTCTCTTCCTCTCCGTCTACTTCAGAATTTTCTTAATATATAACTAAAAGATAATACAAACTACAAAAGTGGAAAATCCGGAGGAGGGATGAGGCATCCCTCCTCCGATAAACGACAAGACCTTGAAACTGCTCGAAAAGTAAAGAAACCGCCTGGAAATGCTCAAAAAGTGGATCGGTGACTACGCCATATAGGAGGCGCCACCCAAATCAGAATCAAAAAGAAATTCTACCACCCCGCCATTTCTCTCTCCTAAAACTAACTCTCGGTTGTATTAATAATATATTACCCCCCTTTTGATCTAAAAATACCGAGTCAATTTTTTTCAATTTCCCAAAAACCATCTTCAAGATCTATAATTATCTAAGTAATCATGTACACATCTCGTCAAGAAAAAAAGTAACCATGTAAGCAATAATTAAAGTAATCAGGTTTTGATTTTTATCAGATTAGTAGGGTGTATCTCGTCCCTACGAAATGAACAATATCAATAAAATTTGACGAACGAATTTTTCTATTATTATTTTTCTTAAATTAGTTATTTTATTGAGAGAGATTTCAACTTTTCTTTTTTAATCCTTGTAATTTCTTTTGTTTCTTTTATTCTTAAATTATTTATTTTATTCTTAAGAAGGACACTGTTATTGAGAAAGAGGTTTCAATTTCTTTTTTTAACCTTTGTAATTTCTTTTGCTTCTTTTTTTCTTAAATTAGTTATTTTATTTTTAAAAAAGACATGATTTTTTTTTCTAAGTAACGACTATATTTCAAATTTTGAGAAAGATTTTTAGACAATATACTTTATTAAAAAATAATGTTTATCTCACTCAACGTTTTTCCAAATATATATATATATATATATATATATATATATATATATATATATAGTATGAAATTAAATACAATACTCTGGCCGAAAAAATGATTATAATTGGAAAACATTTATTAAAATAATAAAAAAAAATGAAACATCTAAACTTTTAACAGAGTTAAAAATGTCTATAATTTTCTTAACGTTTGTAGCACAAACCTTAAGGATATATAAACGGGTAATCTCATGATTCATTTTTATTAGGGAAACATTTTTAGAATTATTTAAGGGGCATACAACATTTTTGAAATGGTGGTCAACACAAAATCTTTTTTTTGAAGGATAAATATTGGTAGCTTCTTTACTTTTTTTTGTACAAGAATAGGATGATATAATATATGTTTTTCTGAATGAGAAACTACATACCACATGCCACATACTACATACCAAAAGATATTTGAGATTTTATTAGATTAACAAAAAAACAAAAGGGGCGGGGCGCATACTACTGAGGAGAGCAATTTGCACAAAACAAAAGAAAAGAGCAATATAATTGTTGGAGTAATTGAGAGTGGAATTTGGCGCCATCTGCCTGAAGTGGAAGGTGGAATTTGACGACATCTTCCTGAACATTAGTGTTTGTGGAGATAGAAACAACTTCACATGCAACTTCAATACTAAACATAATTATGTTGTTCATGATGTTGAAGATGTTCCTCAGAGTTGTTCGAGAGGCGTTTGTTCTTGCAAATTCAGGTAGACCAGGTCCTGTTTTGATTGATATCCCTAAAGATGTACAACAACAACAACTTGTTGTTCCTAGCGGGAACCAACCTCTTAAATTACATAGTTATGAATCAAGAATGTCCTGACAGATAATTAGGTTCATTTGCGAATCCAAAAAACTTGTTTGTATGTAGGTGGTGGGTGTTTGAATTTTCATAGTGACAATCATCCACTTCGCAATTCATTATAAATCTTAGAATTTCTAATTTTACAGCGAAACGAAGATAGGGGGTACTTAATAATGAACTCGAATATAGTTACAAATTGTAGACCAATTCATTATAAATCTTAGAATTTCTAATTTTACATCGAAACGAAGATAGGGAAGTACTTAATAAGGAACTCGAATATAGCTACAAATTGTAGACCAATTAAGAAATTTATATGTAGTTTACTCTGTCTTGTAGATGCTATTTTCGTACATCTCACCCTTACCACATACCACAACGTAAATCTTAGAATTTCTAATTTTACATCGAAACGAAGTTAGGGGAGTACTTAATAATGAACTCGAATATAGCTACAAATTGTAGACCGATTAAAAAAAGTTATGTATAGTTTACTCTGTCTTGTAGATGCTACTTTCGTACATCTCACCCTTACCACATACCACATACCACAACGTGTTTAGCACTAGCTGCCTTGTTTAAGAAGAATTTCATGGCTTTATGCTTCCATAATAAATCCCTAAACTCTATTTAGAGGTAGAATTGTCTATTATGTGTATTTTCTTCCTTGTCACATTCCTAAAACAGGTATGAAAAACACAAGTTCCCCAAGGTTAAGTCGTTAGCTCTCACTTTATCTAACATTGTATAAATTCCTGCTGTCAGTATGAAAATCACTCACTCTCTCTCGCAATTAATTTTTCATCACCATGGCCGTTCCAACCCCTTCTCTACTTGCTTCTCTTCTTCTTTCTCACAGTCACTCTCCACTCTTCATCTCTACCATACCGAAAGTTAACTATACTCTCTCTGGTCTATACTTTATACTTCTTATATTTGGGTACATATAGGTTGCTAATGAGTTTCTCGTACATACTGATATACATACAATTTTTGTTGTCGTCGGCAGTGAGCTATGCCGACAAAATTTATATGATCCCGACGCTTTTATACCGTCGGCAATATTCGCGATTTTTGTAGTGAGGTGGACAAGATCAATCATACTTGAGATAGATATATGGTAGATATTTTGTTCTCTTACATGCATAATACTCATTATAGATAATAGTTTTACATGAAAACAAAAAGATGACACTTGATTATATACTCATAAATTGTATATAATATCACATAATAAAATAAGATCTATAATATATTTATGTAGAGCGCGTCTAAAGGCGCCTCCCAAAAGTACTGTAGGCGCCTCCTAAAGAAGTTTGACTGTGGTCAACTCCCGACATCTTTAGGCGCCTCCCTTCGGACTGAATAGTCCGAGGCCCAAAACATTGCTTCGGACTGGGTCAGTCCCGAAGTGGGTCGGACTGAACAGTTCGAATGGGCTCGGACTAGACCAGTCCGAAATCTTGCTTTACGTTTCGGACTGAGAAGTCCGAACCCTCCCAGAAAAGAAAATAAAGACTTTTTTTTTGGAGAGATGAACATTAGATAGGAGGCTGTTTTATTCGATTGAATCTGGATTGATTCCTAAGGTTTTTTATTGTATTGAATATAGGTTGTTGTAGGAATCGTGAAGATGGTTTTGTGAATGTAAAAAATGAAGAGTGCCATGAAATTTTTGGAGAAAAAAACAATTTGAGATGGGAAATAAAATGCTCATAAGAATAGATCTTGATGTTGGTGAGTAAGGGACAAAAAAAACTCAAAGATTAATGATGGTGATGAGGTTGGATCTCTTTATTCTCCCTTGAGTTTTCATCTACATTGCTAGGGTTAGGGTTCTTCGTAGAGAGAGAAAGAACAACAAACGAAGAAGAGAAGAATAAGAAAAGGAGGGGGGGTGCTCGGGGGCGCCTCTTGAGCCAATAGGAGAGGCGCCTAAAGAGGGATGCCCCTATAGCAATTTTGGGAGGCGCCTATAGACGCCCCCATTTATGTATATGTAATATCTTTTCTTCGAAAAGAGTTATGCATGCTATATTTTGTAATTAAGAAAACAAATGAAAGCAATTCAAATAAACTGGCTTAACATAACTTAATTATTGTTGTTATGGATAAAATTTTGATGTATTTCTGGATTAGGGTATATCTAGTGTCCTAGAGCAGGAACAGTTGTACCAATCAAATTTGACAAAATTTTAGCCCAGTACTTCTATATGCGCCCTATAGTATTGCTCTAGGCGCTCTCTCGAAACATACCATCCGACTTTCCATATTTATTATTGCTATATAGCTAACTTTAAAATATATTGCTTCTAACTGTAAATTAATTATTTTATTGAGAGATATATTTCAATTTCCTTTTTTAACCCTTGTAGTTTCTTTTGTTTTATTTTTTCTTCCATTAGTTATTTTATTTATAAGAATGACACGATTTTTTTATAATAGGTTATTTTATTTCTAAAGACTATATTTTAAATTTTAAGAAGGATTTCTAAACAATACCCTTTATTAAAAAAATGATTTTTATTCTAGTCAGTGTTTTTCCTTTAGTTTTATTATATAGATTTTTTTTTTTTTGAAAAAGTGATGGCACAAATTGAACAGGCCCAGCCCGACCCGCCCTAAGTGTGGTATATCAAGTCTCAGTCCTGCACTAGGCCTTGGTATAAGCTAACTTGGGCAGCTAGGGACATTTTTTACCTGGTTTTGTGTGGCCAGATCCCAGCTTAGCCCTATATGCACCATTACCTCCAACCTTCCCATTCCTTTATAACGAATAAATATTCTACATCTTCAGCATCACAACATTCTTAGAGCAACTTCAATCCAAGAGGGATTTAGCCTTAAAAAAACTATTTTTTCTATCCAAAATTAAATCAAGAAGCTCAACCTAAAAAAACAACTCGAATCTTGGAGAGGCTTAGGCTAAAAATTGTGTATAGCCAAACACAAGGACTTGGCACAAGGACTAAACAGGAGTAATAGAAAAATAGGTTAGGCATAAAAAAAAATACCTAAGCCAATCAGATTTCAACATCATACATTTTATAAGTAATTTGTTGTTTTTTCTATGGCTAATGACTTGAATAAAATTAAATACTTGGCGAATAGTTTACTTTTTACATTTTAGGCATGCAAAGGTAGCAAATGGAGTTTACCTGACCCTAAAATGTCAGTCACCCATCAAATTTTACTAAGCAGGAGTGATAGAAAAATAGACTGGCATCAATACTAAAATATTGTTAATTGAGTGCACACGAAGTATTATTATGAAAAGAAAAATGGAAAAGATAAAGACTACGTTGTTCCTATTGAATCGTACTCAATTGAAACTCAATGAAACAAAAAGGAAAAAAAAAAGTGAAATTTGAAAACTAGGTCCAACTACGATGTTACAGGGACGAGTAAATATGCCCTAACATGTGCAAATCGAACCCTAATTCCTAATTTCGGCTATTTTTTTTCTTTTTAAACGTTATGGAGCCGATTGGAGTGAACAAAGAATTAGAGAGAAGGAAAAAATTAGGGAGAGTAACATTCGAGCGAGGGAGATAGAGACAAATCTTATGGTGGTGGCTAAAACCGTAGATTTTTAATTCTTTTAGTTGTGATATTATGTTAAGGACGATTTTAATATTAGTCATTCTAATATCTTATTAAGGATAAATTTGTCCATAAATATTAAAAAAAATCATTCCCGGACATGGGAATAAGAAACCTACCTCCTCCATGGGTTTGCTATTATCCCGTTTAGGGAGAATCATATTCCTCCGGGAATAGGATTTCCTCTTAATCCCCTCGAGCCAAACAATAAACGGGATTGTGATACCCCAAGAATCACATTCCATTCCCACGCGATTCAAAAGGCGCCAAACATCACTTTAAGGTTCATAGATATGTTTTTAGCTCAATTATTACAATTAACAATTTACCTGACACAATTATAGTACCAGACACATTAATAACAACAATGCGGGGATAGCTCAGATGGGAGAGCGTCAGACTGAAGATCTGAAGGTCGCGTGTTCGATCCACGCTCACCGCATTTTTCATTTTGCTTATTTCCCGTCTTGTTTTTTTTTGTGTATTCTGTTCACTTTTTTTTTTTTTTGCAAATGTATTCTATTTACTTGCATACTTTGGAAAAGCATAAACCACAAACATATACCTTCTGAGTTTTCCACAATACTTGAACAAGTGCTTTCAGTTGCACTTCAGAAACGCACGATGCAATGTCACAGAGGCTTTTACTGAAACTCAAAATGATGCATCCGCAAGCAAAATCGATCGCTTATTTATTCAATGAACTCTGAAACAGATAAAACTCATCGCTAAGGTGCTTAAGAAGGTACAAGTAGTTTAGAGAGCATCAAATCTATATTAACCAATTTCTGCAGCGAAAGTAATGTACAAGTAGTTTAGAGAGCATCAAATCTATATTAACCAATTTCTACAGAAGTAATTACGCAAATAATAAGAAATTCAAATGGGAATCCAGAAACATTCATCATCTATTAATATGTCAAAATGTGTTTCATCAAAAAACCCACGGCTGTCAAAAGAAAAAGGAAAACGATCAAGTTTTTGCCCTTAACAAAATTTCACTGAACTAGTGAACCATATACCGGATAAACAGCAAATAACGACCATATCAGCAAAAGTATCCTAAAAGGATCGGTAGAAGTATCCTAAAAGGATCGGTAGAAGAACGCAAAACTTCCCTCTATATCAAGCATCTTACTTCATTTGTTTGTAATTGTTAAGAGCAAGCCATAATGATCACTAGGCAAAACAGGTAGAACCAACTTTTGAATCTCATTCTTTACCTTCTTCTCCTTACAATATGAAATCCCTTGTATTGCTTCCTTTCCTATCAAATTAATTTCACTTACTTTGAAATCTTCCAAGTTGCACAAGAATCGATCTAATCGCTTTTGAAGTGTCCTGTTCCCTGATAACATCTGATTAGATTTTGTATCATAAGTGAATCCATTCTCTCCAGGCTTTAGCTCACTCCAGGCGTCGACCCATCCATCAGGTAATGGAAACGGGCCGTCAGACTTGTCGTCCCAGTTCATATCACCACCAATTATGACATTGGGTGAATCCTTGAGAAGTATTAGTGCCTCCTTTGCTTGAGCTACTCGTTCTTTGCTGTACATCTGATTCCATTTCGGCGGGGCAGGGCAGGGACTTTCGAGGTGGCTAGTGGCAACAACCAATTGTTTCTTCCTCTCCCCACTTTCGAGTTCAATAGTAGTTAGACAAAGTTCTCTACCCATAATGGAGTTACTGAAGGGTGTGCAGCTGAAGGATTTCACAGGGAGTTTACTCAACTGTCATGATACAGCATAAAATATATCACGTTCCGAACTAGTGTACAATGCAAATTTAGCTAACAGTATTCCATTATAATGTGTGCGTGTGTGTTTATATATATAGGGTTTATATCGACAACCTAGTCTTGTGATAATGTGATACTCTCCCTCCTAACACTGGGGAAAAGAGCCATAACATAGAAAAAGGAAACAAAGTGAACTCCAAGAGAGAAGAAGTTACCTGCATACAGAAATATGGTCTTGTATTTGCCATCTCATATGAAACTGAACAGTTATATACTTTCCACCAACTGGACTGTCGAAATATGTCATAAATCATCGGGGTGACTTCCTAAATTTCAGCAATCTATTAGATTAGAATAGTATCGTACAAACAATAGAATAAATAAGCATTGGAAAAGAACTAACAAACCTGTAAGCAAATGACATGAGGAGAGGTTTGCTGAATAAGGTCACCTATTGCTCTCATTCTTTTATGCAGTTCCAAGTCCTCCCTGAACCAAACATTATAACTCAAAACCTTCAATGTGTTTAAATCGACATCTCCATTGACCTCCTTTGTGATACCTACAATTTTCATGTACATAAAATTTGTGCGACTAAATTATTATTATGGTTATGTTTCAAACAAATAAAAAAGATTATCATGCCTATAAAATTAAACAATGAATAACAACATCGACCAATCTTACCTTTTACAATTGAAGCCATAAAAAACATAAACCATGAACTCCAAACCCAATTGAATTGGTAAAAACATTAATTATGTTGGCCATGAGGCACAAATAAAGTTCATTTATGTGCAATTTACTGGCACGAACAAAGTTCTCACCCGTATCTAGTAAAGGCACATCATTAAACAAGTCTTGTACTCGAATTCAGACTTGTTATTTTAACTGAACAAATGCATAGGGGAGAAAGATTTGCCACTAAGATCTAACTCCACCAGAGATATAAAGGCATACTAATCAATTACAGGACAAAGAAAGTCACCTTTATCAAAATTAATCAGGGTTAAGTTTGTGGTCATCCAACTTAAAACCAATTGCAATGAGTGGAGAGAACCTAGACATAATATTCTCAGTTACTAAATAACCTTTTTTCCACGTGGGACTATTCTCACACACCCTCTCACTTGTATGATTATTTGAGCCTAACACGTGTTTTTATTTTCAGATGACGTAGAGCAAGTGTGCATTTTAAACTTATCACGTGTAGGCCTAGCTCTGGTACCATGTTAAGTTTGTGATCATCCCGCCAAAACCAATTGGCAATGAATGAAGATGATCATCCAACCGAAACATTATATAAAGAGATTCTAGTTGAATAAAATGATTAGGGTTTTTCCAATACACATTGGATCAAGGTTACATGCCTTTTATATGTATTTCTACAATGGAGCAGCTAAAAGGTAAAAAGAGAAAGGGATAACAGAAAGATAACAGCTGTAAAAGTGAAGTTATCTTTCTGTTATGAATTTACACATTTAGACTTAAAACACTTAAAGTATTGACACTCATGTTACACTTAGAACTAAATCTTTAAGGATGCAATTCATCTTCTTCCTCATTTTATAAGATTTAGTTGTCTCTAAGTGCTTGTCTTCAATATACCCCCCTCAAACGAATGTCGAGATTAAGACATTAGTTTGCCTTTCAGAGAGAGAAATGTCGGAGAAGCAAGGCCCTTTGTGAAGATATCTGCAAGTTGAAATTGAGAGGGAACAAAGACTAATTGAAGAGCTCCTTTTGCCACTAGTTCTCGAATAAAATGATGATCAATTTCAATATGTTTCGATCGACTATGGAACACTGGGTTGCGAGCTAAGCAATGAGCACTCATATTGTCAGAGTAAAGCTGGAATGAAGGGACTGGAACACCTAATTCTCGAAGAAGATATGACAACCATAATAATTCAGAGACTGCCATAGACATTGCACGATACTCGGCCTCAGAAGAAGACTTGGAGACAGTGGGCTGCTTACGAGAGCACCAAGAGATCAAATTTTGCCCAATATAAGTGCAATAGCCAGAGGTGGATCTTCTTGAGTCAGGGCAGCCTGCCCAATCAGCATCACAGTAGGCAGCCATAGAAGATAGGGAAGTCATCGTACCAGCCTTCAGAGTGACCCCCTGGCCAAGAGTCCCTCGAATGTACCTCAAAATTCGTTTGACAGCCTTCCAATGGAGAATGGTAGGCGCTTGCATAAATTGACAAACATAAGTCACAGCAAAGGTAATGTCTGGCCTTGTGAGGGTCAAATATTGAAGTGAACCAACTGTACTTCTATAGAGAGTTTCATCTTCAAATGGGTCTCCATCATGAATGGAGAGTCTAGAACCGGAGGCCACAGGTGTGTCAATGGGTTTGCAATCCAACATATTTGTCTTGGAGAGAAGATCAAGGGTATATTTGTTTTGGGTGAGCATGAGAGAGGTTGGATGAGAAGAGAAAACAGCCTCAATGCCAAGGAAGTAGTGCAGCGTTCCTAGGTCCTTCATGGCAAAGTGAACCTTAAGAGCACATGTAAGAGAGTGCAGCAACTCATTATTTGAACCAGTGAGGATGATGTCATCGACATAGAGGAGAATAACCATTTTACCAAGTGGAGAAGACCAAACAAACATGGAGTTATCTGCCATACTCCTTTGAAAGCCATATTGAAGAAGGAAACCACTAAATTTGGCAAACCATGCCCTTGGAGCTTGTTTCAAACCATAAAGGGCCTTTTTGAGAAGGCACACATGAGAAGGTCTTGCCTTGTCAACAAATCCAGGGGGCTGACTCATGAAAACTTGTTCTTGTAGCTCCCCATGGAGAAAAGCATTGGAAACGTCCAACTGCTTAATGGACCAATTGTGAGAGAGAGCAAGGGAGAGCACTGTCCTTACAGTTGCTATCTTAACTACTGGGCTGAACGTTTCATGGAAGTCAATGCCGTCTTGTTGTTGAAAGCCTTTTGCCACTAGCCGAGCCTTGTACCTATCCACTGAACCATCAGCTTTATGTTTGAGTTTGAAGACCCACTTACACCCAAGTACATTCATGGAGGGATGGAAGGGTACCAAAGACCAAGTGTGATTCTTTTCCAAAGCCATGAACTCCTCTTTTATTGCTGACCACCACTCGGGGATAGACATAGCTTGCTTAATTGTTTTAGGTTCTTTTGGAAGTGAAGTGTAATGAGCAATGAAGTCAGGAAAAGATTTTTGTTTGATGGAACCTGTTTTGGTTCTAGTGCTCATGGGGTGAGTTGCGGGAGGAGGAGGAGGTAAAGGTGGAGGAGTGGGGGCAGGTGATGAGCTGTGAGATGGAGTGGAAGCAAGAGAAGGGTGGTGTGAAACCGAGAGAGGAGATGGCATGGAAGATGAAAGAGAAGGTGTCGAAGGACATGGGTATGTAGGTTGAGACGTAGGAAGAGGGTAAGGTATAGGAAGAAGTTGAGTGGTAGAGGATGGACAGGTAGGAGAATTGGAGGAGGAAGATGATGAATTGGCAAAGGGGAAGACAAGTTCATAAAAAATGACATGTCTATTTATGTAGGTTTTATGAGAGATGGGGTCATAGCACTTGTAGCCATGATGAAGGTTGCTATAACCTAAAAACACGCAAGGAATGGACTTGGGAGCTAACTTATGAGGTCTATAGGGGCCTAAGTAAGGGAAACATTGACAACCAAAGACTTTAAGAAATGAGTAATCAGGGGGCTTATGGAAGAGAGTTTGAAATGGAGAAACCGAGTCAAGGGTGGGTGTGGGGAGCCTATTGATCAAATAGGCAGCTGTAGAGAAAGCCTCTACCCAAAACTCTAAAGGGACAGAGGCATGAAATAAGAGAGACAAGCCGACCTCTGTAATATGTCTATGTTTCCTCTCGGCAAGGCCATTTTGTTGAGGGGTGTGAGGGCAAGAAACTCTAAGGGTAATGCCATTTGTATCTAAGATGGATTTAAACTCTCCCATAATTAACTCACGAGCACCATCACATTGAAAAGATTTAATAGATGAAGATAATAGATTTTCATTGATAGATTTGAAGTGTTTAAAACAAGAAACACTATCAGATTTACATCTCATTGGATAAAACCAAACAAATCTAGAGAAGTCATCAACAAAAATGATGTAATATCTAAACCCATCAGAGGATGTAACCGGAGATGGCCCCCACACATCACAGTGAACAAGTTGAAGAGGTTGAGAGGTAATTCTTGAGCTCCTAATGAATGGCAATCTATGACTTCTTCCAAGTTGGCAAGATGTGCACACCTTTGGCTGCAAAGAAGAGAGATCAATTTGCCTTGAAGAATGAAGTTGAAGAGTAGTCTTTGTTGAGGGATGTCCCAGTCGAAAATGCCAAATGTCTGGAGAGAGACTCGATTGAAAAGAGCAGTAAAAGGCTGAAGGAGAGATGTTGATGAAGGAGGTGATGGGATAGAGGTTGTCTCTGACCTTTCCCTCAAGCAGGACCTGTCCTGTGAGAAGGGACTTTACCAAGTATCCCCACGGAAAAAAGGTGAAGGAGATGTTATTTTCCTTAGTGAATTGAGCAATGGAGAGAAGGTTCTTCTTAAGTTTAGGTACACATAAGACATGAGATAGTTTAAAAGAGTATGTAGGAGTTTTGAGTATGGTATTACCCAAGGAATGAAATTTCGGTTTCGGTGAAAATTTCGGTCGGTCCAAAAGTGGAAACGTTTCGTAGAAATGTTTCGGTCAGTGTGGAAATCTTACAAATCTACAAAAATGATAGAAATATGATGCAGTTATGTATAACAAGATTATTAAACCATAATGAAGCATAAAAATGATGTTTAACATTATCTATTAGTTTGAGGGAGTATTAACAATTACACAGTTACTTCCGGGGGTAAATTGAATAATTTTTTGGCTATAACACCCAAAAGATAACATTCTTACTGATAATAATAAACAAACTATGTTAGTTTAAGAAGGTATCGTCAATTACACAGTTATATTAGAGGTGTTACTAAGATAAAATCAATTTAGGCAGTTAAGTCAAGGCGTAAATCATTCAAATAGATTTAAAAACCATGAAAAACATAACATAAAAATCAAGAAAGATCTAAGAGAAATGAAGATGAAAAAGACGAAGAAATGGATATGTTTCTAGTATTAGTTTCTACGGTTTTTTTGCTAGACTTCTACTATGTCGGTCGAAATTTCCATCATGTCGGTGGAAATTTCGATATTTCCCACAACTTCGGTGGAAATTTCGATCATGTCGGTGGAAACTATGCAGGAAATAGTTGTAAGTGTTATTTCGTGCACCTAATCTCATTTTAAGAAACGTTTCGCGAAATTTCGGTGAAATTTAGGGAAGTTTCATTCCTTGGTATTACCTTGATGAGTGATTGGGACTTGGGTGCCTTCTCCTACCATGACTGAACCAGGGTGCTGCTGAATTTGCTGAAGTCCATGTGGATGAGATACCATGTGGTTAGAGGCTCCCGAATCTCCAACCCATTCGACCTGTTGAGGAGGGATATTCACACTAGTGTAGGCTTCTCCTACATTGTAATTTGGAGTGTTGTTGAAAGCAGGTGGAGAAGAGTAGGTGTATTGAGGAGCTAGTGGGTTGAAGAAGTGAGTTACTGCTGGATTAGAAGCTTGAGTCACATAAGGAGTGAAGTAGGCTTGCTGCTGATTCTGATTTTGGGGCTGATATTGATAGTTTCTATTGTTGTTATTTCGATTTGGATTGCCGTTGTTCTGGTTGTTTCTCCTGTATCTGAATCTGCACCTATCACCAGTATGTCCAAATCTCTTGCAGATTTGGCATTGAACTGCTCCCATTTGACTAAAATCTTGAGTGTTCTGAAGTTGAGTTTGTTGAGGTTGTCTTTGTTCATGAAAATTGTTTTGTCTCCCATTTGTGTAAGGCACTGCTTCCTTGAATCGAGGTGTAAAGCGTGAAATATTGCCTTGTTTACCACCTCCTTGTGTGAAGAAGGCAGTAGCACCAGCAGTGGATTCCTCAGCGATTTCTTGAGCCAACTCTTGCTCATATTGCAGCAGCTTCGACTTTACCTCGGAGTAAGTCATTTCAGATGTCCTATTCTTTATAAGAACTGAAAGATATTTGTATTCTCTCCCAATTCCATTCAGAGTGTGCATTATCAAGTCTTCATCAGTGAGTTTGCAATTTATAGCAGACAATGCATCAGCTATTACTTTGACCCTTTGAAGATAGACAGAAACAGTATCATTTCCTCTTTTTATGGTCTGGATTTGAGACTTCAGAAGGCCCTTCTTGGCATATGATTCTTGGAAAAACAAAGTTTCTAAAGTCTCCCAGATAGTAGCAGCATTAGGAAGTCCTAGGACTTCTTGTCCAGCACTATGTGAAAGGGTAGCCTTGATGCAACTCATAACAAAGTGATCCAGCTTTCTCCAGCTAACATACTCAGGATTGACTGCAATTTCTTCACCAACTTCAATGGTTTTTGGAGGAGCAGGACAAGAGCCATCAACATGTCCATATAAATCAGTGGAGATTAAAATGGATTCAAGTTGATCTTTCCAGAGTAGGTAATTAGTATTATCTAGTTTGTGAGAAACAAAGTTGGTAATATTTGAAATTGGAGGAGAAGATGATGATGATGCAAGGTAATTTCTGTTTTGAATGTTGGTTGTTGCTTCAGTTGTGGTGTTTGTTGATTCAGCCATGATTTTGATGTTTGTTTGATCCAAGAAGATGATCTGTAGTGAGATTAGGCTGCTGAAGTTTAGGTTTTCAATAAGGAAATATTCTTCTCTTTCAAAGAGCCGCTGGCTCTGATACCATAAAGAGATTCTAGTTGAATAAAATGATTAGGGTTTTTCCAATACACATTGGATCAAGGTTACATGCCTTTTATATGTATTTCTACAATGGAGCAGCTAAAAGGTAAAAAGAGAAAGGGATAACAGCTGTAAAAGTGAAGTTATCTTTCTGTTATGAATTTACACATTTAGACTTAAAACACTTAAAGTATTGACACTCATGTTACACTTAGAACTAAATCTTTAAGGATGCAATTCATCTTCTTCCTCATTTTATAAGATTTAGTTGTCTCTAAGTGCTTGTCTTCAATATTATATTCTTCGTTACTAAGATCACCTTTTTCCATGAGAGACTATTTTAACTAATAATCACAAACAATTTATAAGAGAAAGGGGAAAAGGGTATATATGTTGTCCAAAATGAAATTGAAGTAAAATCACCCAAATTGCCTACCACAAAAAAAATGGAAACCCATAACAACAAATAAGAGTAGCCAACTAAAAGAGAGAAATGAAGAACAAAGATTACTAACTCAAGAAAGCTTTCTCCTTTCCAGATGGTTTCATGAAACTCGACTTTCCCACATCAGGAGATGAACCAGATGATGCCTCAGTAGAAATTTCAGAAAGTTTCCTCTTATTACAAGATTTCAAGGGCAAGAAAACAGAACCCACTGAAGAATCCAATTTTTCATCAAAATCAATAGAATCCAAATCTTCGAAACTGGATAACGACGACGCCGTACACCTTGTGCTGCACATTTCACAGTTTTTCAAGCCAAATGTGTTTGAAAAAGTGCAGACCTTGCAAGACCATGTCTTCAGTGAGGAAGAAGAAGAAGAAGAACAAGGAGATGAAGACGATGAGAGGCAAATCTGACAACTCGATTTCTGAGATGGAGGGTTGAGATAAGTACATTTTGAACAAGCCCACGACATTGATTTCGATTGAAACGAGATGAGATTTCTAGGGTTTCTGTAGAGAGAAGAAGTAGAAGAAGAGAAGGAATAGAGGGAGGAAAAAGTAGGAAAGTTAAATTTCAAACGGTTCATTTCATTGCCGCTCGTTTTGGTTCCGTGAGTCTAGTTATCCCGTTCTCCATTTTGTTAAAGATAATATCATTTAATGCATAACTCAAATGGTCAACACTTCCTGGTCCAAGACTTCGAGTAGTTGACAGTGTTACGTAAACCTCGTGGAGGCGCCAACCACGGGTAGCCCAGGTTGCCCTGTTGATCAGTGCATATACTCTACAATGTATAGGTCCCAAATTTGATCTCATGGAAGTGCAGATCCAGACATGTTGAACTTAGGTATAAATAAAGTAGTTTATGCAAGCTTTAGGTCATTTAATTCGTCAGACTATAGGTTATTTAATTCGTCGGGCTATAGGCCAAATAGTATTTCGGCAGTTATTGTGTTTCTCACATCGTCTCGATGTATCAATGTTTTGTAACGACTAAAGTAGATCGTAGTCGATTTCTCAAAAAAAAATAAAAAAAAATAAAAAAAATAAACCTCTTAGAGGCAACAGGTTCGATTCCTAGAGAATGTGAAATCCATAGTTATTGAATTTGGATTATTAAACTTATAAACAACAATAAAGTTCTTGGACTTTAGCTTTTATATTGTAGGTCTTGGTTTACGGATATCGTAGATCATAGTCGATTTTTCTGAAGAAAATGCATAACTCAAATTGTCATCACTTAGTTGCTCACGTGGTTGATAATGTTAAAATAAAGTCCAAAATAATGAATGTCAATTTAATACACGATGTAAATAACCTTAAGTATAATGTAATAATGTTTGAGAGCAAGTTCGCCTCACTTTGTCTTAAGTCTAAAAAAACCATTTTTTTCAACCCAAAATCTTAAGTCTCACCTCAGCCTCAAAGATCAACTCCAATGTCAGCCTCTCTGAAGGCCTAAAATTTGAATTTTTAATTTTCCAATTCACTTAAATAAGTTTGATTAAACAACATTGATTACAACTACTTGTTTAAAAAGTTAAATCTACTTGAGCACGACTAAACAACAGTGATTACTAAAGATAACTAGAAGGCCTTTTTTGGTTCTCGTGGAAGACCGCCGCCCGTATGAGCATCTTGCGCTGCCTTAAGCATTTGTGCACCATCTTCGTCGAGAGTCTTAGGATCAATCATCATTAAGTTCACATCATATTGATTGCTAGCATATTGCACGTTTTGGTTCTTGTATTCTTGTTGTACTCGTATGTTTTCTTGTTGAACCCATACAGCTTCTTGTTGAACCCGTAAAAGTTCATCCATTGTAATTGCTCCCAACGTGCTTCGTCGTCAATATCCCTCAGTTGAAGCTTTTGAAGAACCCCTGACTTATTTCTTTTTAGTAGTAGAATTTGTAAAAAAATTTCCAACTCTTGCATTTGCTTTGGTTTGTTTACGACCAATTGATCTTTCTTCCGATGGATTGAAGCTAGAATCTCTTCTGGCGGATGTTGTCTTACTTGACGTTTCTGAAATCCACTTGTTGTGTGTAATCAAAATTTTGTAAGCATGCTGGAACCTAAAGCCTTTTCCATTGTGATTTTTTTATAAGTAGCAAGTGTGGAACTAAAAGAAGCAAAAAACATGTCAAGCCGAGTTGCTGGTCGGGCCAAGCCAACCCAGGTTGGTTATACTTGGCCTAACCCGGGTCGGGTCAACCTATTTTGTTTTTTTATTTAGAAAGATTGTTTTGGAAGTGATTTTAATTAGAAATGACTTTTTGAGAATAACTAATATGGCATGATTTGGGAATAACTAATAGAGGATGATTTACATAAACAAGTTTAGGAAAAAAAATTTAAAAAGATTTTATGGGAATGATTTTAGGAATGACTTTTAGAGAATAACTAATAGGTCATGATTTGGGAAAAACTAATAAGACATGATTTTGGGAGCAACTAATAGAAGATAATTTACATACATAAGTTTAGGAAATATTTTTTGAACAGATTTTATGGAATTGATTTTATAAATGACTTTGCTGGAAAGATCTTTATTCGATTTCTCATAAACTTAAAAATTCTTATAAAATCTTAAAGAAATCTATGGGAAAGAAATCTATGGAAGTTTAAAGCCCAAAGAATGAAAAAAAAACTGCCCTAATCTGGACTTTTGTCGGGGCTCGTCGGGCTCAAAAACGGTCCTGTCTGGGACCTGGAAGGAACCTGGGTCAACCTACGTACGGATCAGGTCGGGCCTATACGGACCGAGCGGGCCAGCCCGACTTATTAAACACAACTATTATTATAAAGTCAAAAAACAGAAATAAATGGAATAAAAGTTCGAATAATTACCCGATCATAATCGTTTTCCCCGCTTTTTTGAATTTTATTTACTAGCCTCAAAATAGAAACAGAACTTTGACATTCAGAGTTTATCTCACTGAAACGAGATTTACAACTCCTGTAAGAACGCACTCGGGTCACATTTGCATTATGTTCATCAAATATTTTTTTTACCAATACTTTATAATTCTGATTATTTCCGGGCACCACATCATATGTGATTTTCAAAGAAGAACGAGCAAGTAAAATATCTTCATCTTGTTCATACTGTATTCGTGGAACTTTCTTGGTTGAAGACGTATCTTCTTGCGTACGAAAACCATCAAAAGTTTTATCAACTGTCGGGGGAATGTGTAGTGATGTTTCTTTGTTATCACTATCTCCTAATTCAACCGAGAAAGTAGGAGGCAACAATTCCATAAAACTTTGGTCGGACATTTGGTGAACATCCAGTAGATTCATTATAGAAACAAAAACATTAGAGATAATGAGAAACAAATTGAGAGTGAATAAATAGGAGAGATAGAAAGAAATGGAGAGAGAAACTAAAAGAGTAGAGTTGAGATGAAGAAAATAAATGGGTTCAACCCCCAAGCATCTTCCTTAATAACAATTGTCACCCACTTGGGGACCCAAACACTGCCAACGGCTCTTCCACTCGGACTCACGCTAAACACGTGCAAAACTTTCCAAAATTCCCATCCAGACAAAAGCAAATACTTCTATAACCCCAAACATCTTAATTGTGTATTCCTACTTCCATAATCCGCCACGACAGTTTTAAGCATCTAAAAAATTTCTATCTTATCGCTTTTCAACCGTCCGATCATACTATTGAGTATATCATAACCACTAACCGTAGGATTTCTACTACTTACCATCAAATTGGGTACTACGTGTTACACAGAATCAAATTACTATAAATGCTAAAAATATGATAGATTCTCCACTTTGCCATATATAAAGAGTACCTCAGTGATCACTCTTTTTTGCTTGGTTACATTCCGCGAATCATTTTCTAGGGTTTCTTATTTTCTCTTATTGGTAAGATCTATCTATCTCTACAATGATTGAGTTCTTGATTTAGGGTTTATAAGATTAAAAAGATTTGATTTTTACACAATTTTATGTTATTATTTATCTGGGTAATCAATCGCTAATTTTATGTGAAAAATGAAATTGTAGATTTGATCAAATCATGGCAGAATCGGGTGTTCAAAGTGAGAACGCATTGGGATTTGCACAAAATGATAAACGTAGAATGCTTCATGTTGTGTATCGAGTTGGTGATCTTGATAAAACAATCAAGTATGTTTTATTCATTTTTATTGAATTTGATCTTATTGAAAGTTTTAGGGTTTGATTGTTTTTGTGGGTAGGTTTTGAAAGTATTGATGTGATGGTAACAGGTTTTACACAGAATGTTTAGGGATGAAGTTGTTGAGGCATAGAGATATTCCAGAGGAGAAATACTCAAATGCTTTTCTAGGGTTTGGACCTGAAGAGTCTCATTTCGTTGTGGAGTTAACATACAGTATGAATCTTACTCTGTTTGCTGTGATGATTTCTTCATTTTTATAAAATTATTTAGTTGTTTAGATCTTAGTAATTAATTTGGATAATAATGGTTGCAAAATCTTGTGGACATGGATGCTCGAATGATGGTGATTGAATAATCTTTACAGTCCAATTAGAAACTTCGTCGGTTATTAGTCCCAAGAATCCACTTAACAGTCAGAGATCCACGAGCTCTCACTAGTTATTGCGGAAACTGCTAGGACTAAGGCTATTCATCAGTCGGTAGTCCCTTCACCTATGAGACCAACCTTGTTTGTCACTCGTCCCACCTCTTTTTTATCTATAACTTATCTATCTCTCTTCGTTACCCATCAGTTACGAAGGTGACGAGACTTGTCGAGCTACAAATCTTTACTTATTATAAAGGTGGTTGGTAGTGGATGTGATGATCTGTTTTATCGTTGCTCTTAGAGGATGCTATTATTTTAATGTGTCCAACTACCCAATCCGTTTTGTACATCGTCACGCGATGATATCATGTTATTTCTTTTGAATTATAGCAAGTTTTAAAAAAAATTTCAAGGCATAATCCTCGAGGCGAGCGGTCACTTGATGCCCCGAGGCTTACGTATTTGAACCTCGAGAATAAAAAGTGCAACCAAAGTCACCTGTTATCTTTGATTTGTTGGACAACAAACAAAAATTAGTATTTTTGTTTATCAAACACGTAAGACTTCATATTATGGTAGTAAAGTAGAAAAACCATGTCATGTTTTTACATAGTTGATTTCAATTTCCTTACAAACAAATAGTTCACTTCTTTTACTAACAAGGCGTACTGAGGCGCTGCCTTGCCTTGTTAGAGCAAACCGCCTTGAGGCGTAAAAACGTGTTTAAAACATTGAATTATAGTAATAGATATATTCATATGGTCTAGTTTTTTTTTACACGCCCTGTTCTCTTGGCTGATTCACAGATTATGGAGTTAGTAGTTATGACATTGGAACTGGCTTTGGACATTTTGCAATTGCAACTGAAGATGTGAGTAAATTTTTTTTTTGTTTTTCGGATTCCTGCTGATAGACGTTTTTGTGGTATTCAATGTGGACTTGTACAACTAATCCACTAAACTTGTAGGTCTACAAATTGGTTGAAGACATCCGTGCCAAGGGCGGAAATGTTACACGTGAGCCTGGTCCAGTGAAAGGTGGATCGACTCACATTGCTTTTGTGAAGGACCCAGATGGTTACACTTTTGAGCTTATCCAAAGAGGACCAACTCCTGAGCCACTATGTCAAGTTATGCTTCGTGTGGGTGACCTCGATCGTGCTATTAAGTTCTATGAAAAGGTAAGTTCCAATCCGTTAATAAATATTAATGGCAAGTAATGCTCAATATTGTGCAATTATCCCGGTATATCCAGTCCATGCTTTTACTACATCTTCAAATATATTAGCCATGTAGTGTTTGATCTGTAAACTTACTAGCTACACCTCTATCCAGGCCTTGGGGATGAAACTTTTGAGGAAGAAAGACAACCCTGCCTACAAGGTAAACTTCCCGCTAATTTTTTGACTTATCTTATGGTTCTTAGGTTTCATCTATGGCAGGGGTGGAACCACAAATTTCTGCCCAAGCGGGCTGGCTTATATAGGCTAATCTAATGTATTTCCCAGGCCATTAGTATATATTGAAGTATTGAACAATTGTACCTAGTAGGACCGTCTAAATGCTACCATTGGCAGGCTAGACTAGGCCCTACTACTGCTTCTACCTCTGATCCAAGTGTTTCTTGAGGATCTTGGTTTCTTTTTCTCTCAACTCATTTGCTCAATCTCGTTCCATGGACTCTACAGTACACAATAGCAATGATGGGTTATGATGATGAAGATAAAACAACTGTTGTGGAGTTGACCTATAACTATGGAGTCACCGAGTATACCAAGGGAAATGCATATGCACAGGTTGGTTTTGTTCATTGTTTATCGAATACGTGTTACACTAACATCCATTTTCAAGTATCTGAATTGCTTGTAACATGTTAACATCCACTACCAGATTGCTATTAGTACAGATGATGTATATAAAAGTGCTGAAGTTGTTAACTTGGTAACTCAAGAACTCGGAGGAAAAATAACCCGACAACCTGGTCCAATTCCTGGGATCAACACCAAAATCACCTCCTTCCTTGACCCAGATGGCTGGAAAACGGTGAGCAATTATTTTAGATATCAGATTTTAGGATGCAGTTCAAGTGATACTTCTAAAAGCTGCTTTATTTGAAACCATACTGTCAAAACCCAAATTAAGAAGAATCTCCTAAGGAATTGCATTGATAAACTTGTGAATGACTGATAAAATTGCTGATTTTTTCTAGGTTTTGGTCGACAATGAGGATTTCCTTAACGAGCTAAAGTAAGGATGATTGATCGTGGGAAGGGGAAACCCTTTCGTGTCCGTAGTTCATGAACTCCTATTAGTACTTGAGCCAGTCGTTAGTTTCTCTTATAAATAAATGGTTCGAATAGTCTTACCATCTTTTATGTATGCAGTTTGATATCTTGGAACACAACTATGTTAAAATGCCCGTCTATGTTGTACTTCTATGTAGGGGGTATGATGTGGTAGCTATATAGAAGTGTGATTTTACTCATTTTAGCCATTTACTTTTTTGGTTTGAAAGGCCTAGTTCTTCTTATTAGGCTGTTGATGGAACAAAGACTCCCCTTCCATCTGTGGAAGATAAAAGACCTAAACACTAAAATGTCACAATGAAAATATCTTATTGGGAAATTATTATCATTATGTTAAGAAAATACACTAGGGGCCATCCAACTTTGTGAAGAAACCACTAAAAACTTTCATAATCTTGAGGTTATGATGGAGATGCCAACAACTGGTAGGCCAATTGGTAAGTGCATCTACTCTTTTCATGGAAGGGCAAATCTAGAAATATTGAACTTTAAGTCATTAATTCATTGGGCTTTAGGCCATTAGTTTGTCGAATTTTAGACCGATAGTAACTCCACAGTTATTGTGCTTATCACATCGTATCGATGTATCAATGTCTTTGTAATTGTAGTCAATATTAAAAAAAGAGGTTATGGTGGAGATCGACTTCTTCTGTAGTAGAAATAGTCCGTGCCCTATTCAAGAACTTTTTCTCCTTTGGGGTAGCAAAAACAGCATGTCCCGCGTAGCATGAATGCAACTACGGCTAGTAGCAATCATGAATGACCCCATAAAATCATTTCCTGAAAACAGTATGAATCGATCAATGTTTTCCTGTTGCAACTAGGGCTAGATGCGATCACGAGTGGCCCCATAAAATCATTTCTTGAAAATAGTATGTATAGATGTAACAATTTTTTTAGTTGCAAACAGACAAACACATTAAGATAGAAGACAGTACCTTCTCTCTTTCGAAAACAAAGAACATTAGACAAGTTCATCCTTTTTGAACCACCCAAGTGATAATCAAGTAAGACTTAACAAACAATTATACCATAAAAGAATGATGAAACGAAAGACCTCTATGAAGGTAGGAGAGAACAACATTCGCTTCTATTTTGTTGAAGTCTGTTGAGTCTTTCAAGCAACAACATGATTTCAGTTCTTACAGATAATTCAATATAGTTTAGCTAGGAGCCTAGGAAGTTCTCAAATAACATGGAAATATGTTGATATGTACCATAGGTCCGTAGCTCATAGCTTATAACAAACGACTATCAGTAGGATATGAACCGAGGACCTTAACAAATGTTGTAAATTCCTGCAGAAGAAACCCAAATTTGTTTCATTATTTTGGCATATATCAGAGTAGAATCAATTTACACAATTACCAAAAGTAGGACCTCATGATTTTAAGGTCTGACTCGTTTTTGAGAGACTCGTGAGAATTCGTCGAGTGAAATGGATACCCATGTTTACTATTTTCTACCGGGTCGGATACTCAAATACTGAAAACTAACCTGCATACTTGCACATAAGACCATAAAGCCTCCCCTCTGCGTTTATATCTTTTGTATATGATTATGACAAAACAATAGTTAAATCGAAAGTAAAAAAGAATTGTTCAGTCTAACTAAACGATCTACTACCTAAGACAAGGGTATATACGCGTGGTCGAGTCCCTGTTTTGGCATATTTCCACTCACCGTATTAACACTTCGTAAAAATGATGAATAATGACATCCATATAGTTGTACATTATAGCCAAAAACGATATGCCAATAGAAAATAACTCTCATCTTATGGTGGTAATGACTATTACGTAAAATAGCACTCGTTGTCTAAAAGAGTCCTAAAGTTCATATGGTTTTACGTGAGTACCACACACTAAGAAATTATCCCGACAAAAATAAACACGAAAAATGATATTAACCAACCTGTAGATGTCTCAGAGCAAGTTGCATACGAGGTTCTGCAAGTGAAGCTTCAACATCAATATAGAAAATGTAGTCGAAATATCTGCAACAATGAAAACTATTCACTTTGATCATTAGATGGCGCACGAAAATCTCACGTTACAAATTATAATGGTTAAACAAAAACTGCAAGAACTTGAGATCAAATAAACTGTCAACAAGGGATCCGAAATGCAGATTGAAACTAGTCGACTTGACAAGATCAATTCGACTTTAGATCTAGTAAAGACATAAAAGGGAATGGCTTCTTTTAGTTAAAGTGGGATTAGATCTATGCGACCGTACAAATCATTAAGGCGAATAAATTTGGTACTCACGTTGAATTCCCATTCTTTGAGTTGTCAACAACCCGTAAAGGCTGCTTTCTTTGTGGTCTGCTTTCAATCTGTTATTGCAAAAATTGAGAACAAATTTTACATATTAGAGTAAAAATAACCGAAAGCAAAGAAGAATAAATTTGATTTACCTTTGTCAAATTTATGTCCCTATTAGCAAACACTGTTAGGACCTTAAATACTACTCCAGGACCCTCTTCTGAATTGAAGACAATGCTTGTCTGCAAACAAGATTTTGTGACTTAAAGAGATTGGCTAAGATCTAATTACATAAACTTGACTGACTGAGTTGATACTATACCTTATATGGAACATCCGTTTTCGGAATTATAGGCTGGCGTTCAAGGACGAGAAAACGTGTGATGTTGTCGGAGTCGTCCTGCCATTGGATAATGTCAATATGGCAAATCAAGTAATATTTATCTAACAAGTCATTCTAACATTCTAATATTTGAACACAATGGCTTATAATGAACAACTTGTCGATAACATTATGATACTTTATTCATCGAAACTAGATACTATAGGAAATGATCGAAAGACGGAAGTAACGGTAGCAACAACTCGTTATAACGGTCAGACATGGTAAACGATGGTTGTTACCATCCTCACGTCGTAAGAGAACATATATTTTGATATAATGACAACACTGGGGGACAATTACCCAAAATACGATCATTATTTCGTTATAGTAACCGTCTTTAAACACTGAAAAAACTACTTGAAACTGTTGGTAATTCACATTGTTAAAACTTAAAAAACATTTGATTACCTGGATTTTTTCAGCAAGTATATTAAGCCCGTAGATTTCTGCGGCTCGTGAACTGGCAACAGCTCCGGTATCTCTCCGAGATTTTGAAGCCACTATCTGGTTTAGAAATCTCTAGTTAAAAACATTATCTGATACTACAAATTTCTTTAAAAAGTTAACTGATTAGGTTGGAGAGCAACAACCTGAGCTGCACCAGATGTACAATCTACACCTTCTTTGACAATGTTCAATGAGCTTAGGGCAACTTCACATTGAGCAAATGCCTGCATGAAAGAACTTGTTAGTTTTAAGCTCATCAACTTTATGAGCTTAGCTCTTTCTAAGTACTAACTTTAAGCTCTTCAAGAACGAGCGGTTATTCATCGAAATGATGTACAAGGACGAGAAAATACTATTACTAACCAGGGTATTACTTAAAACTCGCTTTAGCTCTTCCTTTTTCACACCGGGAAGTCCTAGCAAACAGTGATTAATAACCATCTGAACCTCAGCAACAATATGCAGCTTATGGCGAAGAAGTAAATCATAATTACGATGGAAGCTTCCGGATTTAGAATTCTCAATTGGAAGAATTGCTTTATCAGCCAAACACAACTCAACTGCCTGCGCATAGATTGATCAAATAAAGTAAATTAGTTAGCACATAGACATTGATACAAAACCTAATAAAGGAAACATCTTTTATTAAACCTTGAAGGCAGCTTCAAAATTTTCACATGGAACAGCTTGACATAGAGGATAAGCTTGTAGAGCGGCAACCTCGCCGAATGCTCCTGGTACTCCCTATATTAGTTCATCAAATAACAACATAAGTAACTGTGAGAATAGTCTCACATGGGAGAAGGGCTATCTAGCAACCAAGAATATAATGTCTCGTCTTCTCCACTCATAGCCAATTTGTTTTGAGTTGGATAACCACAAACTTAACATGGTATCAGAGCAGGTTAATATAGAAACGCGTGATAGGCTTAAAAGACACACGTACTCCACGCCACCCGAAATAAAAACACGTGTTAGGCTAACCACGCCACACATGAGGGGAGGTATGAGAATAGTCCCAGATTAGAGAAGGGTTATCTAGCAACCAAGAATATAATGTCTAGGTCTTCTCCACTTATTGCCTGTTGGTTTTGAGTTGGATGACCACAAACTTAACAGTAATGACAACTATTAAGCTTTGTTTCTCCATTTCTAACTAATAAGTAATTAAGAACCATATATATTACCTTGTATACTATCCTCATCTTAGCTGCGTTGTCTTTAAATAACGAAGAATTATTGGTTGCCGATAACGGTCCTGCAATTTCTTACGTAATTAATACGAAGCAAGACATAATAGCTTGAAACATGATCAACTCAAATACGTAAAAGATTAACGACCAATCACTAAAATCTCGTAACGGTTTTCTGAAATGCATAAAAGATCAAGTACTACTAGCTAGCTAGTGGTACCTTAATTGAGATCAAACTAGACATTATTTTAACCTTCAAGTTATCAACCTTTTAACCAAAGGAAAGATGTGTTTCTATGAAGAAAACCTACTTGGAAGAAAAGTAAAGCCTTGTGAAAGATGATGATAAAGAGTATTGTTATCTGTTTGAGAAGATTTGAATTGTGAAGAAGAACTATCATCTTCTATAGATGTTAATGCCGAAAGACGAAAGCATTCCCATTTACTAACTAGTCTGCTAGTATCTTTCTTCCTCCAGCTTAAAGAAAAGACAGCAGAAATATTCCTTACACCCAAATCTTCCTTACCCAAATTCAATTGAGAAGAAGAAGAAGAAGAAGAGTAAACCCCAATTTTAGTACAAAACTTAAAATCCATTAAAACTGTATATCTTAGTCCAAAGAGTATACCCAAACTCAGGCAGAGAGATTTAGTAAGAAATTTATGAAGAACCCAGAATACAACAGTACACAACAAGTTTTGTATGAATTAAGACTGTAATGGCCAATTGGCAAAGGGATGAATAAAACAAGGTGAAGAGAAGAAAGAGACAGAAACTGAATTTGAGAGAGAGAGAGAGAGAGAGAGAGAGAGAAAAGATGAAAAACATGAGTGTTACTCTTAAATAAGAGTCAGTTTTGTGATGGTTAATGCATTAAAGACAAGAATCCACATGGCAGAGAAAAAATTTCCAAACTTCCTTTTCAGATAAACCAAAATGATGGTTCGGGGAGTGGCCGGAAAGGCGATGTGGCAGGCTCCTATTAGTCAGTCCATGAAGAGAGAGAAACGACTTGACCGATTGGGGCCGACCAAATCACCTTTCGGGCCATAGTCAACCTCAAATTTCAGCCCAATAAATGAATATGCTGAATAAAAAGCAAAATATAATCATGAATCATTACATATAAGGGCTTCTAGAACATTGCATTAATTGTGTAACACAATTGACTGCAAAGGCAATATCAGGTTGTGTCATGGTAAGGTACTGGAGACCTCCTCCAACAGACTCCTATTAGAGCGAGGAAAGTGCTATCAACCTTGGAGGGTCGTTGAGCACTAACAACTGTAGTAAAACTAGGACTGCAATCCAGTAAGTCCGCCTTCTACAAGAGCTCAAGAGCATCTGCACATCTCCTATGGATGAGATGAAGAGCAAACTTAGATTACTACAACGCGACTAGAAGGACTACTCTTTGTAACTTTGTAAGTATAATGTCATCAACATAAAGCAACAAGACAGTAACATGAGTTGAAGTGTGAAGAACAAACATGAAATGACCATTTTGAGTCTTCTTAAAACCAACTGTTCGTAAGGTGTCAAATCTAGTAACCCAATCCCTTGGTGTCCGTTTGAGACCACAAAGAATCTTTTAGGTAGATGGGACACATAAGAGGGTTTAGAGGAGTCAATAAAAACCAGGAGCGGGTTGTGTCATATAGACATCTTATTTTAAGACACCATGTAGAAAAGCATTGGAAACATCGAATCCTTGAATACTCCACCCATTTGCGACTGCAACAATAAGTATGATCCTGATGGTGGTAGCTTTAACTACATGACTACGGGTCTCAGAGTAATCAAGACCATCCATTTGATGAAACCCTTTAGCAACTAGCATGGCTTTGTACCTTTCAATACTCCCATCAGACTTGTATTTTATCCTATAGACTCATTTGCAGACAAGATCAATCATTGCATACTCAAAAGGTATTAAAGACCATGTCTTGCTCTTTTGCAAAGCTACGTATACCTCTTGCATCGCTTGAACCCATTTTAGATCAGAGACAACTTGTCTGTATGTGGTAGGATCCTTAGGTTGTTCTAGAATATAAACAAAAACCTAAGGAAGTGAATGACAAATACTAATTAAAATGAGCCACACAGTCTGGAGTCTAGTTGTCACAGGATGGGTGGGAGCAGGTGCTTGTGGTGGATAAGAATCAAAAGATGAGTGAGATGCAAAACAACAACACCCTGAATTGCGATTTGCGAGACGTACCACCTGAAAGATTAGCCAAAAACAAATTTGCACCAGAGGAGATGGAAGTTACAATTGCTGCACAAAGTGATCTGGAATTGGAAAAACCTAGCATCTGAAAGTGATTGACTACAAGAGGTGAAGACCCATTTTCCTCATAAGGGTAAGATAGTTCATCAAACACCACATTTCTTGAGATATGTAATTTATCTGTCTTAAGGTCAAGACATTTCATTACCTTTGTGATTAAAGCTATAACCGAAAAGAGTACACATTTAGTTGACTTAGGACTCAGCTTGTCGACCATGAAGGAGCTTAAATGAGGATATTGTACACACGCAAAAAACTTCTTAGCAACATAATCCAGTTGCTTATGAGATAAGAGATCAACTATCCAATAACTTTTTAGCTAATCTATTGATGATCGTGTAATATCCGCATTAACATACATAACAAATAGCCACAAACGATAAGAAAACAACAATGTAAAAGAATATGATTCTAAAATTGTACGAAAAAATGTGAACTAATGCAGTTAAAGCCATTCTAGGAGCTAGGTACTTATGTTTTTAAGATATCTTGAATTTTGTGAGAATTTAAAAAATATTGGTAGCTGCCAAAATAGATGCATAATCAAAGAAATGCTACATAAAACTCGAGGATGTTGCATTTATTGTCGGCTGCTGAACAAACTCGCTCACTTAAGTTCGCAGAATATCTATTCATTCTGTAAATTAAGTTTCTAAAAGTTGGTGGATGTTCGAAAATCTTTCGGAAACCGAAATCAACTAATACCAGAAAGGTCATTTTAAGAAATGGGACAACTTTAAGAAGATTTGAAAATGATTTTCTGGGTTTTTTTAGGAAAAAGATTGATATTGCAACTTTAAGAAGAAGGTTTAGTTGAAGAGAACTTTATTTGGGTAGTTTTATAAGGCCTCCCCAATTTTGTTAAAAGGCCTCCCCATAAATTATTTTACTTGTTAAATTATCACTACGGGGAGGCCTTTTAACAAAAATGAGGGGGCCCTATAAAATCTCCCACTTTTTTTTTTAACTCCCAAATCTCCCTTCTTATTTATCTCAAAGATTTATATAATACAAAAGGGGAAAGAAAATAAAAATTAAATACTCCATATCAAATAAAAAATCAGTAGTTTGTTGTATTTATATTTCTTGTGACATTTTCCATTTTTATCTTTATTCGGAATTAAAATAATGAAAATCAATAGTGCATAATGTGCTACTCTTCGATCAAATCATGAGAGGTAACATTAACCCGATATGTCTTAACCACTATGAATCCACATACAAACCCGAAGACATCGGGCCATTGGATATTCTCGAAACTGAAACTATGGAAGGGTTTCTCCCATGAACGCTTCGACTACTTAGTACCATCCTTTCTCTGTCCATCATTATGGCATATAGACATAAAATGGTTACGCAAAGTAGTATACTATACCCAAGGAAAAAACTATCCGTTCTTAATATACAACACTGCCAAATTTAAGGTGTAAACCAGTAGATTAACAAATTAAGACCCGATAAATCCGAAAAAGACTTGGGGAGTCTAATTGAAAATACTCACTTTTATTTATTGTATATGTTATATATTGTGATCCTCCTACCATTATAAATTTGTAATTCTCTTCAATTGTATTCGAGACCATATTTTAATGGCGGTGGGTGAGTGCCAACGGGAGTGTAATTTTTTTTTTGAATAAGGTGATTGAATTAAGAGGAAGAGGGAAAGGAATGTACAAGCCTAAAAGGCGAAAACGACGACAGGGGATGCAAAGCCCACAAGCCGACGACTGGAGTGTAATCACCGATGTGTTCAGTCTCGAAGTCTTCTTCACATATATACTCGCAAACATATAAGAGGAGGCGAGGCATATTATCGCACCATCCTCTTTGTGCAACAATTCCATGTGTTTGTCGGCATCTTGCCTCGCAATCAGTTGGGTTGCAATCATTTTGTGGCCATGCTTCTTGACATCCATTCACCTCCCCGACCATCATCATCAACATTATCATTCCTAATCCACCCGAAATCAAAAGAAGATGAACTGGTGAAGGACAAACAAACTTGCCCATTTTTTTCTTTAATCAAAGTTGTTGAATGAACTTTTGACCAATTGAACCGTAGATGTGTATGTAAATTTGGGGGGAGGAGGCAGAACTTTAACAAGGCAAAAATCACAATCTAAGTGATATGCTCATGTATGACATTTTATTTAAATCTTTGGTTGCTTCATATGTAGCGGTTAAAAGTCCACTTTTATGTTGAGGGGAAGGGATTTTAACTATTTGAGTCGGGATAACATTCAGAATCCGTGAGAGATTATCTAAAATAAAACTAATAAGTAAAAGAATCAATCATTTTTTAATATTTAGACTAAATTAATAAGTACAAAAATCAATAATTTTTTATTATTTATTTTTGCCTATATAAATACACAAATATATCACTACTGTGTTGGTTATTTAGTGATTATATATATAAATGAATATGTTTATTTGTGCCGGTACAAATACACAAATACATCGAGTCGAGCCGAGCCGAGCCTCTGAGGTTTATTTGTGCCAGTACAAATACACAAATACATCGAGGCGAACAGCCGAGGTGGTGGGAGGTAGGGGTGGGAATTGGGTGGGTATGGGCGTCCATGGACACTTGAAGCATTAGGCCGGGCGGGTCGGACACAAAACTTCAATGGCTATTACGGTAAGGGGGTTAATCAGGCGGGCAATTTTGAAATTCGCTTTGTCCATTACCTGTCCAAACCCATTAAGAAGCTCAGGTAATTCGGGTATGGGCGGGCGGATAGCGGGTAATCTCATGACTTGAAAAAAAAAAATCACTTTTCCCTCTCCTTTTATAAAATCTCCAAACACCTTTCCTGATTCTAAAAAGACAATGTGAGATTAAAATTAGACATTATTTGTGTTGTTCTTTTTAGGAATTTAATCTTACATTAAAAACTAATGAAGAATTCTCATGAGATATAATATAACTTATCACACTCTTTGTCCCCTCAAAGCCAAAGACTATTTCAGTATTCTACTAGGAATTCTCATTGGGTTCGTGTGATTGCCCTTAGACATATTGTTTACCATCTCAACTAAGCCTAGCAACATGGACTGTTGGGCTTCATCAACCCATAAAGTTGATGTAATTTGGTTGGTTATCATTGGGTGAGGTTAAGTGTGTGCGGACATGGACGGGTGCGCGGGTAGAAGTTTTAACCCGTGCCCGCCCACCGAAACTTGACGGGTTGTGCACGAGACGGACGCAGCCGTCCATGGTCCTGGTTGGGCTCGGGTGGTAGTGGGAGGGTCATACTTACTTTATGCTAGGAGGTGTTCTTTCTTACCCCCAACTCACAGCTCTCTCTCTCTCCCGTACAACACGGAGATCATCTCTCTTCATTTCTAGGGTTTTTTTTCTTTGTTTCTCTCTAACCAGGTACTTAATTATTCTCTTTCCCTCTATTTTATTTCTTATTCTGTTGAACCAATTCTCACTTCTTAGAGATAAACCCCAGGTACTTAATTATTCTATTCGTATTACTTGTAATTTGTGAAATTTAGGGTTCTTTTAGATGAGAAATTGATGATTATTGTTTTTTTGGTACAGAGGATTATTAGGGTTTGTGTAACTCTGGATAGAAGTGAAGAAGTTGGGTAGTGATAAAGATCATAAGAATGAATCATCCGTAGGGTTAATTGTCATTTGGTGTTGTTTGCATTTGATTTTTAAGACGACTTTTATTAGTTTAGAACTGTAGAGATGAGTGTGGTTGGGTTTGATATAGGAAATGAGAATTGTGTAATTGCTGCTGCAAAACAAAGGGGAATTGATGTATTATTGAATGATGAATCAAATAGAGAAACACCAGCTGTTGTTTCCTTTGGCGAGAAACAGCGATTTCTCGGGGCAGCTGGAGTTGCTTCAGCAATGATGAATCCAAAATCTACAATCTCTCAGGTTAAGAGATTGATTGGGTTGAATTATAGACAGCCAGATATCCAAAATGAGCTCTCTCTTCTTCCGTTTGAGACTTCTGAAGGTCCTGATGGTGGGGTTTTGATTCATTTGCAGTACTTGGGTGAGAGGATGACGCTTTCTCCAGTTCAGATCTTGGCAATGCTCTTATCTCATTTGAAAGAGATATCAGAGAAGAATTTGGAAACAAAAGTTTCAGATTGTGTCATTGGCATTCCTTCCTACTTCTCGGATTTGCAGAGACGAGCGTATTTGAATGCTGCGGAGATCGCTGGGTTGAAAACGCTGAGATTGATGCATGATTGCACTGCAACTGCTCTAGGTTATGGGATTTATAGGACGGATCTCTCTGAAGTGAATCCTACTTATGTTGTTTTTATTGATGTTGGTCATTGCGATACTCAGGTAACTATCGCATCATTTGAAGGTGGTCACATGAAGATTCTATCTCATGCCTTCGACAAAAGCTTGGGCGGGAGAAATTTTGACGAGGTTTTATTTAGTTATTTTGCTGCACAATTTAAGGAGCAGTACCAGATTGATGTCCATTCTAATAACAGGGCTTGCATTAGGCTTAGAATAGCATGTGAAAAGCTGAAGAAGGTCCTTAGTGCAAATGCTGAGGCGCCATTGAATATTGAGTGCTTAATGGATGAGAAGGATGTGAAAGGTTTTATTAAGAGAGATGAGTTTGAGAAGCTTTCCTCGGGTTTGTTAGAGAGGATTAGGTTTCCTTGTGATAAAGCTATGGCTGATGCTGGTTTGACTGTCGACAAAATCAACTCAGTGGAGCTTGTGGGATCTGGGTCTCGCGTACCAGCTATTTCAAGAATGTTGTCCTCTTTCTTTAATAGAGAACCTCGCAGAACTCTGAATGCAAGTGAGTGTGTGGCTCGTGGATGTGCTCTCCAGTGTGCTATGCTGAGCCCAATATTCCGAGTCAGAGATTATGAGGTATGATCTTGATTGAATTCTCTAACAGTTGCGTTCTTCTGAGTGACATTTTGGATCTATTTCTCCTCTGTTAATAATTCCATGTCAATTTGCATTGGAATTTTCGATCTAATGAGGAACATAGTTGTTAATATTAGTGAATTTTTTTCATCTGAAGATCATCTCATCGCAGTTGACCATTAATTTATGTCAGTGCTGTTTGATTAGATTCCCATATTGTATAACCTGGCGAAATTCTCTCCTGCATCTTTTTTTCTACCTCTTAGTTAATGCGTTATTGCTTTTGGTACAAGGTTCATAAGTGATTATGAGAAGGACTTTAGCTGATCATTCACCATTATGGTAAGAAAAGTTTAGGGAGCATATGTGGGGGTTGAACGAGTTTAGGTTATTGAAGTTCCCATACCCGCAAAAAATAGTAGTAACATGCAAATTGAGAGGGGTTGGTTCAAACTGGAACTTTTAAAATCAGTAAATTAGTGGGAGATGGAACATTGGGTTGCTGATGTGTTTTAGGCATTGACACTGGTTGGGTCTTGAACTGATAATCATGGTTTTTCACCTTTAAACAGCACCCAGTAGTTTTAATTCGCTATATTTGTTCCTTGCCGGTGATTGCTGGTTCGTAGGTAGGTTAAAACGATTGCTCGTTCTTATGTATTCGGAATGTAGATATTACATAACTTCGTTGTTAACTATACGCTGATCCATTCTCTCCTTGCACAATTAAAATTGTAATATATAAGTTTTCCATGCATACTTCCATGTGGATGGTGTCAGTTTTTCTTTGATTCAGTTGGACTGGAGTTCAAAACTTTCATGTTTTTTAGACCTTGTTTCAAGAATGAAAACTTTTCATGGATGACATAATTGCGCTATATTTGCAGGTTCAGGATTCCTTTCCTTTTTCCATTGGGTTCTCAACAGAAGAAGGTCCCATTTGCACCTTGTCAAATGGTATATTGTTCCGAAAAGGTCAACCTATTCCCAGTTCGAAAATTCTCACAGTTCATCGGACTAATACATTTCAACTGGAAGCATTTTATGCTGATCAAAGTGAATTGCCTTTTGGCGTTTCTCCCAAAATTAGCTGTTTCACGGTACATATATGCTTTGTTTTCTGGGTACTCATAATTACTGTTTAAGTGTTCACCATGAGGACTGGCATGCATCCTGTGGTCTTCAATCACCTCTTAGTCGATCATTACTTTTATGCAGATTGGACCTCTCCAAGCTACCCACACCGAAAAAGCCAAAGTTAAAGTGAGGGTTCAGTTAAATCTTCACGGAATAGTGTCTGTTGAGTCAGCATCAGTAAGTATCAGCCCCCGTTATTTAGTTCTATGAAAGATTTGTCTTTCTGCTTGCTTAAGTATTGACTTCTCTTTACGAGTCTTTCTGTACCAAGTTGCTTAAATATTTGTGTCTTCTTCTTCAGTTTTTTGAGGATCAGGTGGATGATCATTTTATGGGGGGTCAGAAACATTCTAATTTGGAGAAGGTAGAGCCTGATGTTACTTCTGGAGTTTTTACTGATGCAACAGCAAATCATGCTGAAGAGGGTGGCAGTTCTCTGCAGCCTGAGATTTCACCTATGCCTGCTGTAAGTTCTACCAGCCCACTAGGTTCCTTATTTGGCTCTAATAGTCAAACTAGATTACCAAAATTTGATCTATCACCTATGTCGTCATTGTCATTAGCTCTCGTGCTGACATTTGTGTCCACTAGAAAGAATGGGAGTAAATTGTTTATTTATTTATTTTTTAACTCTGAAACTGGACTGTATCTATTACTGTCTCAAGATTTAAAAGGAAATGGGAAGGGAAGAAGCTATAGTGTTTTGTTCAAGTTATATATTTCTTCTTTTAAGTATGAAAGATGCTATATGATTTCTTATTTTTATACAGTTTACCTTCAGGCATACCATTAGCTTTATTGTATCTTTACGCTCTCAAAGAATGATGGATGATTGGGAACCTGATTTCTCATGTATCGATTGTGGTACCTATAAGACATCAAAATGCATGAAACTAGAAGATATGGCAAACATTGATAAAAATAACCACATGCTAACTGATTAAAGAAGAACAAAAACCAAACGGTACAATTCTCTGATCAAGTCTTATACAGCTGTAGGTTAGCTAGTCAAATAAGTTCATTCTGAGCGCACTTGTTTAGGTTGCATATAGTATAGAGAACAAATGGTTGCGTATAGTATAGAGAACAGATAGGTAGACCTATGTTTGATTTTGCATTATGGTATATAACTTCTGTGTATTGGAAGAAGATGAGATACTCAAATTAAGTGTTAGATAGATGTGAGTGTATGAACAGGTTAGTGTGTGCCACCTTAACAGTAACTTTAAAAGTTCGATTGTGATAAAGAGCCGAAAACTTTCTAGTCTGAATTTGAGTGATAGTGGTACATGTCGATTGACCATATAAATAGGTTAAAACTGGTTACATGTGATAATCATTTTCAGGCTGATGGAATAAGGAAGAAAAATAGGTCTTCTAGACGGCTTGAAGTACCAATCAGTGAGAAGATATACGGCGGGATGACAGAGACTGATATTTTAAAAGCTAAAGAGAAAGAACTTCAGCTAGCAGAGCAGGATAGGATCATGGAACAAACAAAAGACAAAAAGAACGCACTTGAATCATTTGTTTATGCCACACGCACCAAGGTATTTCTTTGTCTTATTTTCTTGCTCAGGCATGGAACCAGCGACATAAAATTTCGAGCATTAAAATGGTTTTCTTTCAAAAAAACCGTGTATGTGGACTTTAGACCTCTA
The DNA here is from genome assembly GCA_002897215.1 of Eschscholzia californica subsp. californica. Lineage (NCBI taxonomy): Eukaryota > Viridiplantae > Streptophyta > Magnoliopsida > Ranunculales > Papaveraceae > Eschscholzia > Eschscholzia californica. The sequence continues at coordinate 858,516 of BEHA01050193.1, forward strand.
ACAAACCAATTAAGTATGACAGTACTAATGGGATCCAACCATTTTAAGGACCCAAGATCAGTTGTCATATATGTATCAGCCTAGTCTTCTAGTTTATTTCTGCATGTCTTTATCTATGTGGTACACTTTGAAATGACAAGGGTATGAATAGCTTTTCGACACATATCGGAGCTTTGCAACTGATTCAGAGAGAGAAGGGATCTCGAGGAATCTACAACAGACAGAGGATTGGCTTTATGAGGATGGAGATGACGAGACTGAAAAAGTTTATAGTGGAAAGCTGGATGAGCTTAAAAAGGTAACACTTTCCACAAGTATATCCACGAATTTTTAGATATATATATATATGATTCTATCAACAGCAAATGTTATATTTTCTGTTAATGCTGTGATGTAAAAATCTCTTCTGGTTGCCTGTAGTTGGTGGATCCTATAGAACGTCGATACGAGGATGAAAAAGCCAGAACCCAAGCTACAATGGATTTGTTGAAGTGCATCACGGATTACCGACAGGCTGTTAAATCGCTTCCAGCCACTGAGAGAGATGCGGTAAAACTTCAATAGATAAATTGAGTCACTTGCCCTTTTGATAACCTAGGTGATCTAGTCCGACTGTTATTGTGTTTGCAGGTCCTTAACGAGTGTACCAGAGCAGAACAGTGGCTAAGGGAGAAAGTCCAACAGCAGGAATTATTACCCAAAAACACCGATCCATTGTTATGGTCTAGCGAAATCAAGACAAGGGCAGATGCACTTAATGGGTAATTTTCGCTTATCACAATTTAAATGTTGAAAGTCTATCGACCAATGCTTAAAAAACCACCATTGTAGTGGAAATGATGATCTTTTTTTGTAAACACTCGCAAACGTTGATTTCTGTTATTTAAAGATCTCGCTGTTTACTGTTATATCGACTGTTTTCCTTTATAATTGTTAAATTACTATTATTACATTTTAAAATAAAAATAATAAATAACGACTACTATAGCAATCGGCTTGCCACTGCTTACTGTAATAGTCCTTGTTTACGGTTTCTTGCCATCTTCCCACATTACCTCATTTTCTACCAAAAAAACAAGATAAAATAGATGATCTTATGTTATTACTGTATATTGTTTTGCAAGTAGTACTTTATTTAACGCTTGACAGTGACTTTTACAGTTTTGTATGTCATTGCGTTGACGCTCTGTTTGTGATTTTGAAATTATGATTCAGGATGTGCAAACACATTTTGAGATCGAAGGCTTCCCCTCCGAGGCCAGATGACTTCAAAGGCTGTGATCAACCAAATACATCGGAAAACATGCGCTCAGATTGAAGATTTTTCTGTCTCTATTTGATCATTTAGTCAAACACATTTATCATTTGTAAACAAGCAGTTGAGATCTGTCCAATGTTCATATTCCCAAGTACTTTGCTTGTTCTGAATCCAATTAAAGGGTTCAGGAGTGTGGTATATCATGTGGTACTGGGATTTGGTTGAGGAATTAGATTTATGTTTTCTTTTTCTTGGTCATCTGTTTTTGAAATTTTTCCTGACCAAAGTAAAGAAAGAAGAATCATACGAACTGATATATGTTGTTGCGTTAAAATGTTCCGGTCGTGTGCCCCTTTACAATTTGAGTACTATATTTTTTGTCATCTTTTCTTACTCTAGAAGTGGTAGAATTGTCTCTCATTTGATTCCCTTTTTTAATGGGCTTGAACTAATGAAAGTTCATTTGTATAACTGAACTGTAGGTTTGCAACGACTTTGCGATAGCTTTGCAACGACTTTGCAACAGCTTTACGATACCGACTTCCTGTTTAGAAAACCATATTTTAATGTCCACCCCGCCCTTTTCAGGGAACAGAAAAAAATTGGGAAACAAAATTTTGGAGGCAGAAAGTTCTGTTTCTCCCAAGTCTGCCCAACTACCATTTTTTCTCTACACTGTCAAGGGTTGCAAGCAAACTGCAATGTTCAGCGACCGTTAAATATATTTCTCAGAGCTCTTTCCGTGCCCTTGGTCTTTCCTTCTCCAAGTTAGTCTATATCATTCTCTCTTTGTTAGATCTCTCTGTCTCTAAAACTTTTACTCTTTATTCTCACTGTTCTGGTAAAAGAAAGGGTCTCCATTGACGAGGGCACCGTCAATGCTTCCATTGAAGAGGATTTTTGGTGAAACCCTCCTAGATCGATTTTCACAAAGAGTGGCCACTTTGTTGAAACTAACAATACCCTCAACGAGGGATTTTCACTAATAGTGCCACTTCCGCTGAAATAACAACACCCTCGAGGAGGTTTTCCATTGGAATCCTTCATCTCATACAAAAGGATTCACACGAAACCCTCCTTGGGGGTTTAAGACCCATGATTGAGGGTTAAGTGGTCACAAAAATCTCGTGATCAGCTAATCACGATAAGTTTTGTGGCCACTGACCCACGATCTCACGGTCGACCTGCCATGAGATCTTGTGGAGGTAGTTAGCTACGAAATCCTCATCGAGGGTCTAAATCTTCGAAGATTGCCAAAAACTCTCAAGGAGGGGTTTAAGGTTAACGCGAAACACTCCTCAAGGGTTTTGAGGTCGAGGATTAACAATATGATGCAATTATATATAACAAGGTTATTAAACTATAATGAAGCATAAGAATGATGTTCCTAATTGATTAACATTATCTATTAGTTTGAGGGAGTATTAACAATTACATTGTTACGTATGTGGGTAAATTGAATAACCTCTTGGCTGTAACACCCAAAATATAAAGTTCTTACTGAAAATAGTTACTAATAGGTAACAAAGAGTAATAGGTAACAAACTATGTTAGTTGGAGAAGGTATCATCAATTACATAGTTACATCAGTAGTATTTGTAAGATAAAATCAATTTAGGCCGTTAAGTCTAGGCGTAAATCATTCAAATAAATTTAGAAACAACTAAAAACATAACATAAAAATCAAGAGATATCTATGAGAAATGAAGATGGAAAAGATGAAGGAAGAGATATGTTTATAGTATTAGTTTCTCTTGTTTTTTTGTTAGATTTCTATTATTTCGGTCGAAATTCCCATCATGCCGGTGGAAATTTCAATATTTCTAACCATTTCGGGGGAAATTTCGAAATTTCCAACAATTTCAGTGAAAATTTCTATCATGTCGATAAAAACTATGCAACAATTTCAGTGAAAATTTCGATCATGTCGATAAAAACTATGCAGGAAATAATTGCAAATGTTATTTCGTGTACCTAATCTAAATTTAGGAAACGTTTCGTGAAATTTCACTGAACAGGACATTTCATTCCTGGGTAGAGATAACTAAATTAATTTACATATATTCAATTTAAAGCAATCCAAGGTTACAAATTTTCCAGATAATACATAACTATTCTTTACCAGCACTGGTAGGTATTGAATAAACTTCATAAACCCCAAAAAAAAAACACATTAAAGGATGCATCTTTAACTTTATTTTGCATCAAGAAACGTGTTTCTGGGGAGCAAAACTGATTTACCCAACAGATCCTTCAAGTTTGAGGCTAAGTAATTCATTAACTTCAGCACCAAACTCATCTGGAAGTTTTTGGAAGACATCACGGCAGAACCCAGAGACCATTACTTTGACAGCCCTCTCTTGATCGATTCCTCTTTGCTTGAAGTAGAATAGTTGATCCGCACCAATCTTGGAGGTGCTCGCTTCATGCTCTACTTTGGCTGTCGGGTTCTTCACCTGTTCACCAGATAAAATTAATTAAGCATGATATATCATAAGTTCGTAAACTTCTACCCAAACATAACAAGTCTAATATGGTAAAGATGACTATTTCGGTTTATACAAGCCCAAACAGTTTAACCCAAGAGGGAAATAATATGCCGGCTATTATAGCCATAATAGAAAATCAATTAAATTTGTTCGAAAAGAAAGAGATGTATGTTTAGGATCATAAATGGTCTATTTTAGATTGTCTACAAAATGACAATCAAACAGGTGTTATGGCGTGTCACGTCCATCTTCAATCATAAAAGTTAGTTACTTTACGAAATTATATCCACTAAAGTGACTTGTATTCATATCCTATAGCAAAGATACTAATAAAGAGTATCCATACAAAATTCCTAGTATATCCACTATAGTGATTCGAGTATCCATATCGTAATGCAAAGATAGTAGATACTAATAAAGGATGTCTATGTTAGATAGGTAAGTCCATGAATACAACTGTTTTTCCCAGATATTAATAGTTTGAGCATCAGAAGAACAACTCTCAAACGCCAAAACACAGACGAGTATCCTATAGAAAACACCCTCAATTTGCAAATATTGCTAGCTAGATTCGTAAGCATCAAGTTTAAAGTTTAGTCATCACGTAAGTTTCACGTCTCCTTGGCTGAACTCCCAAGCTTTATCGTCAAACTAAGTCATTTATTGATCCCTCACGTGTCTGAGACTCTGAAAGTTACCCCAAAATTTCCCATTTATTAAGAAAGACGGGCATGGCACATTTCAAGATTGTAGATTTTGATTAGTCTATTTCTCATATTAACTGGGTAGAATTTTTTTTTATCATTTTCCTAACATTGGACAGAGTGGTGAGCTATTTGACTCTTCCGCAATTTTCCTGTTTGGTCAGCTAGGGATTTTCCTTTCCTTATACCACACTTGTGAAGAAATTAGAAGAAGGGAAATCTAAGAAGAAATTATCTTCGATTAGTCCTAATTATCCATATGATGTCAGCATCTCTAACAAAATTAATAAAAGCAAAAAAGAAGTTAAACGTCAGGATCTGGCTTCACACAGTGCAGAACCAATTAATTGATTTCTCCCCTGCCCACTTCAATGAACTAATCATTTATCGACCTCCTAACTCCCACGCAATTGTAGACATACCCAGACACACACAATATATATTTATACGTAGAACGTATACTATAAGTATATGTACAGAGGCAGAGCCACTAGTGGCTTACCCGGGCTGCAGCCCGTGTTTGCCTACCAGAAACTTGATAACCCTTTACCACTTCACCCACAAACTCTCAACTGGCTAAGATGGTTGAACGAGGATCCTACATACATTAGTTCTGGGGTTCAATCTCCTCCCCATTTAACGCTTTTAGACCAAATTCTTTTCAAACTTCTTCCCATATTTGCCATTAATTTGAAAGCAGACAGCAGTAACAGGAAAGAGAAAAGCAGAACAACTATAGAATAAGCTAAATGAAGAAAGCGCACACCTGGATGTAAGGATAAGTATTGGCCTCAGCGGTATCACCTAAAAGCATAGAATCACATTGCGAGAAATTTCGAGCTTTATCTGCTTTAGATTGTATTTGAACAAGTCCTCTATAACAATTCCTCGAATTCTTTGCCGAAATACCTTTAGAAATAATAGTGCTTCGAGTATTCTTCCCTTTATGTATCATCTTTGTTCCAGTATCTGCTTGCTGATAGTTATTTGTTAAAGCAACAGAATAGAACTCCCCAACTGTATGATCACCCTCTAAAACAACACTTGGGTATTTCCAAGTAATAGCGGAACCCGTCTCAACTTGTGTCCAAGATATCTTTGACCGATCACCGGCACAAATACCCCGTTTCGTAACGAAATTATAAATCCCACCTTTCCCTTCTTCATCCCCGGCGTACCAATTTTGAACCGTGGAGTATTTTATCTCTGCACTCTTTGCACAATAAAGCTCAACCACAGCAGCATGAAGCTGGTTTGTGTCATAAGAAGGAGCTGTACAACCTTCCAAATATTCCACCATGCTTCTATCTTCTGCAACTATTAGGGTTCTCTCAAATTGTCCAGTTTCTAAAGCGTTTATTCGAAAATAAGTCGAAATCGGCATAGGACAAATAGTGTCTTTAGGTATATAACAAAATGATCCATCACTAAATACAGCAGAGTTTAAAGCAGCATAATAATTATCTTCAGGAGGAACAATTTTACCTAAATATTTCTTTACTAAATCTGGGTATTCTCTAATTGCTTCAGATATTGAACAAAAGATTACACCTTTTGCCGCTAGGGTTTTTCTATGAGTTGTTGCAATTGAAACACTATCAAATACAGCATCAACAGCAACATTAGCTAATCGATTTTGTTCAGTTAATGGAATCCCTAATCTCTCAAAATACTTAAGAAGCTCAGGATCAGCTTCATCTAAGTTTTTCAACTTGGGTTTATTCTTTGGTTCTGAATAATAACACATATCTTGGAAATTAATCGGTGGGTAAACATTATCTGACCATTTAGGTTCTTTCATCTTCAAGAATTTCTCATAAGACTTTAACCTAAATTCAAGCATCCATTCTGGTTCCTCTTTAATTGAAGAAATGAACCTAATAGTATCTTCAGAAAGCCCTTTTGGAATTGAATAAGATTCAATATCAGATGAAAACCCCCATTTATAATCCCTTTTAAGAAACTTCTCAATAGCATCATCAGATTTTGAGTTTGAATTTTTACCTGTTAAATCTGATGGTGGAAGTGTTTTTGATTCGTAACCAACGTCTGCTCGGATCTTGAAGATTCTTGAAGAATTAGAGGATTTAGGAAGTGGGGTTTTTAGGGTTTCGATTCGAGGGTAAAAGGGTTTGAGGGTATTTGAAGATTCAATTGAAGGTTGTGGAGAGAAACGTGAAATTCCATTTGCAAGGAAAGAAGCCATGGATGAGGTTTTCGGACTGAATAGCTTCAAAACCAAATTGTGGGATAATAAATTTAAGAGGTAGTAAGAAATAAAAGCTTCAATTTTTTATGTCCACAAATTTCTGATTCATGTTCGTGTCCACCACGATTCCGCCACGTAATCTTGCTGCTGACGTGGATGCATTCCACGTGTTTCTCCACGAGCGGCCACTATAAGTAAACTTCATTAATTAGTCTTATTAAAAAGATGAATTACATGTGGTGGGATCGAACTAGAATCCTAAAAACCTCATAGATTATGTGATAAAGCGTAAGAATTTAAGACATGGGGGAGAATTACATTCAGTGAAACAATGACGAAAAGAAAATTGACTCTAGTAAGTGGATTTGGAGGTTGATATCAGCTGAGAACTTTTTTTTTGTCAAAATCCTTTGTACTCTGCATCTCCCTATCGTTAATAATAGGGGTAATTTGCCTTGGGGTATCTGATGACGGGTTGTGAATTGATTGTACAACCGTATGCGCGTCTCCCTCTATAGTTACTCGAGTGACTTGAAGTGAAAGTGGAGTGCTATTTCTACCCCAATAAGAAGTATTGACTCTTCACTCTTGGTTTCTACACTTCTGGTTTCTTCACTTCTGCTTGTAAGATTTTTGTTGAGATTGCCCCTCCATTGTTCTTGCTGTCCCAGCGCAGGAAGAACCAATCCTGGAAAAACGGCGTAGTGGCCCCACACGGATCAAATTATTGGAGGAATCCGTCGATAAAGATGGAGTGGCTATTAGCCTAATGAGACTTGGATCGGAGTTTACTCTATTGAATTAGAGAGAGGGAAGGAGGTTTGTGGTTGAAGACAACATTATTCTGATCTTCTCATATATTCCGAAGTAGGATGTATCCATTAGCAAAGATGAAGGAATTATCAAAAATATTTAGGATTATTTTGTGAAAGTATCGTACATAAGTATGGAATCGAATTTGTGAAAGGGACATGACCTTCCATTAGTTTGCAAAGGGTCAGTGGCCCCATGTAAATATAAATCATCAAGATCAACATTATACTCTCATCATTTTCAAATCGATATTACCCATCCATGTGAATGAACAGAGTCCTACTGTCCAAACTCAGTCGACCAAAGCAAAAATGGTAAATTGTAGTAGTATCTAGAAAGCAAAAATGGACATCATATCTCAACTACACAAGAAAAAGTAAATACAATTGCATCCCTAGCTTTCAATACATTTGGTACATTGTAGTAGTATCTAGGAAAAATTATAATCTCTGTATATAGGTGTATTTCAAGGGCTCTCCGTTACGTTTTTTCTTTTACTTAATTGTTGTGTATATAGAATAGATGATCTTAAAGTAGTTTTGAAAGAGTTTCCTTCCCTCTCCCAATTCGTGGCTCATTGCGGGTATCCCGTTTATTAGATTTAACAAGAGGCTCAAAATGGTTCAGATTTTGAACTTTGTTTTGTCTACAGTTTGATGCATTAGTTGCAGCACTTCCTGTGTCAGAGGGAGATGAAGAAGCACCGTTGAAACGGATAGCTGAGCTTGAGGTACGGTTGACGAGTTTACAGTTTTAGCTTTCTTATTTTCTGGAGATCGTTTCTCTCAAATCCACTTTCCAGGCAGAAAATGAAGAAGTAGGAAATGAACTTCAGAGACAACGATCGTTTCTCTCAAATCCACTTTCTAGTTGTCTCTCAAAATGAAGAAGGTGGCAACTAAGACATTTTGAATGTCGTGGAAGTAAAATATGGAAAATACCAATGAAGGAGAGAGATCATCCATCAATTCACATTATTAAGCCTAATATAAAGACCCTTTACATAATTCTTGTCGTAGTCAGAGGTCTTTCGTTCCAAGCTTGTTAGTTGCCACCTTCAGTGATGAAACACCCATCTCAATATGAGCCATAGTGTCTTTGATGTATGCACGAGCAGGCTACTAATCTAGTTTCGTGATGAGTTTTCCTTGGCTTGTGCCCTAGACCAGCCCAGGCTTTTCAACCTGACCGAAGCGATCTAGGCGTCTGGCCCGCCCAAAACGTCTTTTACATTACATAAGACAATGTGGTTTATTATAACGCAGGTGTGGATCTGGAAGGTCTCCAAATTAATGTGAGAGTGAATTATACATGAAACTTCTGTTTCACATCATCCAGGGACTGACTCTATTTCCCCTTAATTAGCCCAGTAGAGACCCAGAGAGCTGCCTTCGCTTTTGGCGTTTCTTCGTAGATCTCCAGATTTCACCCCTACTCACGAAATTCTACTCGCATCTGTCTCACTCAAGCAAATTAAAAAAGGAAAGACGTAATTTTGGAGTTTCTGCAGTTTTCTTTGCAAATGTGATACAAATACTTTATGTAACCGTAAATTTGTGAATCTTTCTACAATTTCTCTTTTGTAAGTTGATGCTCGATAATTGTTAAAAAGTATTTGTTTCTATTTCATTGCAGAAACAGAATTGAAGCAGGTTCAGGAGTTGTTTAACCAAGCAGCTGATAACTGCTTGAATTTGAAAAAACCGGACTGAACAGCATATTTGTATCAGGAGACAAGTTCTTGTGCCCTAAATACAACAATGTACAAGTTTTTACTTTCAACAATTAGTAAACATATGCACAAGCTATGTGCTTAGTTTGGTACTTTTAAACTTGGTTATAATCTAGTCTTGTAAGAGCATCCCCAATGGTTAGCACCAAAAGAAACACCAAAAAAGAATCTTCACCAAATATTTTGGTGTTTTGAAATTGGGGAACCCAAAGGCAAAACACTAAAAGTCTCACCGAATCACCATTCATCACACCAAATTTCATTCTTATCATTTTTAACACTAATTTTTTTATAAAATAAATTTAACTAGTTGAAATTACAAGACTTAAACTACAAATTAAACTAATACGACATTTTAATAAAACTACAAACCGTAACTAATAAGACATTTTACTAAAACTACGACATTTTACTACACCTAAAAATTGAAGCTAATACGACATTTTACTAAAATGTCAAATTGAAACTACTTCGCTAATATGGAGGTAAATCATTATCTTCGTAGTCACCTCCACCTCCACTGCTATAGCTACCTCCATCTCCACCTCCAAACGAGCTACCACTTCGTTTTCCAAAATATATTTCTTTTTGTTCTCTTCGAAAGTATGCTTGTCGTATTGGATCTGTAATTGTATTGACGTCCATGCGCATAACATCATACTCCATTTTTTTACATTCATGAATGATTTTCGCCATCTCAACTTCACGTTCCTTGTCACTCCGTTCATTATCCACGTCCCTTTGCTTATCTTTCCTAGCATGTCTTTCAATTCTTGCTGTTTCGGACCTTCTCATAATCTCAAGTGCTTCGTCGCCTCGATTGTGATGTCGAGCATTGTCCCTATTTTTTTCCTCGTCTACCCTCTTTCTCGACTTCTCTTTCTTTCTTCCACTTGGCCGACTTGAGGACTCTGGTGTAGTTTGATTATCATCTGCATCAAGATCAACAGAGAATGCTAACCCAAGAGAACCAGATGAAGGAGTCCCTATTTGCGTCTCGTTAAACGAATTCATTAAATTTATTCTTTTTGGACCGGCCACGGTAAATTTTTCACAATCTTTTAGTATAGGACAGACATGATCAAACAGAAATCCTCTTTTTCCGTCTTCTTGAAGAGTATGAAGTTGAATGTTTTGTAATACATTATAAAGAGTTGTGAAGGTATGTATTTATAGACCTTATGAAAACTGTGTAAGTGTGATTGAATGAGATGAATTGTGTAAGTGTGTAAGGAATCTGTAAGATTGTAAGACATTGGGAGACGTTTTTCTTGAAGAGTGTGATTTTATGTGTTGAATTGAGATAAAGTGTGTAAGTGTGTAAGGAATCTGTAAGATTGTAAGACACGTTTTTCTTGAAGAGTGTGATTTTATGTGTTGAATTGAGATAAAGTGTGTAAGTGTGTAAGGAATCTGTAAGATTGTAAGACATTGGGAGACGTCTTTCTTGAAGAGTGTGATTTTATGTGTTGAATTGAGATAAAGTGTGTAAGTGTGCAAGGAATCTGTAAGTGTGTAAGGAATCTGTAAGATTGTAAGACATTGGGAAACGTTTTTCTTGAAGAGTGTGATTTTATGTCTTTAAAATCCATCATAACCTGTAGAGTAAATCACATACTCCTTCAACACCTTATTTGCAGTAAAACACTGTGTTATTACCCAGGTTCATCAAGTTACTATAGCTCAGATTCAGAAGAAGAAGAATTGGAAGACCAACAAAATATGGCCGCATTTATGATCATCAATGACGGGATACGACATCATTTATCGGATGAAGATGATGAACCACATTATAAGGGTTCGGTTCCTGGACATATAACGATTAATCGTGAAAGAGAAAAAGGGCACAAACAAATCTGGAACGACTACTTCCCAGAAACACAACGAAATTAAACCTGATGTTCAGTTCTGTAGACGTTTAGAATGGGGAGGAATCTCTTCCTACGGAAAAAAGACAATGATGAACATTATTGATTCTTCAATAAGTTGTTCACTTATTAGGACTAATAGTATTGTAATGTCTCCGAAAACCCGGAGTACACAAACTCAATAATGGTGGAGATGATAATACTAATACTTCGATTTTGTGTTATTAAGGGTATAAAAAAAATAGTTAAGTTAGTTTTTTTTCTAATATTTTAGTGAAATATTTAATTTATGTTTTATTATAATTTAATGAAGTAGTAAAATTTCTATGAGGCTAAACCCAAAAAAACACTAAGGGTTGAAATAGAAAAACAAAACAAAAAAAGGACTAATATGAAATAGGAGAATAAAAAAGGGACCAAAAACATAGAAGAATTCACCCTGGCCCACCACATCACCAATTTGATGAAGGTGACCAGTAGCCGGCCATATCTGGCCGACTACTGTTCATGGCACGGGAGATCTTTGGTGATATCCCGTGCCATTGGGTGCAAGAAGATCTCCCGTGCCATTGGGTGCAAGATGCCCTGGAGATCACCCATTGGGATGCTCTAAGCTAATTGTTTTACCATGACTCGCGTTAGCTTAATATATGATTTCTTCTTTGTTTTCTAAAAGCATATGAGATGGTTGCCTTCTACATATGACATATTTTAAGTCGATTAGTTACGACCATGCAAGCCTATATAAAAAATACAAGTTTATCTTGCAAAGGAACTAATCTTTACCCTTCGGTTTCTTATCTTTTCAACCTGCAACATTGAACTGACTTGAGTGACGATGCGTCTTTGAAGGTATCCCCATCTCACCCGCGACACGAGAAAAACAATTACTCAAAGGAATAAAGATGATTTTTAAGACAATATTGCGAAACCACTTTCCGAAATCATCGTAGTTTTTTTTTTAAGAAATCGACTACGATCTACGTTAGTCATTACAAGGCATTGATTACATCGAGACGATGTGATGAGCACGATAACTGTCGAAATACTACTAGGCTTAACGCCCGACAAATACTGCTGGGCCTAAAGCCTGACGAATTAAATGGCCTAAAGCTTACATAAACTACTTTGTTTATACCCAAGTTCAATATTCCTGGATTTGTACTTCCATGGGATCGAATTTGGGACTTCTGCATTGCACAGTGTATGCACTGATCAACTAGGCTATCAATGGTTGGCCGAAATCATAATAGTAGTAATTGTCTTCAACGAGAATGTTTTAGCAATGAAAGCTGGTAATTCTCGTTGAAGACAATTACCAGCTTTCATTGCTAAAATCTCGAAAAATTTCTTGTCCTTAGAGAAAAAAACAAATTCTTAGGGAAATATGAGAATATGCTTTAAGAGTTATTCCTCCTAAAATACATCTAAAATTCATATTTTTCTTCTGTCATGTGGGATTTGGGTGCAGGGTGCTTCCAATTTTTGATAACATAAAGTGTACTCAACCCGCCTTCTGGGACTCCCACTTGAACTGCATGTGAGAGAAATTCTTGTTTCTTGTGGTTCATGTGGGAGTCGGGTTGTGTGGCCTTGTTGTTTTGATAAATTACTCATCCAATGGACCTCAACGACCCACCCGAACCGATGATCATCTGACCCGGCCCGACCCGACCTGAGACCCAGCCCTATCTCAAGCTGACATTCTTTGTCTCTGTCTCACTCTCTTCTATATTGATGTTTCCTTCCCTCAACAACTCGATCAGGATTTAGAATTTCACTTCTTCTCGTCTGATTCTAAAAAAATTCTTTAATTAGAGATTTAGGTTTAGAATTAACTCAAAAAAAGAAAGATGATTCATCTGTTGTTTAGTCTCATATTCGCCGAGATGACTTTAGTTTTCTTCCTTTTATTCAAAACCCCACTTAGAAAACTGATAATCATGGCTTTAGATCGGATTAAACGTGGGCGAGGACCCATTGTTGTTAAGACGGTTGCAGGAACTGTTGTTATAGTTTTATCATCTAGTTTATACAGTATGAAGATGATCGAGAAACGTTCACTTGATGATGGTGGGGTTAATCCTACAGATCAAGTTTTAATGGCCAATCATCTTCTTGAAGCATCTTTAATGGGTAATTCTTCTTCTTCTTCTTCTTCATCATGGGTAATTCTTCTTTTTATCTATTTTGGGTTTCTATGTTGGATTTTGATTGATTATGAATGTGAGTCAAACTTTGTTTGTTCAATTTGGCAGGATTTGCCCATTAATGTTGCAAATTTTATTGAATACATTGTTTACTTTGATCAATGTAGTTGTCTAAACAATCTTTGATTCATATAAATAAGCTTCAACTCTCTGAACATTAGTAGTAGTAGTAGTTCAATTCAACTAGATCTTTCTAATTGATGTAAAATGACATGTTCTCCATTTCCCTAAATAGGGTTCTCTCTATATTTAGTTGCTGATATTTTTTTTTTTTTTACTTTAGATATGTTTCGAATTTAGTTATTTCATTTTCCTAATTGATATTGGGTTTAGGAAGTTGCTTGAAGTAGAAGTTACTATAGAGGAACCCTAAGTGGTGGTGAAGATAATCCAAGTTAGAATTTGTTTCATCTTTTTACGGTTTTTACTATTTCTAAAGAGACTAGAGATTAGGTTTATTTTTCAGCATTAAAAAATTGTTTATTTCAGTTATACGAGTTCTTTTGAATTTTTATTGAAATTTGTTACTTTTCAATGATAGTAAACCTCAGTTGAAGTTTTTGCCGACGAGTTTACATCAAATTGGTATTAGAGCTAGTGATTTAGGTGTGTAATGGCACCCAAAGCATGGGCACCTAAAATCGCTAGCTCTGCTATCGATTTGTTGTAAACTCGTTGATGGAAGCTTCAACGGAGGATTACTATTGTTGAAAATAACGATTTCTAAGGACGGTTCGAAAAGAATTCTTAAAAACAACAATAAAAGTGAAATAAACTCTTTATTGATGGTGAAAAGTAAAGACTTGCAGTTTCAATGTCTAACTCCAATAAATATGAGAGCGCTGAGCCACTGATTTAATGACCTGTAGCTCATATGGCTAGGAATGAGCTTGAGCTTGTAACGTTGATCTTGTAAAGATCTCCTTCCACGTCCGAAGTAGTACAACTGCCTTCCTCCAATTTCTTCTTATGTTGTGTAATTAGCCATGGTGACAAGTATCGGTGTAAATCGAACATTTGGTATCTAACAAGGCTCGTTCAAAAATATACAGATGAGGACACAAGTACACAACCATGAAACATACTCATATAGTTTCCTGTTTTAGTTATTAGGACTTCTGTTCTTTACTTTAGTTTTCTTACTTTTGGATCAGAATCCAGACAATCAGCAGATGTTACATTATAGACAAGATACTTTACTCTCAGTAGTATATGTGGTCATATTATGAAAGTGTCGAAAAGTACACAACAGTGTAGGTACAAAACCTCATTTTATGCCCATTGAAATAACCCCCAAAGCGAGTAACCAAGTTTCATGTTTGCTAAGGGGATGGGACCTTTCATATTTCTAGTCGCTGAAAATTGAAATTCCTGATAATGCAATTCCTTAGAAGGCTAGTGTTTGAAAGGCTATTTATATACACATTTATCTTCATGATGTGTTGGCTGGAAGTTGTTCCTATTAAAACTAATCCAAAGTTCCGGACCTTAGAACTTTGAGATGCAATTCTGGTTTATGCTCATACACTCGTAAGACTTTAGGATAAACTGCAAGAAATATGATATTTTGCGAATTACTTGGTTCATTTAAATGACAGGAGAACATAATCTGGACTTTTTATACATTCATCTCCATGATCATGTTATGGTACAATTGTCTTCATTTACTATTTCTGTCTTTGTTGTATCTTGATTCCTAGTATTGAACAACTTGTATTCCATGACTGTGGTGTGCAATGGTATTCATTCAGTTGGTAATGGTGGTTTAACCGCAATGATGTGTCAGAATCAATAGATTATCTCATAAAAGTGATTTGAACTCCTTTCAAGAATATCTTGTCTCTTGAGAATAAATTATGCGCCTTTAGTTTTAGTGCCTTCCTCGAGGATGAAAAATTGGTTAGCCTCGTGTAGTGTGACTTGGGTGTACCGCAGTACTGCCTCTAGCCCAAGCCAGACTTGGAATTGGTAATCTTGGCTCGAGTTCACCCCATCCTTTCCTTTGGTTAAGATAAAAGATGAGAGCTCCCAACTCCCAAGAGATTGGCAGAGGAGAGTTTCCCTAGTCGAACTACTTAGGTTGGCGAAAAGGTAAATATAGTTTGAGGTCATTTGGATAGTGCAAGGATTACGGAGGTGTACTTCGGAATCTATCATGCAACGACTCTTATACGACTATTTGTATAGGGAGGACTAGTAGAGTACTAGAACTAGATCAGAGTAACAAAGTTAACCAACAATAGTTGGGGGAAACTATGAGTCTATGATGAAGGGTTATGATAAAGTAGTGTTTGGTGGTATCATATATTCAACTGAACTTGCTTGTAAACTCATTTTTCTTGTCAATAACGAAACTTTGCTTGGGCGGGACTTTAGATATCCTATCGTTCATGTTTGACTGGACTAATATTTAGGGTCCATTTGGTATGTTGACTGTCATTGTTACTTTTTGCACCCCATTTATGCCTTGGTGAGAGCTCTTACATGGACCACTTTTTCTAACTAGTCCGTATGAATTTATAGACATGGTGTGAAAATATCGTAGTCCTAAATCGAATTTTTTTATCCGACCCTGTTTTCTCTAGTTCAAGTGTGCTCTTACATGAGTACACTTAAGTTCCACATTTTCCTACAGGTCCTTAATTCAATGACCATAAGTCCAGTCCACTTTGTGCTGCGATCTCGGAGCCATTTTCATGTCCAATCAAACTCGAGTTAGTTCAACATACAAATTAGCCAAGCTCCAAAATCTTCGTTAGTGTCAGAGTAGTTCTTCAACATTACCGAACTTATTGTGATATTTTCTACAATGCGGACAATTCCGGGTCATAGTAATATCTTATGAAGTTTCTAGTTTTCTACAAGAAACAATAGTGGGAGAAAAACTAATAAGAAAATTTCTAGCCACAGTATAGAAATTTTGACATGCTTGTGCAATTATAATTTGTGCAGGATTTTCTCTCTTCCTCGCATGGATGATAGATCGCCTTCACCATTACATCAGGGAGCTACGCTCCTTAAGGAAGAACATAGAAGCAGTAAAGAAACAAATCAGAGTTTTGGACGAGGCAAAAAGTTCAGCTGCTGCGTTACTGAAAATCATGGAGAACGAGATGACAAACTTGAGAATGAAAATTGAAAAGCTGAAATCCGAATGTGAGACCACAAAAAAGGAACTTAAAACTGCAGAAGCTAATGCTGTAGCTCATAAGAAACAGTCTGAAGGGTTTCTTATCGAGTATGATCGTTTGCACGCAGAAAATCAAACCTTAAGGAGTCAACTTAAGGTGCTTGATCAAAGCTTATCACGTTCTGATAGTAAGAAGAATATGTAACTAAGTCACCTCTCTTCGTGAGAAAAAAGAATGTCGATACATGGATTGTTATTACTTGAGAAATTCAGTTGATAAGGTTTGTAAAGTATTCATTGATTTATCCATCTGTTTTAGGTATAACTACGCATTCTAGTTTGTGCTCGATTGGAACGTACCAACTGTTGAATAGTGGTTCGAATACTTTTACCATCAGGTGTAGTTAGTACGTTGGAGAGGAATGTGGTTCGAATACTTTTACCATGGGCCTGTGATGAAATTTATAGAACGTTATTGTTACTGTTAAAAAAATATAATGCTAGCTTTAAGGGTGACCAATGGGGCTGGAGCCAAACTACTCAAGGGCGGTTTGGTTAGATCATCGGCTAAAACCGAACTGATGAAACCATCACCTGAAGTAGTTTGACCAGTTCGATTTGACTTGATTGAGTTCAGTTGGTCGACCACACTTAAACATAAGTTAATCAAACATAAAAAATGAAAAAAGAAAAATTGGAAGTTTGTTGTAAAGCAATCCCACATTGATGGGAGACATGAGTGTGGTGCTCCTCTTAAGAGGTTAAGCACCCTTCCCTAGTGAGGCCTTGTAAAACCGTGAGGCCCAGGTGTGCCAAGGCGGACAGTATCACTAGCAGCTTGGAAGGCTGGTCCGCACCGTCCTATAACAAAGTTGAAATTTAAAGTCAACTATTAAACTATTTTAAGTTTGAATCCTAAAAAAAATCTATTTATTAGTTTATTATCCCTCCTAAGTATAAATTGTTAATTTGGCCCCAAAAACCATTCGATTCGGTTCAGTCAAGTTCAGTCTGATTGGTTTAGCCCCGCTGCTTACCCCTACGGCCCTACCTACTTTGACTCGTATGAAGCCTCAAGTACCCATTGTTCTTAGCCCTCCTTCCAAGTTGTTTATGTTGAAACCTAATATTACCTAAATTTTAAAGTGTTCTAATTCACCTTTTCTTTTACGAACTTTTCAACTTTGGTTGGAATCACCACTTGAATTATGGACCTATTTCCTAACAGAATTACCACCAAACTAAAGAGACAACCAAGAATCAGCCAAAACTCAACTAGTTGACCTTACCTAATTTTAAAGATAAAAGTTGACTTTCAGCCGACGACTTTGTTCCAAAGTCAGAGTTAGTCAATTCTAAACAACATAAATCTAAAAAAATGAAATTTGTTGTTAATCAGAGTTAGAGAGAGAAAAAAAAAGGAGAATTGGTTTTAGGGTTTTAAAGAATTAGATATGAAGAAAACATAAATAAATTCTTTCTTTCTCTCAAAATTGAGATATCTAAATTCACATTTACAAATCATTTCAACACTTTTTCTACTCTTATTAATACAACTATTACACCTAAAATTATAATCAAAGTAACTAATTATTTCATCTTTTTCAAATTCAAATCTTCCCCAAAACTCCACTTCTTCTTCTTGATTAATCAAATCTGAATCTGACCCACCATTACAATTTGTAAGAATTTCATCCAATTCACCAGAAAAATCAAAACTTTCCTCAGAATTATTACTTCTAATGGTGATCCAATCATCATCATCATCATCTTCTTCTTCCCAATTGGGTTTTCTTGAAGATGAAACAACTTTAATTCTTTCAATTACAGAATTAGAACAACTTTCTGAAACCTCAATTGAATCCCAAATTCCTTGATCAAGTATACTTGTTGGAGAATTCATCTTCTTGGGTTCTTCAATTCTTGTAAAACAAGAATCAATTTCATTTATAAATGGATGATTAAGAAGCTGATTAGCAGTCCATCTCTGTTTTGAATCTCTTCTTAAACATTTACTCAAGAAATCTTTACCTTCTTCAGAGAAGTTTATAGGAAATTCAGGTATCTCCTCTGAAAATCCAATTCTATATAAAGCAGAAATTGGATCTTGAACATCTGGCCATGGTGATTTTCCACTACCCATTTCAATAATTGTGCACCCAAGAGCCCATATATCAGCTGGATAACTCTGTTCTTCCCCAATAACAACTTCTGGTGCCATGAACAAAGGTGTACCCGAAATCGATATTTTCGAATCGACATTCGATTTCTTATCTACCCATTTAGCACAACCTAAGTCTGCAATTTTTGCACCATTTTTACTTATCAAAATGTTTCTACTCTTAATATCACAATGAGCTAAACCATTAGAATGAAGAAACTCTAGCCCTTGAAGAATTTCATAAGTGTAAGATCGAATGGAAAACTCGTCTAACCGACCACCTTTTTCTTGAATTTTATCGAAAAGTGACCCACTAGAGACATACTCCATGAACATATTATACATTAACTTACCATTTTCAGATGTAATATCAAAACCCGAGTACTTAATAATTTGAGGATGATTCTTTAGTGAAGCAAGAATTTCTTGTTCTTTTTTCAAGAATTCTGATTGAGAAAATTCTACTGACTTAACTGCAAATTGCTCGCCGGATTTACGAGATGTTCCGATTGAGACAGTGGCCGACGATCCTTGGCCAATTGTTTGGCCTCTAATCCATTCCATTGTTTGTACTTAGAAGAGGGAGAGTTTGAGAATTTTTGAGTGAAGAAAATGAAGAAGAAGAAGAACAAGTTGGTGTTTTTGGCTTGACAAAACATCATATATATACATATATAGACACATATAATATATGATCATTGGGAGTTAATACAAGTAACCTATCAAGGGCATCATAGAGTGAGAAACTTCCACGTGTTGAAAAGGAATGGGTTAACAACTTTTGGCCATTTGGACGGCTGTTGGGTTTGTTAATGAAAGCCAACCACATAGTGACACATGAGCATCTATAAAGTTTAGGACAATTTGTGTAAGAAATATGGACTTCCTCTTAGAGACCAATTCTAATGTCCAACTATATCCCATTCTTCTTCTTTTCACTCTACCAAAAACAAATATACTACACCTAAAATAAATACGTAGAAAATTAATTTTATACGTATTTGAATTGTCTGATTCAAATACAGCTCGTGCTAAATTCTTGAGCCAGAAATGTTCCTTAAGAATAGGCGTTCTAAAAATAGCATAACTCAATCTTTTACACTCTTTTCACCTAGTAGAATAATAAGGTAAGTTTGGGAATTATTGGTTGGTTTAGTAATAAGTGAGGTGTTTGGATATGGGATATTGGTTATGGATATTCTCAACTTTGATTTGTACTTACTAGTGGACTTATTAGATGAGGGAAAATTTTAGGTAGCAAAAGGATGAATCTTGGTATATCTTTCTCTTTCTAGATATGGTCAATAATTTGGGGTATTTGCATATAATTTAAGGGATTTACTAGTCTTTCTTATTTTGGGGGTTGAATGATGATCATTCACATACATACTTGACAAATTAGTTTGAATTATTACATTCATCTACCTAATTGTGCAGTAATTATCTTAAAGTAAAACCTAATCCACCCTCATTTAATAAACTCAAATGAAGAAAAGTCTTATAAGAAGATATTTAGATGAGTGTGGTACACTTCATAAACTTGATTTACATATAATCATGGGATATATAGTGACGTTAGTTAGTTCTATTTTACATTAAGTGATGGTTAATAGAAAGAAATCGAAAGAACCTACTGATTTAGTCCCATAATGAACATTAGACACAATTTTAGTGTTCAAATTTATAACTAGTTGTTAATTGTCAAATCTAAACAAGTTAACTTTGGGTGGTAGGTCAATTGGTTAATCATAGTTAGCTCTATCAATTATCAATCCAAATCATTTTAGATTGGGTCATTAAATTTTTTTACTCGACCGTTTAACCTTTAAGACCACTGATCAGTTAACCTAATCACAAGTTGAGCTAGATTAATAGTAACAAATCGAAAATGTTCAACCAACAAGCCGAAATGTCCCAACTAGTAGTTATTAAATCATACCCTTTGAGGTATCAAAAGGTTAGAGTATTAGAACAGATAAGGCTCAAGTATAATAATAATAATAATAATATAAGATAATGTGACAAAAGCTAAGTGGTTTGAACTTTTATTTTTTAAAGGGTTAAGTTGGTTTGAGAAGAAGTTAGGGTTAAGGATCAAAAGTACTAAAGAAATAAAGCCCAAAATTGAAAGAAAGAAGGAATAAAGAAAAGAAGAATTAAGAGGGAGGGAAGAAGAGACGTTGTAACAAACCAAACCATCCAGAAGTTATGATTCTTCTAGCTTCTCTCTAACAGTTGGAATTTGGTTGTAAAGAAAAGCTACCCTCAATTAAAACGTTCACTACAAACATTTCTACTTTTGTTTCTCTCTCTAACTTGTTTTGTTTGTTTAGCAAGTTGGGAAGGAAGGGAATGAATGAGGTCATCTTTCTAGAAAGAGAGAGAAAGAAAAAAAAAATTAAAAAGGTTTTTATTAATCTTGGTATTCAAATCTAAAATCATGACTCAAGATATAAATTAATTGGAGTAAGATTTTTCTCTGTTTATTGGGACTGAGTTCCAAATTTATTTGAATCGGACTTTAGAATAAGTCTAATATTTTTGAATCTCAAATCACAACCTTCACATCAGTTGTACAATTTCTTTTGTTAAGATCCTTTATGATTCTAGCATTTTTGTTTTCTTTTCTCATTGTCTGCATTTAATTATTTTATAAAATATAAATCGTCCAAATAAACAACAAATCAATCAAATTAAGTCACTCAGACGAGTCAGTAAAAAACAACTAATCTAAATTTGCCTTCGAGTAAAATTTCAGATATCACATATAAAAGGAACAAACTAAAATAAGATATCATTATCGAGAATAATTTCAAATTACTAATATACCCCTCACAAAACACAAGTTAATTTCAAACAACTCCGATGCAAGACAACTCGATGGGAGTCGAATTAGATTTAAACAAGAAGCAAACACAATTACCACCTTACTTAAGATGGAGAAAAGGATTACATGACATGCCCCCCTTGTAAGCAAACCAATACATTTAAATTGATTAGATTTTGCTTATAGTTGTGCTACTTGATTACCACTTTGCCCTCCTCTTTCCCTTTGCTTCTTTTGGTAAAGGTTGGGAGGTTAGGGTCCACTTCTTGTCCATTAAAAGTAGGCCACGTTGAAGTAGGTGATAGTTCTTACACTTTTATGAGGTGGACTACCTTCTACTTCTGCCTTTATTGCCCGCCCCATTTATCTTCAAAAACAAAATATATCCGTTGAATTTGAGGGCAAGTCAACGCCGGCTAGGGTTAAGGCAGTGGCAGTTGGACCCTTTGAG
Organism: Eschscholzia californica subsp. californica; assembly: GCA_002897215.1. Classification (NCBI taxonomy): domain Eukaryota; kingdom Viridiplantae; phylum Streptophyta; class Magnoliopsida; order Ranunculales; family Papaveraceae; genus Eschscholzia; species Eschscholzia californica. The sequence continues at coordinate 880,368 of BEHA01050193.1, forward strand.
TTTGAACTATCCATACAATGGTCTGATCTCAAAATGTCACTCGTGAATATGGATCTGATACCACATTAAATTTGTAGTCATCTAACTCAAAATCAATCGACAGACGTTGACGTTGCTTACTTACATATTTTGTGCTGAGACAAAAATCAAAACATACAATTTCGATATCAGCTTTACTGGAGCTATTTTTTAAAACGATCCGTTCGAAGAAAAGTAACGGGTAACTTAGTAAAGGCTGAAAATGAATTAGGATGGTTAGGGTACAATTGGCAGGTATGGCTTGGTCTTTGGTGGGTGGAGAAGGTAAAGTTAATAATATGATGATATGATGATATTGTGGACAGAAGTGGTGCCAGGTAGTCTGTGTGTGAGTTAGCTTAGCTGCTATTTCAACAACATTATCTTCTTCAATTCTCTTCCTTTATGTTCAGCTATATGGAGATAGCTTATTATTACATAAATACTCTATTTTGCCCTCCACCTATTATTACTTATATTAGGTGGCAGATTTGGTCATGCTGGTGTATGAAAGACCTCACGTTTCATAAGTTGGTGGTGGGTATTTACTTTTGGTGTTTATGAGAGCATTTTTAATGCAAACCTAAAAACAATAACTCTATTAGTCATATACCTAATGATGTAATATGTCAATACTCAATTGGGAACTCACCCTTAGGTGGCAGAATAGAGACATTCTAATTTTTGTTTCTCTCCAAAACAATAGAACCTCAAAAGTTGTTCTATAATTCTTCTAGTTAACAAACAGATATCGTCGGACAAATACTAATAGGCCGGGATAAGTTAGGATGACGGGATATGGTTTTCGACGCTTATATATAATATATGGACTGAACACAACAACTGAATTTTTCGAGGCAAATCAAATCCGACTGAAGTTGTCACACAGGCGGTAATCAGCGAAGTAAAAATTAGGGCAACAACTTGGAAACGCAAGACAGTGGAGACAAATGAGGCCAGAGTTATATTAAATAAGTGGAACCTATCTGTTCCACTAGTCAGGAAGGTTCAAATGTCATGTAAATGGAGTAATAAATAGCGATGGGGCTTTCGATATCTCCTTTGGTGGTTATGGTGCATTCTTAAGAGACCGGCAAGGGGAAACTACAGTGTCAGCAACTGCCATGACATAAAGAGTACTTGTGCTTGTCTATGAATTACAGGGAGCCAAATTGGGCATATAACTAGTATTAAAATTCGGCAGAATTCGATTCCAAATAGCGACTGACTCTACACTAACTGTGTTTATCTTGACTAATGTTATGTGCTTATCTTGACTAATGTCATGTGCTTATCTTGACTAATGTTGAGAAACGACCTCTTTGGCAGGTGCTTCGATTGGTGAGAGAGATCCAAGCAATATCGGCACGAGCCCACTGAATTTTCCTGTGAATTTGTTAAGACCCACCGAAATTCACTCCAGTAGCCTATCTTTGTGAATTCGGTGACCTCGTACTGAATTGTGAATTAGTAACCTCGTGCAGAATTTACAAGAAGAACCATTTTAACAAGAATGGAGACCTATAAAACTTCCCATAGTTTATTAGTATCTTCCTGTCACACCTAACTTATATAATAGAAAATAAGATGAGTTCTTATCCATGATCCATATGAATAGTGACATTTGCTAGGGTACCTTATTAATTAAGTAATTAGTAAACTAAACTAGAAATAGTAACTGCAGACTTTATAAATCTATAAACTGTTAAAGGTAAAACTTAAATAAAAGGAGAAACCTAACTTAAGGACTATTCTAATTAGGGTTAGGGTATCTAAATACATTGAACGTTCAAGTAGATAAGTTCCAATCAATTTGGCAGCCTAATTAAAATGAACATCTCGACCTGTGCTTCTTCAACTTCATTAAAGGGTAACTTAATTATCTTCATCCGCCCAACTTGACCTGTTTGACTATTTCCCCCGGATCCACACCGACCCATGGTGAGCGGGTGGCCCAAGCAACCAACACCCCTTCACTTCCTCTTCTCCCTTCATTTCAATTTTTTTTCACTTCCAAATTTTCACCAAATTTCTTCGGATTTTAAAAAATCGACAATCTGAATTTTGTTTGCTGAAAAAAATGGCTAAAAGAAGACTTCGAAAGATCTGTATTTCATTTTAATTTCACTTCCAAACCATACTTGATGGACTTATTTTAACCAAGTATTTGGTGAAAATAGAAGAAGTGGGTGATAAACCCCCGAAAAAAGAGGATAAGGGAATTGCCTAAATTCCCTCTGACCATACGCTGTCAACTTATATTGACCAAGTCTCGGGCGAAAATTGAACAAAAATGGGCATTGCCTATAAAACTTCCCTTCAACTGATTTAGAAAACCTAGATAGTTTGATGCCAAGAGAACCAATAAATAATAAAATTTTGGAATTTTTGTACGTGGCAAAGTTTCTCTTCCAGTTTTCGCTTTGTGTCCTCTCATAAGCAGGCGTAAAGCGATAGGACATTGGCGACTTTCACATCGTAATAACATTGTCAACTAACAACAGTGATTATAAACATATTTACATGCTAACTGAGAAAGTATAGGTTATGTTTACGTCATATAACATTTAGGCAGCAAGGACTATTAAAAACTTAAATAGTTCAGAGAAGTTGAGCAACATAATATGGCTACATGAAACTCACCTACCGACAGACTAGACAGAAAAGAGACGAGATCGAAATCAAGCTGCTTCTGCAAACCCAACCCTAGAGTTGCCGTAGTCAAATACTGTGTGATATCTACCCATGAAGACATCTCCCAGGATCCTACAATAAAAGGGGCTCATTATAAAATAATTGAGCATTTACCAGCTGCCAATAAAAGAATATAACTTTTTTTTGTTGAAATAATCTCAATCGATTTTCATTAAGAGATATATCGAACGAATCCCTTGTAATGGGTTTTCTCAAGTGAGGTACTATAGGAAGCAGCCATGTTTATGAAATAATGGTCAAGCTAACAGTTTCATCGATTTTTGAAAAGAAAGAGGCGTAAAAAAGGTTGTTTGGTAGAAAAGGCAAATAACGATGATGATAGTGGTCAGCGATAAAACACATCTTCATTCTGTTACAATGGTTGTGTTTCGGCCATTGTTATGGAGCATACTTCCCACAAACGATACGGGAGGATCAAAGGGAAAGAGAACAAATACCAGAGAGGGCCGCGAGGAGGCGCCACATCCAAAGCTGTAAATCCACTAATGCACTGAGTCGCTGGCCCTTCGCCCACCTTGAGAATGTACTGATCACACCAAACAAGAAGAGCCGAACAAAATGAGACATTTATCAACTGAACGATAATTTTTTACCGAGCATGGATTCTTTCAGCTGAACTCATATATGATACGAAACTGGCAAAAGGAAATTTAGATTTGTACTAGTACCTGATCTGGAGTAAGCCCGAACTCTTTACCGCCAATAGTAAAAGTGATATTTGGCATGGTTTCAAGCCCGTTACAGTCAACAGCTGATTCTCCCATTGGACTTGGCAGTCTTTCACAAAGCTGCAATTGCAATAGCTGACACAAATTAAAATATGCAGTAGAAAAAGATACCCGATGTCTACATAAAAAAAGATAGCAATACCAATAACGGTAATGATAATAATAATAATAACAATAATAGTAGTAGTAATAATAATAATAATAATAATAATAATAATAATAATAATAATAATAATAATAATAATAATAATAATAATAATCATCAAGGTCGACCAACGTAAATGCCATTTCACCTCGTTGACGTAGTCCAATATACGCTCTTTTGTTTGATTCTGCCTAAGCTGGTTTTGCATCCATACAACTGTCATCTCACAAGCCGAGCACATTGCATCATGTAGACCATCAGATATTTTACCATTGTTGTTCTCGTTAACTACACTCTCGATCCCAGTACTGCAGTAATAGATAGAAAAATGAGCCTAACTATGTTTCCACCAGATAAATAAAGCAGCAAGCACACAGCAAAATCCTACCTTACACCTCGAGTACCATCGAAGGTACACAAACCGATCTGGGAGCAGACTTTTTTGGGTTGTGTCTGTAAGAATGATGGTACCCAGTTAGAGAAGAATATCAAATCAATACTCCATAAAAGTATATCTTTGTAGATAGGGTTGAGAAAACCGTCGCATTAGAAGGTAGAACATAAATAATTGACATAATTATTGTGAAGTGTGATGTCGGTTAGTTTATACCTCTGCTAACAGCAAGTCCACGATCATTTCACCATATTGAGAAACTACTGATTTGCACTGCTGGCTAACAACCCCAGTTGCTCCAATGGCATGATTAATTTCGGTAATAATTGTCTGAATGAGAAAAATGAATAATTGGATATCAAACAACTAATCACGTCGAAACAGTTAACCCTATCTTTTGAATTGATGGAGCTACTCACAGTTGGACCAGCCAACAGAGACGTCCCCGAATCAGCAATAGCCGCACAACCATCAGCACAGAATCCTGAAAATGAAAACGATGGTTTAAGACTCTAAATAAAATTTGAGTTCTATTCACGGATTACAAATTCCACTAGCTAAGGAGAGTTTCTTTGTTATTACCAGTTGTTCTACCCCCAACAAGGACATCAGCCATATCAAACTGGGATCACAAATTTGAATACACTATGTTAGAGGGTGAAAAGCGCTGATGTTATATAATTATAATCGGGGTAAGAAATTTCGGGGGACTCACCTGCCAGTACCCTTTCTGAGTAACAGGAACATAGGTATGATTACCTATAAAATGATTGGGATCAACACCGCCAAACACAATTTCACCACCTTCTTCGTCCTCTGCATTTCGGTTAAACCAAAATGAGAAAACAGGTTCCTTGACAAGGCCTTGCTTGACCATGTTATACCTGTAATGATTACACGTCTGTCAATTCATATCGTAAGGGCTGATATATAGCTATTGAAAAAAAATTCTGCAATTTGTATTAGGAGCAGATCAATGCTCTTAAGAAAGACATCCAGTGTAACACCGATAAAATAGATGCCACGTACCACACAGGAACAGCATTTCCTACGGAGATCTCCTGAAATCCAAGTCCAAGTATACCATCAAATTTAGCAACCACGAATGTGATACTTGGTTCTTTGGTTGCCTCTATGAACTCCTGAAAAGGAAAACCATTATCAGCATAAGATCTCTAGCACCTAAACAATGGATTTTGTTTGACAGAATGAAATTATTTACTGTGAAAAATACCTGATTCTCGACAACAAGATCACCAATTTTGACATTATCTTCGCTAAAATAACCAGAAATAGCTCCAGTACCATAATGGATTGCAGCTGATTTTCCTGCACAAATAACGACACCAACAATTGTCAAAATATTCACAAGGTGTATTTCTAAGCAGCTGGGCTCTGGATCGGCCAAGGGCCGAGTAACTCGACCGAGTATAACTTCGCATAATTACTATATATAATTGAATATATCCTATTTTCATTTGTATACAGCATATATTAACTATTACGTGGTTCAAATTAAACTTAGAAATTGCAAAAAGCAACTATCAGAAAATAATTCTAAACTAAATAAACTGAATAAGTATCAACTATCAAAAAAGCAATGTGTCAAAATCAGGAATTCAGCACGTAATGTTCAACTTTCAGATTGTGCAGACCGAAAATTCAGATTTTTCTGCTATAAAAATCAGAATTCATGACGTACATATGTTTCTCTCTTTTTTTTTGAAGTTTGAATTAATCTTTATTGAAGGAGAGAAAGAATACAAGGGAATTGGAAAGAGATTGTGAAAAAACAAGCTAATTCATAATCTCCTTCCAATTCAAAATAAAATCCAAGAAAGTTAAACTTTTGCCCAGGGCAGGTTTCTAGACCAATGATAGAGTAGTCCTAGAACATCCTCTATCTCAATGCTATTGGAGAATCGTTCAACTCGAACAACGGAAAAAGAAGAAAAAAAAACTCTCTAGAATTTAAAACGCGAAGTTTCTGTTTATTTGAAAGGCAAAAGATATGAAGTATTGAAAGGAGAATCCTTCAACTTACTTATCAATTGCTGATTTGTTGAAGAGATTGGATGAATCAAAGCTTTTCTTCTTCAAACTGGACGACTTGCGTTCATTGGACGTCTTTGGTTTTGATTCTTGTATTTAAAGTTAATATTAAAAACTTAACTTGTTTTGATGCTTGACTAATATTAAGATACTATTTTAAATTTTAAAATCACCATGTTTCTTGAAAAGGTACAGAAAAACTGCCCAAAACAAAATAAAAACCAGAGCAAGCCTAGCGTAGTTACTCGCCAAGCCCCTAGATTGGAGCTCGGCTAGGGCTACCCCGAGCCCGAGCCGATCCCCGAGTCACTCAGCCGAGTTTGACTACACAGGTTTATCAATCAAAATAAGTCACAGACTCGGAGGGAAGAGGATTGCACTAAAATGCATGAGCAAAAGAAACTTGTTGCTCATCGTGCGTAATGCCAAATGCAATTCGTTGAAAATTTAAGATCACCCGAAGCAAATCTCTTTGAAGAAGACATTTGTACATAAAACTATAAAAGGTTTCTTGATGTGGTTATGAGTGAATCACAACCCAAAAACAATGTCAGAAAAGCACACGGATAACAAATAAACATGACTAAGTGATACCACAAACAATATAATTAGGTAACTAGAAAATTACATGAATGGCAATCCAATTATATACCAATCGGGAACGAAAACGACATACGCCACGGAAATTTATTAATATAAGAATGAAAGGTGTTAGTGAAGTGGTGAGATAACTAACTGATATTGGAGCAGAAAACAAGTTGAAATGGAGAATATGTAGCTACAAATCTTTTGAGCTTGCAGTTATTTTTAATTAGTCTTGTTCTTTTATAAACCCACTAACCAAAATAAGAGTGACAAGCAATGAAGCGAGAGAACTCTAACTCGTTTTGCTAAGAATTTGAAAACGCATGTTCGGTTTAGCAAGAATAACTCACCATTCTTTGTGTAGGTAGATGACTCACTTGACTTGTACTTCGAATGGAAAAAGCAAGCAATCTGCGAACGAGTTAAAAATATTGAGACATTGATCTTTGGCTCTAACAAAAACTATGATGAACTTCACTCGACCACTATAACATGACATAATTCCAAGTTCCAACAGGAAATATACCGTTAAAATCTATTTTTGAGAGTTGAGACAAAAACTTACTGAGAAATAGCACTTTGAAGAGGGCACCCAAAGGTTCGAGCTACCAGTGTCGAAAATGACAGTGAACTTCTGAGGAGGACTACCAATGCCAATCTCACCAAAATATTGAGCATCCATGTAATTCTTTAAAGTTACAATATCAACATCCTCGGAATCACCTAGGTTTCCACGGAAATGATACTTACGGAGAGAAGATCTCAAAGTATGCCATTCCTTAGACACAAGTCTTTCGCTCGCATCCAACGTCCTCTTTTTCAGACCAATTCTTACTAACCCATCACTGGATTTTGAAAACGTCGGAGAAAACGATATCAGAGTACAGAACAGAAGTAGCACCAAGGCTTTGCATGTCTTTCCCATGTTCACCTGTGATTCCAAAGTAAAGCAAGTATCATTTAAGCATTCAGAATGATCACTTATATACCAATAATTCTTACAGGAAATGGTAAACAAGCCCTAGGACACAAAACCCAGACTCTATTTACTTTTGATTTTTACTAGAAACAGTCAAAATCAAACCTTTTTCATCAAGGAGACACATGGAGATCTAGACAAGACCTAAAATTTCTAAGTAAAACCCATTGAAGAATCACATATGAAAATAAAAAATCATGATTTATTTCTCAGAATTACAGATTAAATATGAATAAATATTTCTAATTGAAAAAAAAAAGCATTAACAAAGAGAAACACAAAGGGGAAACTAGAATTCAACAGAAGACATAAAAGCAGGCACATATTAAGAAGAAAACAGAAGGCAAGGGGACAATCATGGAGATACATGACTACTCACCGATCGGAGAAGAAGCAATTTGAGGTTGAGAGTGAAGAAGAAAAGTAAGAGAGAGAGAGAGTAATAAACTGTGTGTCGGTTCCCTCGTCCCAAGCAAGAAGCAAGCAAGATAATCTGAAGGGGGCGTCTATAGGCGCCTCTCGAAATTGCTTAGGCGCCTCCCCGAAGTTACTGTAGGCGCCTCCGAGCACCCCCCATCTTCTTCTTCGTTTCTGTTCTTTCCTCTCTACTTTCTCTTTCAATAAACCAACAAAAACCATTAATATATCAACAACTAATATCATTAAACATCATGAAAGAAATCAAAAACCTAGATTTACTGGTTAGGCGCCTCCCAAAATTTTCCAATTTATCAACAAAGAACCCTAACCATGAAACAAGAACCTTAACCATGAAATGAAGAACCCTAACCATTAAACGAATCACCCTAACCATTATCAAATGGTATTTTTGTTTTTTTTTCATCTTTCGAATCCATGAAACGAAGAACAGTGACTGTGAAAATGAATAACCCTAACCATGAAAACGAAGGCTAGACTGTGACGACTGTCCCAGTCTGAAACCTAAAGCTAGGTCTCGGACTGGGCCAGCCCGAGACCTATCGGACTAGACAGTCCGTCTCCTCACGGGTTGCTCAGTCCATAAAGATGCATTGGGCTTCGGATCTGCAAGCCCGAATGGGGGCGCCTACAGCTTTCGGGAGTTGACTGTGGTAAAAAAACTTTTGTGAGGCTCCTATAGCAATTTTAGGAGGCGCCTATAGAGGCGCCCTAATCTGAAACTCTAAAGTGAGAGAGTTTTGTTCTGATACATCTTTACGTATACACAACTCTCGATAGTACCAGTTTGGAGTCATGTGTCCACCAGACCACCACTGCATATATCTAGCACCGTTTGGTGGGGTGGTTGACACTCCCCTTTAAGTCCATGAGGTATTGAGATCGAGTCTTGTTGTAAGTAGTTTATCACCCAGATTTATCCTACCTAATTTAGGCAATAAGTAAAATAGTTTATCTTCATCTCTTCAGCTTTGTCAATGAAGGGTGCGTCTGTAACACTTATAGGGGGCGTTTTTAAAACTTTCCCAAAGTAATGATATATGATGCCATGTAGTCGAAGTACTTTTCTGCTAAACGTGCAGGACTTTTTTCGGTTTCAGATTACCGCTTTTGGAATTCTATTGCTTCTACTAGCAGATTTTTTTATCAATGTCTGGGTAATTGAAAACATTTTCGTGCTAAATTAGTAGGATTTTTCTCGGTGTCTGATTGTCGTTTTTAATAACTCTATTGCCTCAACTAGCAGTACTTTTGTTGGTTCCCAAATTTACTTTCATGGTAAACTAACAGGGTTTTTCTTTGTGTATGTTTACTTGATCAGCACTTCCATTGGTTCAACTATCAAGGCTTTTGATTTTTGCCTGGTCATGGTCTAACTGTTATATCGTTAAGCTAGCAGGATTTAAAATGCTCCGTTGTGCGAGGCTCTTTTGTGTTAGAATGAATTAGATCTTAAAGTGTTTGGTTGTGTGAGGTTTTTCAGTGCCTGGTAGAATCAGGGCTTTAAGTGCTCGGTTGTGTGAGGTTTTTCTATGCTTGAAAGAATCGGGGTTTTTGCGTAGCTTGCTGCAACAAAGTTTGTTTCCTGGCTGGACGAGGCATAATTTAAAGGCTTGCGAGTCATGGAAAAAAAACTCATCATATATGCAAGATTTTAAGTTCATATTTCTTTTTACCTGTGAATTGTTAACTTTACAAAGGAATTTTTGAAAGGTAATAGTACCTCAAAGAGCTCTTTCAAGCCTCTTGGTGAAAGTTTTTCTTAGATGCTCTTCAGGGTCGAGGTAAGATATATCTGTTGGGTTTACCATAGTCTGGTATTCTATTTGGAATCTCAAACGTCTAAGACTAACTACTCTGGATCGCATGCACAAACATGTAATCAATAAGTTAAGCAGAAATTGTACCTTATTTCGCTTCCCTCCAACCAAACCGAATTGCTTCCTTTTCTGAAGACCGAGAACTCGAAGCATAGTTACTCTATTTGAGACATACGAGCAATTGACTTGATCACAAATCTTTAGGGTAGCTAGAACCGAAGTCTCAAAAGTAATCACAATCATCTTTAACCACGACTAACAAGAAATTTGACCTAACTTCTTGTATACAAATCAAATACGTACGTGCACAACATAAGAATTATAAGTATCTAAAGTATTTCCCTTAAACTTGCATCAAAATTCTTACTGTATCTTTTTAACCAAGAAGTCTTTCAAATTAAATCAATGATATCCCAATCCCCTTGATAAAATATTTGAAGGTTTGTGTTCTTTATTAATAAGATTTCTTTCCGATTTTCTTACTAGATTGGTGCAAATCAGTTGTATTATTCTCACCAAATTATCAATATTATTTCAAGCCTTTTCGGATATTGGACCATTTATATTCACTCAAACTTTGAAATCATTGTAAGAGTTTCTCCTTAAGATTTTCATGAGAATTTTTTCTTGAGTTTCCTAGAATGAGTTAATGGGATGGAAGGAGTGACACATGGGATGATATAGAGGGATGAAAGGGAGTGGTGTTGAGAAGGGAGGGAGTGAAAATATTATAGAGAGATGGATGAAGGAGAGAGAGGTATGAAGAGAAAGAGGGTCTTTGACTTATTGGTAGACGACCAACGTGCACTTAAGGTCGACAATCGCTTTTAGACTTGAAGATGACTTGATGGAGACCATCAAGATGGGCCTCACGGCCGAACTAGTTAGAGGGCCTCATGGCCAAGCCCATTAGGGTTAGAGTTTAGGAGTTTCCATGCTTTAGTATTTCCTACTAAGTCTAGGTTTAGAAGTTTCTATATTTGAGTATCTTTGATATTAGGAATCCTAATTTGAGTCTATCTAGAAGTTTCTAAGTTCCTATAAAAGGAAGTCAGGTCTGTCCTTGTTATTCAGATTAGAGAATATTATGAATCAAGTTTATTGTTAATCAAGTTTATCGTTTTATCGCTTTTATCGTTATTTCATCAGTTTTATTTCATTAGTTTAGTTTATTAACAATGGTGGATTCCATTACTTTTACGCTTCCGCAACAATCTACATCAGCTGGTATTCAAAGCTTTAAGAATCTGGGAACAGATAATTTTTTTTAAACACTTCTCATCTTGAATGTTGGAATAATCTTCCGCGTTTAGGTTGGGATCCTTTAAGAGATTCACAACAACTCTATGTTGATCGAAAAGATCAAAACAAAATTAATGTCGATTCCAAAATTCCTATGTTTGATTATCAATATCATATAGATTTTTGGATTCAACAGATGGAAGATTGGTTTATAAACCAAGAGGTTCGTGATGAAGATAAGGTTTTTATTCTTGAACAACACTTGTCTACAAGAGTGTATGAAAAATACAACGAGATACAATGGAGACTCGTTAATGAAGGAAAATCGTTCGTAGATGATTGGAATAAAGTGAAAAGTATTTTTCGATATGCTTTTCTCCCTTTACATGAATACTTATCTTTTATAGAATCTCAAATCCAATCGAACAAATTATTATCCGAAATTCCTTCGACTACCATGGTCAATATTATTGTAGGAGAGGTTTTTGATAAAAGTAATGGTGAATATCTATGGATACATAATAGTACGGTGGTGAGTACGGTGGTGGTGTATAATAAGAAGATGATTGGGATTCAGAGCTTTAAGAATCTGGGAACAGATAATTTTTTTTTAAATACTTCTCATCTTGAATGTTGGAATAATCTTCCGCGTTTAGGTTGGGATCCTTTAAGAGATGCACAACAACTCTATGTTGATCGAAAAGATCAAAACAAAATTAATGTCGATTCCAAAATTCCTATGTTTGATTATCAATATCATATAGATTTTTGGATTCAACAGATGGAAGATTGGTTTATAAACCAAGAAGTCCATGACGAAGATAAGGTTTTTGTCATCGAACAACACTTGTCTAAAAGAGTCTATGAAAAATTCAACGAGATTCAATGGAGACTCATTGATCAAGAAAAAAAATTCGTCGACGATTGGACTACATTGAAAAGCATCTTTAGGTATGTTTTTCTTCCTTTAGATGAATATTTTTCATATGTGGAGACAAAGATTGAATCCAGTAGACAGTTCTCGAATGTTACTTCGGTCACCGTGTTCGATGGTATTGAAGAAGTTCTTGACAAAAAAAATAAAATTTTCTCAATGACGGAGGAACAAGAAGAACAAAGTGAATTATCCTCTTTTAGCTTGAAAATGTCAGTTCATTCTAGTTTAGATTTGATTAAGCCATATTCGAGTTTGGTTTATAAGCAACACGAAGATGAACGTGGGAAGATCGTTCAAGTGAAGAAATTCAAGGTTGATTTTTCCATAAAATATTATGTGGTGTTTGTGGTCTTCTTCATCAAATTAAAAGATGACGGGAGATGTTGCAATTTGTTGGAAGTTTCTTTCCTACATTTATTTTTGCAAGATTCTTTGCACTATGAGATTGAAGCTAATGATTTCGTCCAAGTGGGTGTCCTTCGACCCCAATGCACCGTTCGCTCGAAGTGGGAATTAAGGATTGCATTGTTGAGTCTCACTTGAGGGCAAGTTCGTTCTAGGAGTATGATGGAGACCATCAAGATGGGCCTCATGGCCGAACTAGTTAGAGGGCCTCATGGCCGAGTCCATTAGGGTTAGAGTTTAGGAGTTTCCATGCTTTAGTATTTCCTACTAAGTCTAGGTTTAGAAGTTTCTATATTTGAGTATCTTTGATATTTAGGAATCCTAATTTGAGTCTATCTAGAAGTTTCTAAGTTCCTATAAGAGGAAGTCAGGTCTGTCCTTGTTATTCAGATCAGAGAATATTATGAATCAAGTTTACTGTTAATCAAGTTTATCGTTTTATCGCTTTTATCGTTATTTCATCAGTTTTATTTCATTAGTTTAGTTTATTAACAATGGTGGATTCCATTACTTTTACACTTCCGCAACAATCTACATCATGACTGTAGTAGAGAGTAAGGACGAGGAGAATATATAGTTCGAAAAAAAGGTGAAAATGGAAGTAGTTTGGAAAAATTTGACAGTAAAAATAAATAAGAAAATAAAATTTTACAAGCGTTCACAATTGGGGTCCAAATTTCACAGTTAACTACAAGGGGGGACTACATTAGAATTAATCATTTCAAGTGATCCTCTTAGTCTCATTTTGGCCCGGTTACGGTCATTTCTATTATAGGCACCGCCAAACAGATATTGTCTAAACATAAAATTACAAACTAAAATGTGGCCCCGAAAAATTGGGTGTCACAAAGCGAAGCTTTGTCTGCTTTGCACCCAGGGGGCCAGGGACGGCCCTGCGCGTCACTCAAAGATTTGTTGTAAGATCCGTTGCTGACGTACAAAAATTGCCCTCTTTTGTTAGAGCTCTAACTTGATCAGAATGAACCCTTTTGTTGTATTTAATGTTTGTTACTAACAAAGAGATATTGTTAGAGCTCCCCCCTGTCTACTTTGTTTTGTTAATTTTTCTTTCTTTTAGTATCGGAAAGAATATGGGCCGGCATTCTAACTCAACAAGACTGGCCGAAAATTTGTGTTATCAAGATCAAATAAAGAAATGCAGAAAAGAAACAAAACTCTTGAGTATTTAAACTCTGGAAGTATCAAGTTTCCGTTCAAAGAGGAGTTGAAGAAGATAGACTTGAAGAACACTTGCTCCTACAAGTGCTACTGATTCTAACATTGCTTTGTAGATTGCTCTCCTACCCATACTTTGATTCACTGCCCATCACAAGCATGAAATTATTAGCTTAATTGAAACAAAATTCAATTAAGAAAAACACAATCAAAACTTAAAAGTAACAAACCGATTGCTTGTCGATCGGTTTGAGCTTGAAGCCAATGTTGTTCGAATTGCACCTCGAAAAGTGCTTGTTCTAACTTTGAGATTTGGGCAAACAAAGGGTTAAGGTGCTCTGCAAACAACATAAAAAAAAATTTAATCAAATTCAAACCCCACTTGACTTTGAGAAGAGTTTTTCGTTGATCTTACCACTCTCTGCGTGTTGTTCATAATAATGAAAATGTCGCACATGTATATCGAAATCTATAGTTTTGGGACGAGAAGATCTGTGTTTGAAGCAGAATTTATGCAACCCGTGTTTGCGAACAATAAACTCAAATTTGTCTCGTGTTTTATCATGATCCTTGTAAACTAGATAATTATGAGGATCCGTAACCTGTTAGAATTAACATGTTGTCAAAATACTCAAATACAAAATATTAGATCAAGAATATGAGTTTCTCTTTTTATACTTACTTCAAGATCGACATCGTCATTAGGAGCAAGCCAAGAAGTATCGGTTTGAATCACAACATAAGAAACTTGAACATTATCGCTTTCATATGGGAAGAAGTGAAAGACACATTCTTCTTTTTTCAACTCAAATCTAATTCCCATCACACCATTTTCATGACTTGATGAACAAATTGCCAATGCTCCCATTACTGTTATGATCAATCTAAACAAGGATACACAAAATTCCATATCTTCTGCATTACCTCAAAAAATAATTTATATTAAATAAAAGTAATCAAAGTCTAAATAAAATATTAAAATGGTAAAACCGTAATCTTTAATCTTTAATCTAATAATCAAACAGTCGAATTAATCAACTTTAATTTGTTTTATAAATCTGAGAAGATATGTCTAATTATTAACTTATATGGGAGTGAAAGTCTCTACCTCTTTTGAATTTAAGGTGAAGAGCTATTCAGTGGGATCTAGCTAATTATAGTTGCCTTTGCCAATCTAACCATATTTTAGGAGATTTTCAACCAAAAGTTAGGGGACTTTGAGAAGTGACATTTTTACACTATCGACAAACATGTTTTTTTTTAGTTGTAAGAATCATCAATCATGTTACATTATGATACAAGACATGGACAAAAGTCTGACCTAGATATGTATACAACAAGGCTACACAACTCGCGTCTAGGGACTCCCACTTGAATCGCATGTGAGAGAAACAAGAGTTTCTCTTTCATCTCACATGTTTAGTCACGTGGAGAGAGAAACAAGGATTTCTCTCACATGCGGTTCAAGTGGGAGTCCTTGGAGGCGGGCTGAGTATACTTTTTGAGATGTGAGATGAGAGAGAAACTCTTGTTTCTCTCACATGCGGTTCAAGTGGGAGTCCCTAGAGGCGGGTTGTGTAGCCTTGTTATAATATGATGTTCTAGGAATAGTCTCATGGGAAGCTTTAATGTCTATTTGTCATTTTATTTTGTTCAACCACCTTAAATATAAGTCAAGGATTTCTAAAAAAAAAACCTTAAATATAAGATTATAGGGTACAAAAGTTATCCCTCAATTAATCTTTTCATTAATTTTTCGTGTTCATAATTGTAATTCTAATGATATGTACCATTAATTGTACCTAGAGAAGATTAGATCAAGTTGTTCTAGATTCATTATTTCTCCTAGCTAAACAATAATAACAACTAAATAATTCCCCATTGAAGTAAATATTATCTTCTCAATATTTTCCACATTTAACATTTTATTCAGATAATTTGTGTATCAATTCATTCATGTTATTGAATGTTAATAAAACATGCCAATGAAGCTAATGCAGCTGACGTAACCAGAACAGAGAACGGTATTCTACCGTTGTCTTTCCGAACAAAGAGTGCTTTATAGACAGGTAGATTGATAAGAACCATTAAGCCACATATAATAATCTGTGGCAAGAAGGCATTGAGAAAACTCATCTCTTTGTCTACAATCAACTTCTTGATTACTCCACCTACTAGACTGAAAAGATTCAATAATGCAACAACCGAAATAATAGCAAACATCGGAGAAGAGCTGCCGAACTCCAACATTTCATGTTCATATCGTTTGTAAACTTCATCATCTACAACTTTAGCTGTAATGACGAACGTTGTTTGGGATAAACCTAATTGATGGATCACTGTATCAATAAAGCTAAATAAGAACGACGTCAGCCTTCTAAACACCCAAATTCTTTGAAGATTCCACCACACGTTTATGGTGTCTCCACTCGAAAGAGACTCAACCAGGCTACAAATATTAGGAGCAACCAACACGTACCCGAATGGCACGAACCATAAGCTAGATACCTAATAAACAAATTAACATAGATACAGGGTTAGTAAAGCACCAAGAATCATGAACACATCAAAAGTGAAGCTATTTCTTCACTAAAAATGAACAAATACAGTATTGAAAACATACCTTTGGGAATAGAGGAATGCCATTTAGGATGCAAAGTGAAGGAAAAACCAGATAAAATAAAGTAGGGAAGGAATTAGGAGCCCATAAACAATAATTGCAGTAACCCATTTGAAGGCCTAGCTTTATCTTTCCATGGCCATACAAAAAAGGGCAATACTTTGAGAGGAAAATCTGAAATAGACCCTCAGACCATCTCTTATATTGGACAAGAGCATGTTCCAGTGTGACTGGAGCAACACCCAAGAAACCCTTTCTTTCTGGATTGTAGTAAACTGATCTCCATCCTCTGCATTGTATTGCTAATCCTGTTATAACATCTTCTACTGGACACCCATATTTCAGACCCATCTGCAATCCCATTGAAATTAGGGGTGTCAACGGGTCGGTTTCGGTTCGGGTATCTCACTACCCAGAACCGGAACCTATTAAAAGTTACAGTTCCGGTTCTTAGCGGTTCCGGGTCCGGTTCCATTAAGGATCCAGAACCGGAACCTATAAAAATTGCGGGTACCCATCGGGTATCGGATACTTATCGGTTCTTTTTAGGACTTCTTATTTAATTGTTTTTAACACTAATTAGTAAGGTCATACTTCATCCAAAAACTCAAATATTTTTTGTAAAACTATTAAATAAAAGATACATGAATGGGTTATTAAATTTTTTGACAAATCTGATTATTTTGTAATTTAAGTTGCTATAAAATTTGTTATTAAATATAGTGTGATTGTCGATTAAGAATGTTATGTTAAGTGAAAAAAAACAATATGACATGACTATAACATAATTAACATAAAATAAGTGATTAAGACCTTAAAATTTGTGAAAGAATCGACTAATTACGCATTAAATTCGGGTATCGGGTACCCATCGGGTACCCATCGGATATACCCAATAAGTACTGTGATCTTATCGGTTCTTATCGGGTAATACCCGTCGGGTATTAAATTCTTATCGGGTATGAAAATGAGGATCCAGAACCGGCGTAAACAGTTCCGGTTTCGGTTCGGTTCCGGGTAAATGGGTACCCATTGCCACCCCTAATTGAAATCCAAACTTTTCACTAGACAACCATAGATTTATTAAATTTGTTGACAAATAACTAAAAGGCGATTGTCAATGAGTGGAGAGGGCATAAACAGTATTTCAGTATTTATGTCGTCATGACATATTCCTCTCCTCCTATGGAACTATTTAACTATCCTCCTCATATGCCAATTTTCTAGCGCAGTGTCACAGTAGTATCTTTCTTTTTTGGATGTATTGGAACACATGTGTCAGTTGGGCTTATCACATGTCGGCCTTGATATAGTATCATGTTTTAGTTGGAGGGGTTCAACTCTAATCTGATTAGCAATGGGTGAGAGTCCCAAAATATTATTTAGCGATAATTCCCAAATGACCCCCACATTTTACCCACATATCTGTATAGTTTCCATATTTTGACTAATAGACTATTTGTCCTCCTAACTAGCAATTCCGTAGTCCACTGTTGACAAGAAGAGACACTGAGAGAGAGTCGGTGATGTTGGAAAGCGAAGGTCGTCAATACTTCCATTCTTGCTCCGCCTACACTCCGATCTCACTTCTTTCCCATTTTTTTCGAAGAAAAAATGATTACTTATTTAGAGAAAGATATAGAAAAGAAAAAGCAAAATTGGGGACACAAATAAATGACTTGGGCAAAAAATGCTATTAGTTAAAACTTGGGGGGCTAAACAGGCATCATGGTAAAGTGTAGCTATCATTTCTTTGGTCATAATACTCTCATTTTCCTATGAGACATTCTCACAATAAATATTTTATTTGTAATTTTAGAGAGAGAAAAAGAATCTAGAGAGAGATATTAACCTCTTTTCCCCATTGAGTGTTCTCCTCATAGCTACAATCTGCAAGAACTTTTGATGTCTCCTCTAATTCACTTAAACTTCTTTTTGCCTTATTAGGCTCAACATTTCTTTTCCAATTTCCCTTGTAATCTCTAGTGAACTTCCTTCCACACAAACTTTCTCTTCTATGAAATGACCCTGTACCACTATAGATTGATCCTCCTTGTCCATCTATACCACCCATATCCACCTTCATTATTAAAAATTAATACATATATAGTAATTTTAGTGATTATCTCATTAATTATCATATTAGTTAAAAATGATTCATGAGTGACTAGCCAAAAAAAGAAAATGAAAATATTTTTTTAAGAAAAAGAAGTGGAAAGAAATTGAAGCGCTCACCTTATTAATCACCTTAAACCCATAAGCATATAAATCATTAGTTGTAACATTGTTGAAGTTTTGTGGGTATTGAACAAAAGCAATGTCATGACCTTTCTCTTCATCCATAAAGAAACATAACGCGTCTCTTAATGCTCCCGAATCATTCGAATACATATCACAGTCCACGCTTAGGATCATTTGTCCGTTGCTTATTTCTGATGATACTCTTATCTGCAATCAATCAATTTGAATAATAAATAACTACGCTGAAAATGTGAATTTACGAATGAGATTAAAATATTTAAAAATTATAAAGTCAAAAATTTACAAGCCACGTGATTTAGACCTTTTGTTTCGTAGTAAATGACTCTTGCACCACCCTAGATGACCGTCTCAAAAAAGACAAGGGGCAGAATCGCAATATCACTCTGTGAACAAAAAAAAGTCACACTTGTAATCTTACGATTTTGCCCCTTGTCTTGTGTGGGACGGCATCCAGATGCTAAAAGAAAGTGGTGGTACATGTATTAGCTTTGTTTGTTTGGGAACGTTAAATGTTTTTTGAAGAAAATCAATTTCTGACGTTATATTGTATAACATAGCAAGGAATGGTAAACTATTTTCAACCCTAGAGCATATTATTACCATTGAGTTAACCGCTCCAGCTTTAAAGTTATGAGGAATACGTGGTCTTTTCTCACGAGACAAGTATACCAATGTTGGTAGCTGATTTCCTTCTGTATCAACTGCACTTGGATCTCGTCCATCAATCAATATCTATATCAAACACATAAATATCAATCAAACAATCGTTTCACCTTCGTATAGTACTTAGAGATATACCTGAACCTGTGACACTTATTATTGGGAGCTCGGTGTGTTGCTAACATATTTTGGCTCAACCGAAAGCTTCGGCTAACTAGGTTTGGTCTAGTTCGATTGACTTGTTTTGGTGCAATCAAGTTAGGTTGGACGGTTCACCCAATATAAAGATATTACTTACTCGCAATTTAAGAAGACAGATATGAAAATTATCAATTAAAAATTAGCCTAATCAGTGAAATTTTGAAAGTTTCACCGAGTATAAAATATATAATAAATCACTAGCTTTAGAATGTTTGTCTAAAGGATGATTATGATCTCTTTGGGTACACACATTTACCCTTTATACGATCATTTTAATAGGTCCAAAATTGTTTGTAGAAACCATGAGCAAAAGTAGCATTTTATATTATGATAACACAGGATTGTTCTATAACTATTCAGTTTGACGGACTATTATGTTCAAGCTAAAGTCAAACCAAATTGATATCAATCAGAATGATTAGGCTAAAATTATTGGAATCGAATCCAAAATCTGGGGGCGTTTAATGCTGACTTGATCGGGCTCCACTCGTCGAAATAGTCTCAAAAATGTATCGGTAAGTTTGTGTCGTCGAGGACTTTAATTTCAAGTTAAGGTTTGCGTAAAACTGATTCCTTATGGATGAGATATTAATTTCTAAAGTTTGAGTTATAACTTCGAAAGATGGGACCTTGTTGAAATTACTCCCGCATCGAGTACTAAAAGAAAAGAGATGAAGTTTATAGGCAATTACTTCTTTGTACTTGGGTATTGAGTAAGAATTGATATGCTGCTTTGCACTTATGCAAATCGCGCACGCCCGTGGGTGCATTAGAGGTGCACATTGCACGTGCCCATCATCACTAGGAGCATCGGAGCTCTCGTTTTGATACACTAGATGTGATCCGGCGAACGAGCTATGTTCTGAACTACCCATTAAGATTTTTCCCGTGGTGATCACACGGGTCACTATCCAGCGGACCAGAACGGTCTCATTGACTGGGTCATAGCCCGTTGGAGTTAACGTACATTGTGACTGTTTTCAGTCCATAAATGAACTGTTCATAGCTCAGACTCTTCTACTCACTTTTCAAAGTAACAAGTATCCAGAGATAAACAATCAAGAAGAAATTCATATGGCTTACTAAAGTTCGTCGATTTCTGATCAGAAAGAACTATTAGATCAGAAACGTAACAGTCTCATCATAGGAGGCAAATTGCATTATTGTTGGTTACAAATACAATGCGACTATTGTCTTTAAGTAAATAGAGACCCGCTCGCTTTTGTCATATGTCTTCATTTATAATTTCTAGTAAGTTATTTCCAATTAGATTATAAATTTTTTTATAATATTCTGCAGTGATTATCATACACCTTTGATATTTATTAGATTTTTTTATTTTATCATTGTTTTGTGTTTCAGAATAGTAAGAAATAATAGTCAAAACTCTACTATTACTTATCAGTACACCTAGATCTACAAAAAAATCAATTTGTTTTGCTTGGTTAAATTTTGTTGATGAGTTGGGTTGATTTTTTTCTCACCCATTATGCATGTCGAGTACCTGAAGAATTGTCTGATGGTCGCCCATGGTTACTCTACTTGACCTCCATTCTGAGAATCCTTTGTGGTGTTCTTTTATTTCTTCTGGAATTCTACCCGCTTTGATCGTTGCTTCGATCTTGCATTTCATATCTTCGTATAATTTCTGCAATAGAAAAAAAATAAAATATTTAGAAACACGCAACCGGTAATAAATAGACAAAAAAGAAAAGAGATTTAGACAAGAAAGAATGTATGAAAAGTCCACAATATAAGGCCAAATAGGAAAAAGAAAACCTACTCAAAAAAATTAATGTAAAAAGAACTCATTTTTTAACATTTTTTAAACTGTTGATGTTAAGTTTGTGGCCATCCAACTCAAAACCAATTGACAATGAGTGGAGAGGACCTTGACCTTATATTCTTGGTTACTAGAATCCCATTGTCCAATGTGGGACTATTCTCACACGCCCCCTCACGTGTAGGGTTCTTTGACCCTAACACGTGTATTTCTACGGGCGACGTGGAGCACGTGTGGCTTTTTACCTATCACGTGTGGGCCTAGCTCTGATACCATGTTAAGTTTGTGGTCATCCAACTCAAAACCAATTGGCAATGAGTGGAGAGGACCTTGACCTTATATTCTTGGTTACTAGAATCCCATTGTCCAATGTGGGACTATTCTCACAGTTGACAAATAGACAGTCTTATTCTTCTCATAATCCATTTTTTACTCTTCTACGTTAACAACATATATAAATATGTTGTTATAAACTGTTGACAACATATATAATTGTGTTGTTATAAACGGCTGAGGACATATATAATAACGTCCTGACTTGTTACAAAATGTTGACAACGTATATAATTGCTCTGACTTGTTAAAAATGTTGATAACATATATAATTATGTTGTTATCGACATATGTAGTGCATCAGCCAAAATATTGTTTGACCGTCAATGAGTTTGTCAAATATAAAGGATAATATCCGTAGCATTTTAATTCTTGCAAAAGACACAAAAAATGCATTAGTCTAAATGTTTCTGTCAGAAGCGAAACAATAAATTCTTTCTTCACAATACAAACCGAAAAAATGCTTTCGCCAAAATGTTAGTGCTATTATGTGCTTGTTAAGTGGAAAACATTTTTACAAACAAATTTTTTAGCAAAAACAAATTTATTCAGAAATTTACAAAATTGTTGAGAGCAAACTAAGATTTGTCTAGAAATTTTGAAAAATGTTTTTCACGTTGATTTTGGAGTAAAGTTGTACTTTTACGAAATGAGTTTTTTTCAAAGGGTTATTTCCCTAATAGCCCCTAACTTTGTGACCGGTTTCTTGCCTAACCCCCTACTTTATCAAAAATACTCAGATGACCCCCTTTTTCAGATTTCGTTATAACACCGTTAACTAGTCATCACCTCTCTCTTATCCAACTCACCGTCTTTCTCTGCCACCTCATCATCTTCACCGGTAAAGGTCGCCGGCCGGCCAATTTTCCAACCGACGACCTTTGCCGGTGAAGATGATGAGGTGGCGAGAAGATGAGGTGACAGAAAGAGGCAGTGAGTTGGATGAGGGAGAGGTGATGACTAGTTAACGGTGCTATAACGGAATTTAAAAAGGGAATCATCTAGGTATTTTTGATAAAGTAGGGGGCTAGGCAGGAAACCGGTCACAAAATCGTGGGCTATTAAGGAAATAACCCTTTTGTCAAATATGGTTCTCTATCATCTCCCAAATTTTAGGTTTCTAGATTATCCACTCCTGGCTAGCCATTCCCTGTGGTTGTAAAGTGTATATGTAGTTGTAAGTAAGACAGTCACATACCTTAATGGCGAGCCATTCGTTGGGGTTATGTGGGTCAGATGGTTGTTGCTCAAAGTAAACAGCCGGAGATCTAGGCTCAATCTTGAACTTTTTACAGAAAGGTATCCAGTGTTTGGAGAATCGAGAAGCTTCAAAGAGAGCATAAAAAGTCAGATCTGACCCACCGTCATCGGAGAGATAAACACTCAACTTGTCTGGTGGATAATCGTAGGCCATGACAGACAATATAGTGTTTATAACCATAATTGGTGGTTCTATCTTTGGGTCCGCCGTACATACAAATATATCCACGCCTGGCAAATCTTCTTCATATCTATTGATAAAACAAAAATACTTACTATCATAAAAAAAGGACAAATAATAACTGAATTGATGTTTTTTTCCATAATTAGGTTAAGTTTTTAAGAGGTAGTGAACATGTTGGATTTGTTCTCTAGATGGCTTGTCTCATTTGAAGTTGTCACTTATAAGTATTAAGAGCCCTCACGTCATATTG
Organism: Eschscholzia californica subsp. californica; assembly: GCA_002897215.1. Classification (NCBI taxonomy): domain Eukaryota; kingdom Viridiplantae; phylum Streptophyta; class Magnoliopsida; order Ranunculales; family Papaveraceae; genus Eschscholzia; species Eschscholzia californica. The sequence goes on from BEHA01050193.1 coordinate 903,555, forward strand.
ACTAAGATGGTGTATTTGTTTCTTTTCGTCTCAATCTATGTAACATCTTTGACTGTGGCAACTTCTTCTTTGCCGTCTATGATTCAAATTCTATACGTTCACGATAACCTGGTGAGTTGTTGCAATTCTTTTATTTTTCGAATTACATATTATTTTCATAGTTAAAGACCAAACAACGTGAGACACCGCTAACATGCATCTCAAATGAATCTTGACTAGAAGATTTAAAATTTGCTTAAAAGATTGTGTATTTTTGAAAATCAATAAACACCACCAACCATCAAACATTAATTTGGAATCTCAAATGAATTTTTGGTAATTGAACTAAAACATTTCAATTAGTAGTTGAGCAATACTTTACTTTTGAATATTTTTTGTTAGTAATCAACGGTGAAATTGTTGTTGTCTATACATAAAATCGAATGTGATTTCATAAGAGTATAGATGCTATTAGTTTATACTTGTTAAGAATATAGTACATAGCGTTGAAAACTCTAAATTATAGACAGTTTTCTGTGAACATGTCGTCTTAAATCTCTTATATCAACTTAGCCTCTTATAGATGTAATTCTTGAATCTTGCCACTGATTACATTTAGATTTATATTTGACTATACATGGAATTAATCTAAGCCTCAATATTTGAACACTATAGATCTCAAATTAGATTTTAGATTTAAAGGTTACATTTAGATCCTGCATATTTGAAATTAATTTAAATCTCAAGATACCTTTCTAACTTTGGGTTAGATTTGACTTATTTATGGGTATCAGAAACTCTAAGTATCTTACACAAAGTTTGAACTTTGGAGGTGGCATATGTAATTAATTTAAGTCTCAAGTTAGATTTTAAATCGAATAAATCCCAATTAATTTTTTTTCTTCTACTTCTATCCAGACTCGATCTCATAATCTCATCAGCTTAGCTCTCAAGAGGGATACCCTACCACTCACCAAAGAGTGGTGGACCTGTTTGGGACTGTCTTTTTATGAACAAAAGTGTTTTTTTTAGCTTTCCATTTTAATTGTTTGGTACAAATGGTGGAATGAGCAATGTGCATCAAATTTAACACAACACTATTCATAATAAAGGGACCATTATTCAGTCTCATTGGGTAGTGACCAACACTGCACCAGTATTGTTGGGATGCTCTAGGATAAAATTATGAGTTCAAGACACTGACTTTATGAATACAAGTGTTTTTTTTAGTTTTCTTTTAAAATTATTTGGACAATTGCTTGAAAGAGACTTTAGTTCTCATTATAAATGCTTTTAATAATATTTACCAAAACAATTGGAAGTAAAATTTCAAAAAATAATAATTAAAAATAATACCTTTCATTGTTTAACAGTAAAGCTAATCACCTTGCTGTAAACTCTAGGAAAAACAATACAAGTATCTCTAAATGTTTTCCTAACTGTAACACTTCTCATCGTAACATCACTGTAACGGACCTTAATCTTATTGAATAGATGTTATGTTTGTCTCAAAAAAACTCAGTGTGACTCACCCTAACCAAGGCATGTAAAAGGACCTATTTATTTGGTTGAATATCTTCATCTCAATGAACTCTCCCTTTTGCACTCTTTTGTTGTTGATTGCCTAAAATCATCTTCTTGCTATTTTTGGATATTGTTGACTTTGACTATCAACAAAAATACACAGGGGGCGGCTTCTTCATTCATTTTTTTTTTTTATAAAACAGTTGAAGAAATTTATATTATGGGTTCCAAAGCTATAATTGAATTCGGGGCTCGTAAGTAGTAGGATCCGCTCTGGTTATACAATACTATAAGTTAACATGTTACGAAAAACAAAAACATGGTATATTTTCTAGATCTCTTTCTCTAAACGTTAACTTACGTACCTCTGAGAGAGTCTATCTTTGAACGTATAACGATGAATTTTGTTCCATCGAATGGATTGAGTTAGAATCCAATAAATGCCAAACCATATCTCTGAAATTAAAAGTCCTATCCAGATCCATCTTCTTGCTACTCCCTCTTTTGATGATGATATTGGGATATGACTGACCCTATAAATCCAAATCAAACAAATGCTCACAAATATACTTCCAGCAAAAACCCTATATCCTATCTTACTTTCTCCCTTTGTTTCAAACAGAGGAAGATATGATCTACTTCTACTACCATCTCCTTGTTCACTACTCACACTGCTCATCCCCATCTCTCTCTCTCTCTCTCAACTTTCTTTCTGTCTACAGTTTCTCTCTCTTCACTAATTAGTATAGCAATATATGCATCTTGGACACGTCTCTTTACCTATAAATATATTATTGTTGAGACAGACTCATCAAAGCAAACCAATGAAGATGAAATAAAGAAATGAAAACTAAGTTGATGACAGCAGCCCCGTTTGTAAGTATGCACCAATCTTGGTTTACCAAATACAAAATGAAATATAAATAAAACATATTTTCAATTTAAATAGTATAATAATATAGATAAAGAAACCACTCATGTAAGATTAAATATAATAGTAAATATGAAGAAACCACTCATGTAAAAAGATTCTAAGGCACGTCTCTTACCTATAAATATATTATTGTTGAGACAGACTCATCAAAGCGAACCAAACTTGCAAGATGTGTCCGGACAATGAAATCGAATCAACCAATCATCTATTTGGGACATGCAAGACTTTTAAATCATTCATTAACTCTTTGCAGGATACGGACTTCACAAGTCTAAAAAATAATCCTACTGAAAATCTCAAAGATATCCTAATTAAAGGAAAGAATTCGAATGATCAATGGTACAAATACACTTATCTGTTGTGGCAGTGGTGGAAAGCTCGGAATGCAAAACATTTCCAAAACCAAGATGTCAATTTGAATCTCATCTGGCATAATATGGCTTTAGAACTCAAAAAATTTCCTTCATCATCTGTGACTTCTTCTTTTTCGAATATTTTACAGGATAGAACTTGGAAACCTCCTCCACATGGACGAATCTGTGATAGAAAGATGTAAAATACTTCCCTTTATTAAGACACTGGGTGAAATAGTTTCGGATCGGACCTCAATTCGGATTAGCTATACCCTGTCTCAGTCTAGGATCGGGAACGGTCAGGCCTGAAAGACTTTATAAAAAAAAACTAGTCAACTTTAGTTGACCATATATTTTATAATTGTTACGGGGAACAAAATTTTGTTCTCCATACTGGCAAGGGTCGCCGGTAAACAACCATTGCCGGCGATCTTAATTTTTTTTCAAATCTTTCTCTCTCATCTCTCCTTTTCCGATCACCAAATCCGGCCACTACCGTCAGTTCTCCACTACCAAATATTTTAAGAGAGAAACAGATATTGTGATAGAACGTTTAGAATGGTGTTGTTAGTTTACCTAGAGGGCTTTCTGCTAATTTTGCTTCTGTTAATCGTTTACTTGGTTTAGATGAGATTTTTGAATGTTAATCGGTCATCAAGTGATGTTGAAACTCAAAGTGATTATTTGGAGAATATTAACAAACAGGTTAAGAGCAATAATCAATATGTTCAATATGTGCCTGATTCGCCTATGATGGGTAGTAGTTCTTCTTTTGGGTCTACTTCTTCTTCATCTTCAATGTCTAGTTTGCCTCCAATTAGGGTTCGTAATGAAGATCAGAAGGTTGGGTTAGAAGAACACTTCTCACAGATGAATGTTGTTGCTGGACTGAAACAACAACAAGAGGAAAGTTTTGTTGTTATTTCTTCTCCACCTCCTCTCCTGATTACTATCATGGTTCTACTGGAGCTCAATCTGTATCGATCAATCCTTCTGGTACTGTTAATGAAAATCCTAATAAGGTTTTCTCTGAATGATACTGTGAGAGAGACAGTGAGAGAGGGAGATACTATGAGAGAAAGATAGATTGATACAGATTGAGTGAGAGACCGAGAGACCAGAAGATGACGAAAAAGTAGACCCCGAATCAGCGAAAAATGGTGGTGGTGGTGGTCGGAGGTGCCGAGGTGGTGATCGGAGTTAAAGAAGAGAAAATTTTTATTTCCCCTTAGAATTTATTTTCTAGGATAATCTTTTAAATTTCACATCTTCCCTTCAAAAATTTTCACCCCGAATCAGCGACCTAACTCGTGTTGAAGGACATTTTCAAATCAATGGGACCAGAAATAGAAAAGTAAATATTGAAAGTGTGATATAAAATATTACTGTCTTAAAAATGACTAGGGTAGATAACAAAATGATTTTGCCATCATCGGCCCTTCCATAGATGTAACTGGCAAGAGCTTCATACGTAAATGGGGCGCAAATAAAAACTATAATGGGCCCCTTTAGAAGTTGCCTAAGCTGAATTTGGAGTATTAGTACAAACCCATAAGAATAGCCATTATTTTGTGATCACCTGTGATTTTGGCTCAAACATTTAGGCCATGTTTGCCGCGAGAATGGCGTGGGAATGAAATGTGATTCCCGGAAATCACATTGCAGATCACTGTTTGGCTTGCGAGAATGGTGTGGGACCGGGAATGTGATTCCCTCAAAAAGGGGTAATAACAAACCCAGGGGGAGGTGGGTTTGTGATTCCCGTTCCCCCGGAATTACATATATTAATATTTATTGACAAATATATCTTTAACAAAATATTGAATTACCAATTTTATTTTTTTGTAGGATTTGATATTAATAAGTATATTTATGTTTATGAACAAAATTTAATTTTAGATAATTAAATGTCTATTTAGGTTTACGACCAAAATTTTATTTTAGATAATTTTTTTATTAAGATATTTGTTTATTATCGTTAAATTCTAACCCTTTGATGTATCGTGTTATTATTTCATATCTACGAATTTGAAAAAATAATACTGATTTTAATATATTACAAAGTTGATGTGTATATTTTATGCTAAAAAAAGTTGATATGTATTTTATGTAGTTTAAGTAAGGGTAAAAATGAACTTTTACAAATATTTACATTCCTATTCCTATACAAACCAAACACCTAATTAGGAATATGTCAGGAATCAAATTCCCATTCCTGGTCAAACTAAACATCAAACTACAGCAAATCTGATTCTCAGGGATCACGTTGCAGGAATGTGATTCCCAGAAATCACATTTCATTCCCGCGCGCCAAACATGGCCTTAAGGCTTTCTTATGGGTTAAGTTTGAGTTTGAGTTTGGACGTTTCAACAAAAACAACTTGAAATACTAAAAAATAAAATAAAAACAATTCGACTCTAGACACAACACTATTAGTTAGGAGTGAGAAAATATCAAATATTGAGCAGAGACGGTTATCGAATGCAGATTTTCCACCGATACTCACTTGTTCGAACAGTGGCGGATCCAGAGAAATTTCTTTCGGGCGCACTCTTAGGTATAAGAATTTTTTAATTTAATGTCTAAACATAAAGGGATAATTTTTCACATATCCATTCATAAACCAATGAAGACTATAAGACTAAATTTACGCATAAAAAATGGGAAAAGAAATTACAAAGAAAAAAAAAGCTAAACAGAATTGATCCGAAAAAATCGGGAAATGAATGTGACTGGGGAATTGATCTCCTTACCTACCAAGCGTCCAAGCGCTCAACCTCTCTCCACTCCACCCACCAAACTTGATTCTGCTGTCATTCTTGTGTTATGTTTTATATATTCCAAAAGAATGTTTCAAATTTGAAAAAAAGACAAAGAATCAGCCCCCCTACAGGGCCTGAAGTGAGTCCGCCTTTGTGTACGAATACTTCCCAATTTCAATGTTACAAAATTTAAATAATAGTCATTCCGTTTAATTTGTGGACGGGTGAATAGAAATAATATGCTAAATATAGGCCCCCTTTTATAAAACCACGGTGCAAAGTGAGTATCGACGTTTTTATAATATAACGATGTGCTAGTGAAGAGAAGAAATAAATTAATTTGAAGAAAATGGAGAAATCAAGGAAGTAAAAATGAGCCTTCAAAATTTGAAGGGTCACTATTCACTTCTTATTTTTTTTGAAGATAGGAAGGATGGTTGGAGGCGGGTTTTGAGGCAATTTGGATAGTTGAAGCATGGCCCGAGATGCTTTGAGAGAGAAAGAGAGAAATATACAACTATAATTTACTCCCACCGTCCCATATTGAATGACCTAATTTCTATTTTAGGTTGTCCCATTTTAGTGTCCTGTTTCTAAAAATAAAGAAAAGAACTTTTCGCTCTTTCCAACAATACCCATTACTATAAATTTAATGAAAACACTATTTAAAAGTAAATTCAACTTTTTCATTGTAAATTACAAAAGTTAATGAGGTTACAATTGGAAAAACCATGTTATTTTTTAAAGTCAAACTCCAGTTAATGATGTTCCCTTAAAAAGTTGGGTTTTCAAAATAGGTCATTCTTTTTGGGACTGAGGGAGTAACTAAGAAGAATAAAAGTAACTGGGGGAAGAGATGATAACAAAATTTGGTGGAACTCGAACAGATGGGGTCTGCTTTTGAATTTTATGAAAATGTATGGGGTCAAAAAGAAAGTTGGTCCCAAAGAACGGCCAAAACTGAATGGCCCAAAATATCAGGGTTGTATAGCTTTTTGGGTCTTCTTTTTTCAATCTCCTTCTCTTCTTATCGTGAGAATAAACTCGTATTGAAAAATGATGCTCCAGTAACCAAGAAGTAACTTCCGCTCATTTTCAATTTGTTTTGAGTTGGATGATCACAAATATAACGTTGCATCAGAACTAGGCTCATATACACGTTGTCACGCCCATAAAATTTTAGTTAAGTAATAAGCGAAGCCATGGAAACATGTGACATCCTCTTCTTTGGTGGGAGCCTTTAAAATGTGAGAAGAACTCAAGAACACGTAACAATGGGCCGCACTATGAACTTGGGCCATGTTTAACGCTGCCAAGAGAGGAATTCTCTAGAGATGTGTGGAACATATAAAGGACTACTCTGGAAGGTTTCTAAATATTTTCATGGAATCTCTACACCCTTCATAGTCCATACCCATTAGATTGAAGACATGTGTTTTAATCTTGAATGTCCATTGAATGTGACTAAACAGTGGTGAATTCCTTCATTGGTAATCATCTAAGAAGTGATCCAACCAAGTGAGAGTCCAAAGTGATTGACTTGATAAGCAGTGCTTGTAAGTTTGCACTTGAGAGTTCTTAGGACAATAGAAGAGTTCCTTTCCACCAAGTGATAGTGTGGTCTTGTTGAGCTTTCTTGTTAGTTCTCTTAGGTACTTCGTAGCATAAATTTCTTGTGTGATTCCGCCACCAGAGCTATTGTTTGCCCAGAATCATGGTTACTCCACAAAATTGAAGATAAGTTAACTTGTGTTCGACTTGTGCCAGTTTTGAAGCATAAGTGTTGCATGGGTAATACATGAGTGTTTAGTCATATTTTATCTCGTGACAACATGCTAGGCCCAACAACCAAACGTACTTCACGTGATCCAAGAAAAAATAACAAAAAACATACGTAAGACGTGCGACAAAAGTGCCGCATGGCACAACAGTGGCCTATGGGTCAAGAATAAAATATTTAGGTCTTTTGCACTCAATACCAATTGTTTATGTTGAACGTTTCAACAAAAAAAAAAAAATTGTTTATGTTGAACATCTACAAATTTATTACTTATTCTTATTCATTGTGGGTGATTACTTATTTCAAAATACTTTCTCCCTTCTTCTTAAAAGTAAGATAGTTTTCAAGAGTTACTTGACGTGCCAAAAGCGAGCAGTTTGATATCTGACGTTACTTTATTTTAAGTAGAGAGAACTCGTAATAAAAGAACTGTAAGATTAAAAAAGAGTTATTTTGCGAAAGGGTCACACATAAGTACCGGATTTTGCGAAAGGAGCATGACCTTTTATTTTTTTTACAAATGGTCGTGGACTAGTGTTGACCAGTTAAGTTCTAACACCGTTAATCTAATTCCATTACTTAAAAAGTATATTGTTACATTTAAGAAATTTATGCGATTTTGACACTAAATTGGCAAAGGTGAAAAATTAAGACATCCACCTTGAAAAACATTATTTTTCTAGATTTTCTAACATTACACATTTACATAATGAATTTCATAATAATACATGATGAATAAATGATATAATCAAAACATATTTATGTGAAATATAAAAAAGGAAGCAAAATTTCAACTCCGGCATAAACATGAGAGAAAAAAATCTAAACTTTACTCTGTCTACTCAATTTAAAGAGTTAGAAAGTAAAAAGAATTTAAGAAGTGTGATGGGGATTCGTAAAAAAACTAGAATTTAAAAAAAAGACCAAAAAGCTGACAAAAAAAACCCTAAGTTCTTCTCTTGTCGGCACAATCTCTTTGTAAAACTCAATCGACAACACCTTTTTCAATTTCCGATGAAAAATGAAGGTGGAAGAAAGAAAAAAGAAGAAGAAGATGATGAATGATGTTAACTATTCATGTAATGTGATGTTAAATCTAACATTTATTTAACGGTCAATGTTAGTCCACGATCCCTTCGCAAAATAACAAATAGTCATGTCCCTTTCGCAAAATCCGGTACTTATCTACGCCCCTTTCGCAAAATAACCCATTAAAAAAGTAATAATAATAAATAATAAACGGGAATGCTTTATTTGGTCAAACTGTCTTATTTTAACGGTCGAAATTCGATCAAAATTTACAAAGAGAACTTGTCACCTCATTCCGACATAAAATTCATCGAACCTTTTTGTGAACATAGCGTTTCCCATAAAGAAATAACTTCTAGGGTTCTTTCTTAGATACACTTCTGAAAATCAAGTCAAACATTACAAATTTCGGATATCAACAAGGAAAACAAATACTTTCAACAAAAAAAAAAAACAAGGAAAACAAATCTGATATTTATGTTTATTATTATTATTTTTTGTTAAAGGATATTTATGTTTAATAAGACACCTAACAACCCAAATAATAAAACAAACTAATGACAAAATACAAATTAAATTAAAAAAAAATGAACATATATATTTTTCCCTTTTTTCTTTTATTTTATGGTCTCCATCAAAACTCCAAAAATAAGATCACGTATACTTAGAGCCTATTATTCAAAAACTTCGAACTGCTACTTTTCTTGTTATCATCAGTACTAGGGATGGTGTTGTTGTCATTGTTCATTGTTTGGCTCCCACCACCATTACCCATGTATGAAGATATTGCTGCAACTAGAGCCGCCGTCAACATCGGATTAGCCTCTATAGCAGCTGTAGCAGCACTCATGTCCACTAGTGAATGGGGGTACTGAGCTTGGTGTGGTGGTGGCGGTTGGTGGTTGATAAGTTGTGATTGATCTACATTCTGTGTTGACATCTGAACACCGGAGAATTTCGATTGGTTATAGAGGGATTGTGTGAATCTTTGTGGGGAACCGGCCGCCATTTGTGGATGGTTAATGAATGGGAGATGAAACTGAGTTGGTGGTCTTTGAAATTGTAAAGGATTGGGAGGCTGAGTTAAGTCTAAAGTAACAGTAGGAAAAGGAGCTGAAGCTGATATTGTTGCTATACTTGAAGAACAAGGCAAAAGAGTACTTGTCAAGAAATTATTATTCATTAATCCATCAGCACTCGACATCGATCCTGAAAGAAGCATTGATGCTGCAGACGAAGTAATCGATGCCATTTCCATTGCTGCTGGTGGTAATGGATGACTATGAGTTCCTTCATATGTTGTTACTAGTATTGTTTTATCCTCGGCACATCTTTGAATCTAAAAATCAAAAACGAAAATTTATTCGTTTTATCAAACTTTATATTATGTATGTATATTTAAAGTTTGGGTAGAAGAAAAGAAGAAATTTACTTGTTTTCGGACGGGGCATCCGACCGCCATGGTGCAGCGATAATAAGCTCTAGGGCATGGGTTTCCTTTTGCCATCTTTTGCCCGTATTTTCGCCATTGACATCCATCGCTTATCTAATAATGAAACATATTAGTTTAATCAAGTAGACAATATGGTGTAGAAAAATAAGGTGGGGGCTTCGAGGCATCCTGGAAAGTCTCTGGTGCATTCAAAATTGGGTGGAAAAATCTTGGATGTCCGCATCACGCTTCGTCTTTCACGCAGGCAAGGGTCTTTGGTGAACTGCCATGACTGTTAAGTACCGAAAAAACATTTAAACAATTGATAGGATGAGTGAAGAAATTACCATGGATGCCTCAGATCGAGCACGAACAGATACTCTAGCTTTTCTCATAGTAGCTTCAACTGGTTGTTCAGTGTCCTTAGATTCATTCAGTTTAGGAACTTTATTAGGACTCCAACAATTTGATTCATGGTTTGAGCTCTCAGCTTCTCGGTTTTGGAAACCACTCTTTTCTTGTTCAAACATAACTATCTCTTTGTTCTTCCCAATCTTTGTTTCCACTTCTGCATTATTGTGAGGTGATCCAGAGTGACTATGGCGTCCTCCTTCAGAGGAAGAGTTTGAAGTCTCACACGTTTCGTGAGCGTCGACAGTAGCAAGACCTAGATCCATGAATTTTCTTGGAACCCTAGACCCACCACTACCATTGAGTACCCCATTTTTATTCAATTCCTGTTTTGCAACAATCATCTGTAAATACCAATATGATATATTTCACATGCTTAATTGCATAAAAACTATAAATTTCACGAAATCAATCTCCTCTCGCTGATTTATAAGAATTTTACAAATTTTACTACCCCGAGTTCGAGTAATCCCCTAAACTCACAGGTCTAGTCTCAATCTTTTACAAAATGTTATTTGAATATAAATGTTTAGGATTAATAGAAATTCTATTGGTAAAACACTTCTACATTTTACGTGCAATGTGCAATAATTTTACGTACAGAATTCAAGGGTTGTCCGAGGCCCAAAACAGCCAAAGAGGTCGCTTTAGGGCACCTCAATGTAATGAAGGTCTCATGTTTTGGATTTTGTACGTCAATTTCCAAAATGATTATTATATTCTAAAGAGATTTGTAGCATAGTTTGAATTGTAATTTAGTGGTTTAAGTGTTTAGATAATAAGCAAGAGGTCAATGGTTTAAATCCTCTGATAAGCACTATTATTAGAAATGGTCAATGGTTTGAATTGTAATTTAGTTTAAACTAGTAAAATTAAGGAAAGATTAAAGGCTACCTCTTGATCATGTGAGCTCCCAACCCTGTGATTTTGTTGTTGTTGTTGTTGCATTATAAGATGCATCTTCAATTTATTATAATCATGTGTCACTTGGTTGAGCAATCCCTTCAATCTTAAATTCTCTGAATTCATCTGATCAAGTTGGACTTGTAGATCTTCCATCTAATGATCAATCAAAACAAAAATCAAAATAAGTTATACAAAAGACTCACATAAACAAAATCTAAAAAGATCATATGTAGTACTTCTTCATTCAAACCCTAATTTTAAAGTTTCTTATTTACCTCACTCTTTCTTTGTTTATCATCTGCCTTAGATGATATTCCATCATCGTCTATCGTCGACTGATCACTACCCGTATTTGCAGTAAGAAGGTTCAGACCAGTCTATAATTAACATCAAAAAATCAAATCAAAATTCAACCACTATATATATATGTTTGATACGTGTTTCAATTCTTATCGACCAAGGTTCAAATCTTACTGTTCCAAAAAAAAAAAAATACTTACATTGACATGTGAAGTGAACCTCACCCCATTATCAGAATCCTCCTTTGGGTTGTTATCGAATACCCGTTCTCGAATTTTATCAGTAGAAAAGAAATCCATTTCACTAACAAGAACTCTTTTTTGTTCATTAAGATCAGTAGAGTTGGAGTTCATGGAGAATTCATTACCAGAGAAGTTATTAGTAGACATGGGTAAGTCAATAAAAAACTAGATGGTAATGGTGATTAATTTTCTTTGTTTGAAATATTTGTAGTATTGAAGAAACTAGTTGGGGTGTAATATATTTTAACAATAGATCCAAAAATAGAGAGGCAAAGAAAGAGAGTCAAGAGAGAGAGAGAGAGAGAGAAATGGAGTAGAGATTAGAGAGACAGGTGTGAAGTCTTCTTCTAAAACAAAAATGCTAAACTTCCCGAAGTTTTGGGTCCTTACCGATAATCGAAAGGTGATCTGGCTAGCTCTAATTCGTCAGGACATGAGAAGAGAGAAACAACTTGATCAAACTAAATCACCTTTCGCCCCACGATCCATTTGACCTGCTTTAAATAAACAGACGATGGGAAGAAAAAGACGACTTGATCAATTGGGCCGACTACATCACTTTTCGTCAAATTTCGGGCAGTGTAGCATTCCTCTTTGTAAAAAATGATGCAATGAAGTAGTCGGCAATAAAAATGGTTTTGTGGTGAAAGACTAGTCGAAAGAAAGAAAGAGAGAATAGAGGTGACGTGAGAGGATACGTCAAGAATAGAGGGGACAACTGTCAGTAGGACCCACTGTGGATAGAGGGGATTGGTCTAAGATCTGTCAATTAAGACATTGACTGGTTCGAACAAAATCACGATATTCTAGTGGTCTTCTCTTCTCATCCCTAGAAGAACGGCGGTTTGGACGTGAACATTTGGACCAAAAAAGAGTAAGGATACCTAGTCTAGTCTTCTTGGTCCATAATCTGCTTGTTTGACTTACTGGATACCCCCCATCTATTATGTATAGACAGCCACGTTTCAACAAAATCAGCTAATTTTGGAGGTTTCTCCCCAAGTAAGTTGACTCTTTCCAAACCCTAATCTTTATACTTGTGGCCCACACTCTTTTTGATATTTTAAAAAAATTTGGTAATGCTAAAAGCGCCCTACATTATGTCTATTAACGCCCGGTATAGACATTGACTCAGGTCAATCCTTTTTGACCCACGTACTCTTTTAGGGTCCTATGTGTGACCGTACCATTTCGATTTCAGATTGTCAAGTCTAAGAGTGGAAGCATATCTCGTGACTGTCTAGACAAGTGTAAGTATATCTTCAATTTGTCCAGTCCGAGTAGGGGTGTATTTTGGTTGGATAGAGATTGTTTTTAGCCAATCTATTTTCTAATCCAATCAAAATGGACAATAAATTTTTAGAACGGAATCAAGATAGTTAATCATCAAACCACTGGATCAACTATCTTGAAAACCTTTCGAACACTAGATTAAACGATAATATCATCAAAAAAAAGTTAAGGCTCCTATAACTAATACGCAATCAGATATGAAGGTTTCCTCGGTGTTTCTTCAATCTTTTTCTTCAAAATACAAAAAATTCTTTTATGTTTTCATACTCCTAAAAAGATTCAGTCAAATTTTTTTTTGTGGTCATTTCTTAAAACAAACATCCTAGGTTTGAAATCAATCAAATCAAGAAGCCACAACTTTATAACCGATTAAAATCAGTCTTTCCCCATTAATGAAGGTTTGAGAACAATCAAATATCAGTTTGATGGGATTTTGAAATTCCATAAAGTTCTAACAATTGATGTTGAAAACATGACGCAGCGGAAAAACTGATAAAAAACCTTAGAACTCCGTCTAAAGACTATTGAACCGAAATTGATAACAAGAATACTAAAATACTGAATTTTATTGATTGAATGAATGACTGAAACAACTTCTAAGCCCTCATTATATAGACTTAGGGTTTCCTAATCTTGGTCAAACTCCAATAGAAAGTCCTAAAAATAAAATACTAGAATAGTAGTAATCCTAAACTGAAAATAATTACCAAAAATAGAAAAAAACTAGTAAAAGTCCGTTTTGAGGCCCTAAACGATGGAATTTGCCCCTCAAAGTGGGTCCGTTGTGGCGAAGCGACAACGAATGACCGGAACGCTATTTCGGACCATCCCTCAAAATTTCGTCCAATTCCGACACCCGTAGCTTCGATTTTGGCCGTTTTAGTCTGTCACCCTTGTATTTGGCCGCTTCGATCTCATCCATGTATTTCTCGGCCAATTCCTCTACATCAAAACAATACAAGTATTCAGGAAGTAACAGGGAACTTGGTTCCCCATGGTAATTATTAAATAAATAAATAATTAATGAACATTGAAGATCATGACAATATCAACATCCTGGTATGAAAAGTATAATTTCTTCGTTTGACTTGTTTTTTGGGGTCATTTTGAGATAGACCCCAACTATTTAGTGAAATTTGGCATTGACTCCCGTATTCAAAATTAAGTTGGTTTAGACACCCATGGGCAATTACCCCTTTTCATTAAATCTCATTAAGCAGTTTTTATGTCAATGACATATGCAGCCTGTGAATCTTTCTCTGCATCAACAATTTTAACCCAAACTATTTTCTTCTTCACTATCTAGCTAACACCACCTTTTCCGACCACCACTTCGCCGATCACACTCACCACATTCACCTAATCACCACTATCACTCTATAAGCATCATCATCACCATGGTGGTGGTGCTCAGTGAAGGAGATGAAGGTAGTAAGGGCGGAACCAGGAATTGGAGTAGGGGCGTGCTGAATCTATATCAAGGATTCACAAGATTTGTCAATTATACAATACCTATTGAATTTAATAGCTAAAAATAATTCTTGCACCCGAAAAATATCATATGAAAAACGGATTATATAAATGAAAACAATCATTATGTTGTCTAACCTTTATATTTAGAAATAATTATTGAAACAAAATCTTGATTAGAGTATAAGATTTTTGGTCCAAACTACACAATTACGGTATTTGGATCCATATCTATCTCTTGTACAAAAGCACACATTATTTGTGTTTAATACTATGAAGAATTTTATTTATGTTATAGTTGTTGGTGTTAAAATAATTAGTTAAAAAAAGACAAATACAAGCAATAGGGGGAAATGAACACCTGACTTCATCAGAAGACTCCCTTCGTTTTATCATTCGAGCTGTCAGTATCTTTTAGTCAAGAAACTCAACGCACACTAGAAGTTACAGGTCGGAAGACCCAGACTACAACCCGACTAAACCCACCTGTAGTTTCGCCTCTAAAGGTAGTTGTCATACTCGGTGAGGCGGTGACGAAGAACAAAAATACGGCCGCGAATGTAATGGTTGATGAAAGTAGTGATGAAGAACATCCGTTTGAGTTGGAATGGTGGAGATAAAAAGTGTCTTAGGTTGCATGCGCGATTGCTATACTTAACCAAGATTTAATAGAAAAGACATAAATGGGGGTCTGAATCATTCATTATTTGAAAATAGGAGTGCGCCTAATAAATTGGAATCTATATGTAATTTATTCTAAACTTCACACGGAGTATCTTTTTTCTTGAATTTAATACACAATGACCACCGCCTGTCATAAATCCCTTTATTTATTGGCCAGCGCTTTGGGGAAAGCTAAATAGTTTCCGGGGTGTGAAATTTTAAAGGGAATATGTAAAATTTTAGAGATTTTCCAGGGAAATAAATTTTAAGGGGAAATAAAAAAAAACACTCCACCTCACCTCAATCTATCTCCACCTCACCTCACTCTCTCTCCACCTCACCTCTTTGTCTTCTCCGATTTGGTCGCCGGTCGGAAAATTTTCCCGCCGGCGACCATTAAAAAAAAAAAAAAAAAATTTCACTCTCTCTCTCTCTCTAGAAACTCCGGCGAAGGGGTTTTCCTTCGCCGGAGTTTCTAGAGAGAGAGAGAGTGAAAGCATTTTTTTTTTTTTAATGGTCGCCGGCCGGAAAATTTTCCGGCCGGCGACCTAATCGGAGAAGATAGAGGTGAGGTGGAGAGAGAGTGAGGTGAGGTGGAGAAGTATTTTGCTTTCCCCCTAAATAAAATTGTCAAACAAAATTGACTAATTTTTGACCAAGTCTTCACACCCCGGAAACTTTTTAGCTTTCCCCAAAGCGCTGGCCTATTTATTTCTTAGATTCTTGAAGACTTCAATTATCTCTTCATTTTCAATGTGTGGGTTAGAAGGAAGTATTGCATCATGTACTTTTGTCAACTAAATCTCACTTATCAACTACATATTTCTTTTTTCCAACTTTTATATAGTTTTGTACTTCTGTCTTGGGGGTTATTGGGTTAAGATTCAAATCAATTATGTAAGAGAGAAATTCGATTTATTTATACATTAAAAATGGTCTTCTATTATGGATAAGTCGTCAGGAGCAGAGGTAGGATTTTATGTTAATCTGAACTAGCTTATAATTAATAAGAGAGCAATATTTTTAGTTTCCATATATATGCACTCATAAGTATTAGGAGTATTAGTAAAAAATTTGCCACAAATAATATTTTCTCCGACTATTATTCATATACTGTATATTATATATATAACTTTTCGATCCAAAACAAGTGATTCCAAAACTTCACATTAGAAGAAATAAAATTTACGTGAAAATTTCGTTAATAGTTTAAACAACAAAAACTTAAGAAAAATTAACCATTAAGAATTTATAACATAACATATGTGATAATTGGTAATTTGGGGATAAAAAAAATTATTAGAACATAGGATGGAACCTAAAGAAATGAATCTTGACACAAAAAAAGGTCAAAATAGGGACTTAACTAAATGTGAAAAATACATAATGTAAGGGGCCAAAACGAAATTAACTCAAGAAATAAAAAAGCCTAAATTTGAGGGAGAAGGGAGTCGAACCAATGATGTGTAGTGTGGTGAGCTAATGTTCAAACCACCCTGGCTACCACGAATATGTGTCATAATTTTGCAATGGCAATTACAAGTTACATGAATTCGATTCCTGGCTGCAGCCAGGGACTGCCTCAACATAGCTCCGTCCTTGTAAGTCGAAAAATTTCACCCGGATGGTAACGACCAAAGAGACTTCAACTGTCAAACAATAAACTTGCAAGAAAAGTAAACACGTGGATGATATCTCTGGAGTGTTACCGCCGAGGGGATGTTTGGAGTATTGCGCGGCTTGTAAAGTGGTCAGAGCTCGATCTTTACGGATTTGCCTGACTTTCTTGGAAGGAGGCTATGACAACTTATAAGGTCTGTCGTTGAGTAACGCAACCTTTGTGAGGTCTACCTTGAGGATAAAGTGGAACGCCTTCCTTCAAAGGTGTGTACCGTGAATAAAGTGAGATGCATGCCTCAGTAAGGGGTCAACCTTGTATCTTGTAAAAGTAAGTCACATTGGTCATGGAGAAACGTTATTACCTTTCGAATGTAACATCCAAACTCCAAATCTTAGAATGTCACATAAGATTTCTTTTAGAATTTGTCTTTAAAATCAATCTCCAATACAAAACTCAACATGAATCTCTAATATGATCAAGATTTATTTTAGAAATCCTTAAAAGGACACTCTAAATTCATAGTATCCTCTTGAGGATCTTTAAGTGCCACATAAACAAATCAATTAATTTTATACTAAAATAGAGGTTGTTAGAGGTTCTCTTAAATGTTGCATTGGAGAAGACTTTGCAATAGAATATCTCTAAATGATTAAATAAAAAAGAGACCATATAGTCATGACCGTGTGGCGGGGGGTGCGAGCAGGACGCCACACAGGCCCCCAACCCACCAGAGGCCCATTTCATCAAACATCTGATTTACTTGATATATAAGAAATGATACATCCAAACTTGTAACCTTGGTTAGCTTAGTTGGTAAGGCAAGGAAAGTACCCATATGATGGCACTAGTTTGAATCCCTTGACCTTTCTTTTCCTTCTCTTTTTCTCCGTTTTTTGAGGTTAACAATACAATGTTAAAGCCAATCCTTATACTTGGTCCATTACACTTTTCTTTCCAATTTTGTTATTTCCAGTGCATTCTTCTTTTTTCAATTGCTCTTTAATAAATTTAAATCTAAATTCTTTTCAAAAGTCCGAGTAGTAAACCTAAATTCTTTTCAAACGTCCGAGCAATATGTAAATATATATGTAAAATCATTATCAAAAGATGCCATATTTCAAAAAATCGTATTTAGAACTTAAATTATTCGTTGTATGACTATCATTTTAGGCTAGTTGTGCTCACTAAGAGTTTCGTTCTGTCCTTGATCATGTTTGATAAGCTGCATGGTTATTTTAAATATGATATTATATTATAATACAAATATTGGTATTAAAGTTTAAAATTTCATACATTATTTGTAATCATAAATTTATAATTTAAGGTAGAATAAATAGATTTTTTTTGTTCACAAGTGATTGTGAATGGTTAGACTACATTTCTTATGAAAATGAAATTTCAAATTGGAATTTTGTACGACTATTTACTTCAAAATACATTTAGATTAATCTATTGTTTCATTAATCTTGTGATAAATTATCTTACATTTTGTTCAATTTTTGCTCGTAATTTTTTTTTTTATACTAATGGCCCATTTTAAATTTCGCACTGGACCTCGGAATTCTCAGCCACGACTCTACATTTAAAGATCTACTTTCCACAATTGACACGTAAGATTTTTATAATTTTTCTGTAGTCTTGTATGGGAGATGCTCTTTAACTCTACAATTTTCAGCCAATTAAGCCAGTGAAAGTGGGCCTGGGCTTTGATTAGATTTGAACACAGGCTTCCAATATAAACGTGACAATTGAGGTAAGATGTCATCTTATGGCTGAAGCTTAATTTTCTTTCTTTAATTAGGGAAAGTGAAAGGTATGTTCAATCTTTCTATTCCTTCTCTATTTTTTATTGTTTAACGCAAGGTAGCAAATGAGAATAGTCTTTGCTGCATTCTCTTTAATTTTTGTACTATAAAGATAAAAGAGAAACCCCCATCTTTTTGGTTTTCATACAAACATGTAAATGATGGTTATGATTGAATAGGAATGGGTGCTCTTTTATTCGATCATATTTAAAAAAAGATTTAGTTTTACGAGTAACTAAATAGAACGCAAGAACGGGAGATTGTTACCAAAAAAGAATGATATTAACGCTGGTATATTAGCAATCCCAATTTTCCGTTGCAATCAATTGTTTACGAGATTGTCATTTTAAAACTTATTGACTCTTTAGTTGCCGTTCGATTAGAATGCAGTTGTGATGCACCAACTAGATACTAAATCGGAGGCCGGGCGAAGGGGGACCTATCTACCCAAAGAAGACCAAGTAGGGTCTTGTTAGAATAAAAAAGAAAGTGCATTAAAGACCATCTATATAAGAAATGAACTGTGAAGGCAGACAGAAATTAAGTGTTGTGCATTAAAATACAATATCCAAGCCTCCTATCAAAATATGCCTTTGATGCACTCCATAACCCTACTCGTTTTAGTTATAGCTTCTCTCCTATTCTCCTTCACTATGGCTCATACCTCTACAGTATGCAATGAGGATTTCTGTTTGTTGGCTTTGAGTAAAAACATATCACAGTGCATGAAATTGGGAACCCTAGGTGCAGAGCTTGGATGGAACTACAACAATGGCACAAAAAATCATAGTACAATTGAGATCTTTTTCGGCGCTCGCCCAAGTGGCACGAGCGGGTGGGTTGCTTGGGGCATCAATCCAACATCTAGGGCACACATGATAGGAACAAGAGCTCTCATAGGGTTTCAACAACCTAATGGTTCACTTATACTTAAAACCTACAATATCACTAGAGAAACCAAGATGGGTTGTGCCCTAAAAGAATCGAAAATCGATCTAGCTGTAAATAATCAAAAGATAATATACTTGAAAGAGAGTGGTTACCTTGTCATTTCAGCAACTATGACTCTTCCTCTAGATGAATACGATTTAACAAGATTGAATCATGTATGGCAAGTAGGTTCTTTAGTAATGGACATGGAACCTCAAAAGCATGCACGCGGGCTTGAGAATTTTGATAGTGCAGAGACAATAGACCTTATCTCTGGTAAAGTTTGTTTCGGTGCTGGTTACGCTCGAAAACCTCTACGAAAGGTTCATGGGGCTTTGAGTGTTATAGGCTGGGGAACTCTCTTGCCAGCTGGTATTATCGTCGCAAGGTATTTTAAAGAATTTCCAGTGAAGTATAAATCATGGAAGGCTTTACATGTTATCTTCCAAATTGCAGCATACACTATAGGAATGATAGGTTGGATAATAGGAATTTATCTTGGACATGCTTCAAAAGATTATGTCTTTCGAATCCATCGAATGATTGGAATCTTTGTTTTCGTCTTTGCAACATTGCAAGTAAGTCTCTTGAACTAACTCTCTCTCTCTCAATGTACATATACGAGGGTATAACTCGTGCCCTCCGGGCACAGACAATTCTGCCCCTCAAAGGCGAAAGTTTTAAGGGATCCATATATAAATGGGCGCCTACAACAATAATATGGGTGCCTTTAAATCTTCCCAAAGAAAAACGGGATATTTGAAAAGATGCTCTTTCTTATAATCTCAACCTTTGGTTGAAAATCTGAACCCTCAAACTTTGATAGTGTAAATCCTAACCATTAGAGACAAACATGGGAGAACAAATCTTTGTAATTGGGAGGAGGGTATCAGATACCCTCTTCCCTTATTAAAATGCTTGGGAACAAGAAAAACCAGGCAGACTCGGCAAAAATCTTATGTGACATGCTGTGATTTGTGTTTTCGATAAATCTGATCCATTGAACCACTAATTACGGTAAGCCACATAAGATTAATTTCTGCCCAGATTTCTTGTTCTCTTGCACTTGTCACACACACACATATATACTTCTACATAGTTAAAGGAACAGTGCTATGTTTTGATATTTTGATTTGTGTTTGCAGATGATGGCTATTTGGTTAAGACCAAAAGAAACAGATGAATATAGGAAGTATTGGAACGTATACCACCATTTTTTGGGGTATGGGTTGATACCTGTGATCATGCTGAATATATTCCATGGAGTTGATATTCTCAAAGTAAATACAAGATGGAAATATACGTATATTGGAATTCTCGGTCTTTTTAGCTTAATAATTCTAGTCTTGGAGGTTTTCACTTGGACTAAACACATCCGTCAACAACTTCAACAACGTAAACGTGCAAATGACCAGTAAACTTATAAGACAGAGAGAGAAAGAGACCGTTAGGAGAGTGTGTATGTCTTTGTGTTTGTGTTTGTGTTTTGTTTTATGTTTGTTTCCCATGTTTTTTACTTTTCTTGTTTAATTTGGTAGTCTATGTTTGTGTTTCATCTCAGCTGAGATTCTTACTAGCTAGTTATTGATTTCCTTTGGTTTTAACAACAAATTCAACAATCATATCACATCTCCATTAAATTATTGTTATTAACAGAAAATCGATTCTCCCTTCTTACCTAGTTCCGACTACAACTTTAGTCATGTATAGAAGTAGAAGAAAATTTTACATCCAATATTCCCTAACAACAAACAACTTGTAACTTAACGTTGATGTATTTAGATTTGGGAAGTTTTATAAGGCCTCCCAAATTTTGTTAAAGGGCCTCCCCATGAACCATTTTACTTGCTAAATTATCACTCAGGGGAGGCCTTTTAACAAAAATGAGGGGACCTTATAAAATCTCCCTTTAGATTTTCCTCATAAAATATATATGATGTAAATTTTCAGTATAAGTCAAAATTTGGTTGACCACGTGGATGATGGTGTTGACATAAATTCATAAAAATATTTACTTTCATGGGGGTGTTTGTTAAGAGATCTTTAGAGAGATTTCTAACTGATTTTGGTACATTTAAAAATAAACGATCAAACTTATCCCTTAAATAACCGACTTAGCTTTGTTATTATATAGGTCCACGGGTTTTAGGTCCAAAATAAAATTTTAAAAAAGGATTAAGGTCCAATCTTCCCAGAAAATAAGATTTTGATCCTTCTCCCTTTTGGAAGAAAAATGTTGATACATAATGTGTTATGTATGACACAAAAAAAAATGAAATAAAGTATATGAAACTTTAACAATAAATAACACGCTATTTTTTAAACAAAACAAGAATCAATAAACAGAAAACACAGTAACTTTGACATCTAGATATACTTTAACTATACTAAATGTGTTTTGTTGTTGAAATATACGTAATTGATAAATAACGTGTATATTGCGAAACAGATAGTAAGTTTGAAATCAATCTAAAAAATCTGAGAAAAAATAGAAAGAAAATTTTGGAGATTGGTTTTCAAAAGTGGATTTTTTTCTTATATAAAAGGTTATAATGGGTAATTTGATTAAATAGAAATGATAGAGATCTGATTTTTCTATAGAGATGGGTCAATTTGGACTAAATATCCATTATAATTATTATTTTGACTTAAATCCTATATATTAGGGTGGACTAAATATGTGTTTAGGTGTAGATTTTTGGACTAAGAACCCCAAAATTATTATTATTATAATAGATGAAGTACTAGGACATTGACGACCGTAATGTTAAATCTTTCTCGTGTTGTTAGGCAGAGTGGTTTGTGTTTTGGACTTTATAACTAGACAAAATTGTTTTTTCGTTGGAAGTATAACTAGACAATTTGGTGTTCAGCTAAAAGACACTACTGCCTAAGTTATAGTTAGAAACTACTTACGTTACTCCATGGAGATAATACAACGACAAAATGAGATTTGATATTGTACGAGGATGACCTTCTCATTGTACCAAAGACACAAAAATCATTGAAGTGTAATCCTCCGATAGACTTCTAAGAAATTTAACAATTTCAAGTCGTTTATTAAGTTATTAGTATTCCATAGACTTTGCAAAAATACAACAAAATTTCTAAAGTTATGGGGACTAAATCTTATAAGTAAGATTCCCGAACTTTTATATTGAATTTAGTGTTAGATATTGTTTGGTATGAGTTTATGATTATATTTTGTGAGGATCTGTATCCATTGATATACCATAAAAATATATTGGTATCTATATATAAATGTTTTAAGTATTTGAAATGTTTTCAACAAAACTTTGAAAGGTGGTGGTGGAGCTTAGATGCTTTGTTTCACCACCTCTACTCTAACTTCAACCCTCAAATACAGGAAGCTAATAAAGCTAGATTTGAATCTTCCATTTTTATTAATTTATTAAAAAAATATCTCTACTTAAAGTTGAAATAAAATAAATATATAATTCTCATATTTAATAAATTTGTATATAAAGAAAGTAAAATATATTTTCCAAATCTAATTATATTTTGTTTAATGTGGATTTTTCCCTATTAGTTGCTCCTAATTATTGACCTATAAATAGACAACACTAGGAACAATAAAGATATGAACTATTTTATAGAATTTCATAATGAAGATCAAAAGAAATGAAATTAGGTTATGTTTATAGAAAGGGCCATTTTTATTAATAAACCTTTTTAAGCATTATTATTTGTTTCAAAATATTTAACTTTTTCATAAAACAAAAACGGAAATAACTTATCTCCCCAAAAATATCCGAAAATAACTTAGAGGAATTAGGGTTAAAAATTTGAACCCATTGTTAAATTTCAAAAAAAAAAAAAAAAAAAAGAACCCATCAATTTGGGGAACGATAACTAGAATGATAAATGAATAATCATCATTCAGGTTCGAGTTCTAGTAGTAATCAGAAGGTAACTCAATCAAGTGAAGAAGAAAAAATGGCTTCCGCTGAACAGTTAGTGCTTGAACTCAGCAACCCTGATCTCAGAGAAGAAGCTTTGCTTGAGTTATCAAAGGTTTAGCTTTTATTCACCCATTTTTCATTTTTGATTTTTTTTTTGTTCTTCTGACAAGTTAGTATTGCTATTAGTAATTAATGTGTTTTTTTTTTAATATTCTGGAATAAATGGTTCAGTTATTTTTCAGTCTATGGATCAGTTCTAGGTTTTTTTAGGGTAAAGGTTGAAGCTCTTTTTTAAAAAAAAAAAAAACCCTAATAGAATTTTGCTTCCCCCAATTAGATTCATTGCTACCCAATCTATTGTTTTAAACCCCTGAATTATTAATGATTTTCATTTTGCTGTTTGTTTTTGTTCTTGGGTTTCTCTGGGTTGATCAAGTTTGTTTCCTTGATCCTTTTGTTACATGAAAGATGAAACCTATCAAGTTGGATTTTTTTGGTTCATTTATTCAGTAGGAAATTGGGCCTTAAGCCTGATTTCATGTTAGCCAAAAATTTTTTTGTAGGGCTTGGGATCCCTGCGCAAACCGTGCAAACATGTAGAAAAACGTTCAAATCTGTGAAAACCCGTATCTTACACAATATATGTTACTCTGGGCGAACCTGGGTAAATCCGTGCAAACCTTAGATAGGAAGCTGAAGCTTAAAGAAAATTGGTAGGCCCTTTATGACCCAATAAGATTTGGCCTAAAGAGTTTTGGCCGATTTTCGCTTTATTAAATCTTATGTGATATAGATTCATTAATGTGGGTTTCAAAATATCCTCCTACGTTTGCGTTGATTCGAAGTTTTACTTAACATACATTTAAATAATCAACTAATTTTTTTTTCCTTTTTTCTTATTAGAAACGAGAGGTGTTTCAAGATCTTGCCCCCTTGCTATGGAAGTCTTTTGGTACAATTGCTGTGCTCTTGCAGGTATTGTTGTCTTTCATTTTCATTGTTATTTAAGAGTTAATTTCCATAAGTCAGAATTTTGGTTTTTCTTTAACCGACGACACAGCTTTCTCTGTTTCTAACTTGCCCTCTTATAATTATTGTTAACTTTCTGTTTGCTAATCCTCTTCGAGGGTTCTGTTTACTCTTTGATTGACCTCTTTGGCTTCTTTTTCTTACATCTCTTATAGGAGATAGTTTCAATCTACCCAGTACTATCACCTCCTACCCTTACGCCAGAAGCGTCCAATCGAGTTTGCAATGCACTTGCTCTTCTTCAGGTGATTGATATCCTTATTTGTAGTTAAAATACTCATATAACTTTTCTTGTTAATCCTTTCCAAGGTAGACCGCTGTAATGATTTGTTTTACTTCTATTTTATTTCTTATACAGTGTGTAGCAACTCACTCGGACACAAGGAAGCCTTTTCTCAATGGTATTTCTCATTTTCTTGAATCTTTGTAAATGGATAGCAAATTGGGTTGGGATTCTGTTTACTGTATTTCTTAGATTAGCAGGTTTGGAGAAGTTATATACTTCATATGTTCAATGGATTTTAAAACCCTTTACAGTTTCTATTCATGGGTTGATGTGGTTTAGTTTATTCATGAAAAGATGGCAAGAGCATTTACCTTATTTAGTTATGAAGTTGGTCACGAGAGGAACAAGGATTGTGAATCGACTTTTAATGTTAGGCGGACCCATGATTCTATTCTGTAGAGTTTAAACTTTAACCTTTATTTGTCTCTTGCTAGATACTTGGTATATTCACGGTTCAAAAACTCGGATACTTCATTTAGGTATTTGTGTACCAAGACAAAAGTTGGCTCCTCTGCGTGTACCAGTATCACTCGCATATTTGTTTCTTAATATATCAATATGCATTAATATAATTCGTTTCGACGTTGGATTAAAAGTTATATAAAGTTTTAGGAGAATGTAAAACTTTCTTAAATTATAGACCTTTATCTTTAAGCTTGGTTTTCGTTTTTTTGGTTAAATGACAAGTAACGGACATTATCTAATATTCTGAACTCTCTCTTTTTCAGCTAATATTCCGCTGTATCTTTATCCTTTTCTGAATACCGTTAGCAAGACTCGACCGTTTGAGTACTTGAGGCTTACCAGCTTGGGTGTTATTGGTGCACTTGTGAAGGTACATAATTCTTGTCGATATTATATGGATCGAGAAGTATTGTCAAGAATGTCTTTTCTTTATATTTTAATGAGACCTGAAGCAGTTTTTCCGGCGGTTGGATTACGGTATTAACCTGTACCCGAAGCTGTTAAACTTGGACAGGGCTCGAGTTCAGCCAAGGGCTGAGCCCAAGTCAAGGCCGAGTAGAGTTACTCGGCCGAGTCAGACCAAGCCAGGGTTATATGCAAATAAAGTTCAAATCTTGACACGTTAGTTTTTATGTATTTTTCATGCATATGCTTCAAACCAAGTCTTTAAACCAAATCTCTGAAAGAAGTTTCACCCTGACTCGGTGGTCCAACGAGTCAAGGTGACTCGGGACTCGGCTGAGTCAGCCCAGTTACCCGGGCAAACCCTAGACTCGAAGACTAGTCAAGGATCAGCTCGGTCTACCCCCTAGCCTAGCTGAGTCCCCCAGTTACTCGGCCGAGTCAGACTGCTTAGCCCGCACTACTACTTTCCCTGACGACGACTTCTTAAATTTTATTGGCGGGAATAAATGGAATCCTCCAAATATTTATTAACTTTAGTACTTTGGTTTTATGTTATTTAACAAATTTCAATCTTGGTTTGCAGGTTGATGATACAGAAGTGATAACTTTCCTTCTCGCAACTGAGATAATCCCCTTATGTTTACGCACCATGGAAATGGGAACTGACCTTTCTAAAACAGTGAGTGACAGAACCTACCATTTATTTTCTAATCTGATTTTTGTTTTTTAAGCTTTTTGGTTGTTGATATTCCAAAATTTTCGACATTTAAGTTTGAAGATGTACATAGCATATAATGACTCGGGAACTTTCAGAGGGACCGATCATCAATTTGACAGGCTTCGTGGAAGTTATGCATAGCTTCACGGGCATAGTTTTAGTCTATGCTGTCAAGCTCACGAGTAAATCCTGAGTTTTTCGGGAAGGCTGGGAGATTGGTCCTCGACAAGTTGGCCGGTTTCGACTCCCCAACTGCTTAACTCATAGTTGAACACCACACACACAAACGCACGCACGCGCGCGCGCGCCTGCACACACACGCACACACACGCACACACACACATATCTATATATAGTTCCACTAACTTACTCACACTAATGCTCTTACATGAGGGGTTGATCTCTATTACATAGAGATGCCTTTAACTTGTAACTTGGTATGCATTTCGAGAGGCTTCGTGAAAGTAATGGCATAGCTTCACGAGCTTAAACTTAGTCTAAGCAGTCCAACTCACAAGTAAATCGTGATTTCCTCGGGACTTGGTTTAAAGATCTAACCTTGCCAAGTCGGGCCCACTTTCGCAGTGCTTAGAAAATAGTTGGACATTTATGTACATATATACATATCTTAGATTATTTTGTCAGAGGTATGCTTTTTTACTTATATTTAATATCTTAGATCGTAGCATTTGTATAATTGTAGGTGGCGACCTTTATTGTTCAAAAAATTCTGGTGGATGACTTGGGGTTGCATTATATCTGTACTACCGAAGAGCGATTTTACGCTGTAGGTCGTGTTCTGGCAACTATGGTAGCAGCACTTGCTGAGCAACCTTCTCCACGGTTGCTCAAACATATAATTCGCTGCTATCTTCGACTTTCTGATCATCCAAGGTTTGTTAATGAAGTAACTTCACAAATTTGCTGTATATAGAAATGCCATCCTTCCATTTCAGATTTCCTTTTTAGGTACCATCTAACGAAGATGTTCCTATTCCGCATGCAGGGCTCGTGAAGCATTAAGAACTTGCCTTCCAGATATGTTAAGAGATTCAACCTTCATCGATTCCCTTCATGTAAGTGCTTATTATTGCCTTCCATCTTTGGTTTTAGAGTCGAGGGCTCCAGGGTTATTGAGATGCTAAGTTTTGACAAAACTCGGAAACCTCTGATTTTGGCATTTAGCAGTTCAGGGATAAGGGATTCAGTTTCTTTATGAATTTTTACCACCGTCCGAGAGTAAACTATTTCAACAGGGAAAACTTTATCAGTCATTTTCTCATTATAACGGTGAACTTGTCGAACACAATGCAACTGTTTTACCCTTTTCTAGATATTGGTCTATTACCCTTTGCTAGTTCGATTAATCATTCATTATTCGTAAGGATAATTTGAATTCTTCTAAAATTTCAGGACGACCCCACAACGAGGCGTTGGTTACAGCTGCTGATACAACAAATTTCATCAGGAGCGCCTTAGGCTGGAGGAGGGCTCAAGGGCATGCTGCCTAACCAGCCTAGGGTTAACTGACATTCTTTTCTCTATCTGATACCCTTTTCAAGTTAAGAGTTCCAACTTTGTTTTTTGGAGCGAATCCAACGACTTTATGTGAAGCAGCTCGGTTTTGAAATTACCTTCGAAACTATTTTATACACCATAATAAAGCATTGATATGAAAAGGGATTGGAGTTTCTAATCGATTTCCTACTTGTTAGCTAGGGATCGATTGGGATTTCATTTTTTCCATAATAAATTTCCATTCCTGAAGCCTTTGCTTTTCTCGTTTACTTGTTTAAGGTTTTCTGGTTTATAGATTTGCCCTAAATAGAAAGAAATGGCTTCAAACTTATTGAAGCTTATCTCGGAGGAATTTTCTTTTAGGGCAAAATTGCAAAAGCATATACAACTTATTTTAGGATCGTATAATGAAGTTTGGATATAATAGGAGCAGATCTGTGGACTTCACTTTGGGTCACACTAGAGATTAGAATCGATAAGGAGTTTCAACTATTTGAGCCAATAAAATATTCAAAATAGGTAAAAAAAAAAGAAACAACAAATATTTCATAATTATTATTAAAGTCTAAGGTGATGTTTGTTTTTTTATTTTTGTCTGAATCTGAATTGGCTGAACTGAATTAGCTGAATCTGAATTGGCTAAATTAATTAACAAGTTAGATGTTTGTTTTTTTGAATCTGAATCACTAGGTCAGAATAAAAAATTTACATTTTTGACCCTCATTCATCTTTTTAAGGAAAAAAAGAAAAAGAAAACCCAACTCTTTCTCTCCCCCACCTGCTGGTGTCTCCTCTCTCTTTTCCTTCTCTCTAGAACCGAGATTAGGGTAAACTTTCACTTTTCCCCTCTCTCTCACCTGCTATCTCCCCTAAACTGTTGGTGGCTCCCATTCTCTCTCTCTAGACCGATTAGGGCAAAGATAAACCCTCGCCAGATCCGGCGAGGTTTGACAGATTTGGCGCACTCACAAGGATCTTTACTGCGGTGGTGGTGTGTGGTGGTGGCGCAGTGGTGGTACTGTGAGGTCTGGTGGTATTGTTGTCTGTGGTGGTTTAGATGAAGCTGGAAAGGAATGGTTATACGAAGATGTCAAAATGGAAGATATGTTCCTTGGTGAGACCAAATTAATTTCTTCTTCATGAGGACAAATAGGAAAAATCCCTAATTTCTTTTTCCATGGTGTTGTCCAGCAGAGGATAATCAACTGGTTCTTGCCAAAATGTTGTGTGAAAAATCCATGAAATAGACAGATTTCTATATTGTAAAACCACTGAAGTTTTGTAACTCTTTTGGTGGTGGTGGTGCTTTAATTTGTGCTGATGGTTGTGCTTTAATTTGTGGTGGTGGTTCCGATGGGTGGTGGTTATGGTTCCGGTGGGTGGTGGTTGTGGTTCCGGTGGGTGTGATTGTGGTTCCTGTGAGTGTGGTTGTGGCTGGTGGTGTAAAAAAGATAGAAAAAAATTCCAATGTTTACAGGGGTATACTCGTCATTTATATTGTTTCTCTCATTTCAGACTTGTTTTAAAGTCTGAAAAATCTATTATACAAAACAGAAGGGAAAACGATGACTAGGACAAACATCCTTTTTTAATAAAAGATATTGTCTAGAAGCCCTTCTCAAAATTTAAAATATAGTCCTTCCTAGAAATAAAGTTACCTATTTAAAAAACAATAATCGTTTCCTTCTTAGAAATAAAATAACTAATTTAAGAAAAAAAAAGGAAATAAATAAATTTCAAGGGTTAAAAAAAGAAATTAAAATCTTTCTCTTTCAATACAATAATAACTAATTTAAGAAAAAAGAAACAAAAACAAATAATACAAAAAAATTATAACTAATAAAAATCACTCCCTCTCAATAAAATATAACAATAAATTTCGTAACATTTGATTGATACAAGTGTTCGTGCCTTAGGGCACGGGATATACCCTAGTAATTATAAAGATTGATTATCTTTCGAGTAATTTTTGTTTTTAATTTTGAATAAACATATTTTTTTATTAGAAGTCAGATTTAGATAAAATTTATATATTTTGAAAGGATTTTCGATGTTTCATGATCTTTCTCGAAACATCCACTTATAATATTTGCTCAAAAAATATGAAAAAATGTTTTTTTTAAAATATATTACAACATCAAATTTGGTCAAAACTGCTTATAAAATTTTTGTTTTGGTGAAAAAAGACCAGTCAATTTTTTTAGTCTTCAACTCCCTAGGTATTTTTTTTAAGGGAGATTTGTGGTTTGGACCTCCTTTCGTATAAGACTTGTTTGAATCCCTTTTTCCAAAGTTCCACTTTGGACTCCCTTTTAAAAAAAAAAGTTTAAAAACAGATGAGAGATGAACATACTATTTTGCCCACGAGTTAACTAAACCCGAGTATTGACCCGCGAACTGACCCTGTAGGTTCTAAATAGCAATCGAGCTTCTTCTTCTTTCTTCATACCATTGGATTTTTTTTTTCTGAAATCGATTTATCCCTAATTCTTTCCCCATCTAACCAAAACTTCCCAAGCCAAACAATATTGAAGATGATAAAGAGATTGAAACATTTCTTCTGGAATTGGATAGGTTAAAGCAGATGGAAACGTTGATAATGGTGAGATTATTAACATTTCTATCTGATCGGATTAAGAAGAAGAAAGCTTTAACAGGTTTGTTAAAACAATTAGATCATAGGTTTTCAGGAAGAAAAATGGGTAGTCGAAAGCATTTGGTAGGAATAAGGATAGTGAAGAACTGAAGATGTTCACTCGTCATCTTCATCAACATCTAATGATCCTCTTGCCGATGACGCCCCACCTAAATGCCCTTAAATGTTGATTGTTTGTCTTTTAGGTTTTGCTACTGGTCTTTGTGTTGCTACATTTAATCATGGAGGGAGTTCCTTTTGATTTTATATACTTTAGTTATGGGCTATAATTTCTTATACTGAGAATCAAAATGTCTGAATTTCTTGAAATATTGTCTTTTGTCATCTATATTCGGGTTTTTAACAAAAAAGTTAAAAAAATTTGGGGTTTTAATCAAAAAAAATATAACATGTCTTTTTAACTTAAAAAAAAAATTCAAAACTGGTTTCCCCTTGTTTTTATTGTAGTCTCTGTTGTTTTTATACTCTCACTTTTATCTTGATCACCATTCTTTGTTCTTTCTCTATCACTCTTAAGAGGACCTCCACTAATGGAGGCCCTAAAGATTCTTTTTAGTAGTTCGAAAGATTGAGATATAAATATATTTTTTTCTCTTCCTTTGTTCTTCATGAACAACCCTGTTCTCAAGAACAAACTCCTACTTTTCATGAACAAGCCTAATATGAGTCTTTTCACAAAGAAGATGATTTTTAGTTTTAGGTTTTAAAAACTTTAGATGGAGACCCACACAAAGAGTAAGATAAAGAGAAGAAGATGACGATGGAGATGGAAAATGAGAAATAAAAACGCGATGGAATAAAATAAAATTAAGAAAAGAAAAAGATATATCGAAAAGTGAAGATATGATTTTTTTAGTCAATGCATGTAAACAAACAAAAGGAAGTCATATCCCAATTTCTCTGAACTTATAAAGGGCCAACGCTCTGGGGAAATCAAAATAGTTTTCAGGGTGTGAAGACTTGGTAAAAAATTAGCTAATTTTGTTTGACAATTTTATTTTATGGGGAATATTTTTTTACCTCTCTCTCTCCCCACCACTCTCTCTGTCCTCTCCGATCAAGTCGCCGGCCGCAAAATTTATGTTTCCCCATAAAATATTTCCATAAAAAATATTCCCCATAAAATATATTTCTCCGAAAAATTTTCAAAATTTTGCATATTCCCTTTAAAATTTTACAGCGCGGATGCTATTTAGCTTTCCCTAAAACGTTGGCCCTTATAAAGTCACGAGGGAAGCTGACCACAATTTTGGGGCTGATAAGAAAATTACCTAATTCTAAATTACTTTAAAATCCATGTAATCAATGAGAAAATTATAGGAGTCAGTCATGAATATTGTTTGAGTGGGGTGCATCACACTTACAAATTGGTTAGAGCATTTCCGGTGGGACGTTGGAGACAAACTCTAAAATTAGTTGTTAAGTGTCAATTAAATTTCACTTTTCGAAGTGGCAAAATAAAGACACTCTAAAATTTTTAACTCTAAATATGACTTTAGTGTTTTGCCAAAAATAATAAATTCAAATGGACAAACTCAATTACTAATTGTCGAAAGGGGTAAACTCATTCACCAATTAGTATTGAAGAGGTAAAATCTAAAAATCCTGAATAAAAATTGTTACGTTAGTAGGGGTGGTTTCTAGTTTTAGAGTAACGATAGAGTGACTTAAAATTTGGTACTTAAAGGATGACATGTTTCCTCATTTGGAAACAAAAACGGTCCTCCCAGTAGTCAAATTTTGAAAAAACTGTCTTTTAGTGTCTTTTAGTATTCTCCATGTCATTATGGTGGTTTAATAAGGCCCCTTGTTATGTTTTCTGGTGCTCTTTCTAAGGTAAAACGTTAAGAGCTTTTATGTGTAATGGGGGCTAAAGACAATTATACATTACGTCTTTAAAATTTGCTATTCTTTTACGTCTATAACAAAAGATTTTTTTTTCCAACAACTGGTAGCCCAGTTGGTAAGTGCATGGTCCCGTATTCGATCATATGGAAGTGCAAATCCAGAAATATTAAACTTGAGTGTAAATAAAATAATTTCTGTAGGCTTTAGGCCATTTTATTCAGCGGGTTTTAGGCCATTTTATTCAGCGGGTTTTAGGCCACTAATTCGTCGGACTTTAGGCTATTGATTCGTCAGCCTTTAGTCTAGTAGTAATTCTGCAGTTATCGTACTTATCACATCTACCTCCGTAGTCAATATTAAAAAAAAACAGAACATTCTTAATTCCATAGAAATTTATCTAATAGGGGCGCCAAAAACAATTATACATTGCGTCTTTAAAATTTGCCATTTTTTATGTCTATAGCAAAAGGTTTTTAATTACAAAGAAATTTTTGTACATAATGAAGCCAAAACATTGCCAAGAATTGAATAAATCCATGCAAATTAATTAACACACATAACTACATAAATCAACCCCATCTGCTAATAGTGAGGTTCTTAATTTAATTTTTGCTCAAGTACATGACAAAAACTAATAATTATTGACCAAACTAACAAATATTGATTTTTATTTCTTCATCTATCATCTTATATATTTCTAAGATTGCTAGTTTAACTGCATCAGACTCTAGTTTAATTGAGAAAATCAAGAATTAGATCATCACCGCCTCTTCGGAAACAAAAGAATATGTACACACCCAACCACAAAAGGAATCAAAGAGAACCCTGCATGCCCATGTCCCATGAAACCCTAGCTTGTGTTCATCCTTCAACAATAACACTATTATTCCATCCAAAATGTCTATCATGGGAGACTTAGGCTAAATTATTGATTCAGGGATAATCAGTATAAATCCGAAAAAAAAAATTTGAACTTATACTCTGAATTAGCCTATTAATAATGAATGGTAGTTCACCTAAATTTCCCACTAGAAATCAATGGATCCTAGACTGACATATAGTTTTTTTAAGAAACCCTAGACACACTACAAAAATACGGAGTTTTTCTTTCCCGACCGTTATAGATATTTAATTTGTAACGGCTCGTTATAAATATCCTGTTACAAATACTCCATATTTTTGTAGTGACATATGACTAATTATAGCTAGGCAGTGATTGGTATTGTTATAAAAATTAAGCCTACTAATCAAAAGGCTTTGTGATAAAAATCATGAAGCCTCTTCCATGAATCCTCCCTTTGTATCTTCAATTGCTTATAGAAGTTACCTATAAACATCTCAGCCTTAGTATACAACTCTTGTCCACTAAGTGCATCAACCTCTTCTTCTTCTCTCATTAATACTGATTCCCCGCCATCGTATTCTTCCTCTACCCGCTTCGTTACAAAATCTTGGGTTACTTGATGATCAGCCTCATAACCTCCTATAAAGAAAAGACTAGGTGTAGAAGGAGACTTGTTTACTTTTTTAATTTTAGCATGAACTCTACCAATTTTCTCAGACTTTGATTTCTCTACTACCTTCTTCATGATCACCTTCCTTTCTTTAGTACCTTCATGATCTTTATGTAGTACCATTGATGGGTTTTCTTTAACGATGACCGAAGCCCTCTCCTTGTTTGAAGAAGCCTCTTCTAAACCTAATGGAGACCTAGTAGTGGTAGTAGTAAATGTGGGTTTGGTTCCAAGAGTACTAATAGTCAATGGCTGAGGAGTTTGTTGTTTCTTGGTGATTTGATAATCATGAACATGTGGGTGAGAAGGTTTAAAGGAGCTAAGAAAACCAGCTTCGGCACCTAAGGCGATAATTAGGACATTAAGGAGGAAATAAAGATAGGGTTGCCTCATCGACGACGATAAAAAAGGAGTGATGAGGAGTAGAAGAACCATGATAGATAACTTGGCTATTTGATATTTCATTTGAGTGACTCTATGAGCAAGCTAGTTTTGATGTTGGATCACTATGTGCAGTGTGCCCTGTGGGTTAGAGGTAGTATGTTTATGGAGATACCAAACCCTAGGTATATATAGACATGGGAGAGAGATCTAGAGAGAGATAATGGGAAAAGACATACATAAAGTAAGAACAAGTTGGGGCACTAGCTAGTTTCTCTGAAACAAGTTAAAACTAGCTAGTGATATAATCAAAAATTAAAAGGGAGATTATGACATGATGATATAACACAAATGGGGTAAAGAGTAGATATTATGGTAGTCCCATAAAAATGACCATATACATCTGTATGTGGGTTGGAATATGATTGATCTTACGAAATATGTTAGGAAACAAGAAAAACTAGGCAGCCTTTAGACAGAAATCTAATGTGGATTGTTGTGATTCGTGTTTTCGGTGATTATGATTCATTAAGCAGCGAATCACGACAAACCACATATAATTTCTGTCCAGAATCTATATAGTTTTTCTTGGTTTCCTAGCATTTCTCATTATGTATTGGTTAGAGCATTGTCCCTAATTTACGGTAGCTAGTTTAAGTAAAAGATTGATGGGGGCTAATTAGTATTAGTTTGAATACCTTTCAATCTCTATTACATAACCACTTGTACTATCTAGCTTAGTAATAGTTGTTTTATTAAGAAAAACTGTATTAGAAGGTTAGGCCAAACATTGGTAAAATGTGTCCAAACAGTCAAAGAAAGCTTACAGCTGAACAAGAGGTGTCCATTACCTCACTTACTTATCTGCCTATAGGGCATCTACTAACAATGAAAATCCATCTTTTCTAGCATATTGCTATATATATATATATAGTTCTTATGTTGCAGTATAATACTTAGCAACACAATAATACATAGAATCACAGACAGGCTAGGGGTGCCCAAGACGACCATCGACATTTGTTAAATTTGAAATTAAGCATTGTTCATAAAGGCTGTAGAAAATAGTTTTTCGACATACTTAACAAAATATATAATAGTCCAGACTGTTGGTGAGGATAATTGTGAATGTCCAACGAAAATTTGGTTTGAGCCCTTTGAGTGGCCATTTTTTTCTTGTTATTATGTGAAAAATGATAGAAGTGGTTACAGAAGTAGGCTTACCCTAGACTTGAATAGGACTCAATCGTCTATCGAGAGTGAAAAAATTCATCAAGAGAGAGAAAGAGAGTTGACTCGAAGATAAAGACCGTTGATTTCGTGTAGATCTGGAGTAGACTTTGACTTTTAGCCTCTTGTAAAATTGGTCTAGAACTCATCTCCAAGTAATTTAGTATTGGTCTAGAACAAGAACATTCTCCGTATTTTTAACAAATTTGTTAAAGTTTTGTAATTCATTTCAAAAACCGTATTATTCAAGTGCTCATTTTGACTAGCTAGGTACGTTTAATGTGATTACACGTTTGTGAAACGTAATTCCGTTCTTTCGAAATGGTATTGGAGTAATTGAGATAAACACCGCAGCCATGTATCTATCGAAAAATGAGGCATAATATAAACAATAAAACATGCACGGATGAAAGTGATCGAGTTTGAATTGGACAATATAGATAAGGTCGGTCGATATATTCTGATCTTTGGAGCCAAGTTGTCGTGTGCCGTGGACCCACTTCAATACCCTTTAAGGATCTTTGCCCTTTGGATCCAAACCAGCAGATAATGAGAGTGATTGTGAAAAGAAAAGAGGAAATAGATGAAACCAAAAGCGAATCTTAGTCTTCATCAACCCTCCAAGGGCCCCCCCAAGATTATCCTCCACTTGAGTTAGTGCTGTTGTGGTCCATACTCACCTTCAGGCTTCCAGGAATATCCTCCTGATATTTTGTACAATATTGTTTATGGTGTAATCTGGCCCGACTGAAGGCAGACCGACAAATAAGTCGCTTCCGACCTCAAACCAGGGCCTCTTAACCCAAAATTGTAAGGGTTTGCTAGGATAATTTTGTGCTACTATTGTACTATCTTGAAGTCGATTTGGAAGTGTTCATGTAGGCGAAGATGTCGCCTAGGTGGTCATCAAGGTGTACTTTTATCATTTTTTTGTTTAGATTTAGTACACGAGTCTTGTACCACAATTGTCTTACCCGGCCTTCCTAGTAAGAGGTTTAGGTTTGTTACCTAAGTTGCATGAAATTATGAGGGCAGACCTGCCCAAGGTGTGTGTCTGTTAACTTATTTGTAGTATATGTAGGGAATGTTCTCACTCATTTCCATGGACAAATTTACCTTTGACTCTTAAGGTTGGTGGAATTTATGTACATGACAATCTTTCACTCAATTCATCCTCTTGGTTCCTACGCGTGTGCTTACAAATTTTTCAAAAAAGTAGGCTGTGATTTATATCAATTTGTTATGCGAAAGACTTATTATTGAGATGTCATTATTATAAAAACAAAATTAATATATAAACGTAAACGTAACCCATCTTATATATTCTGGTAGTGGATGAAGATTTTCATGGACATTTGAGAGTCCATGAATATCTAGAGCACTCAATTTTGGACATTTGAGAATCTGCATCTGTCTGCAACATTCAAATTTGGATATATATAAGATCCACAAACTTCTGAAGTATTCAAATTACAGATATTTGAGAATTTACCAATTCCAAAAGAATATAATATAACTAGCAGTGGGAATACAGAACCGACACTTTGATTTATATGAGTATATAGCCATCGGCTATCTAATTTCTTTATGTTATATTTTTTGTTTATTTGTTTTGGAATTGGATAACTAATATTGAGAGGTCAAGGTGGTTAGACTGAAAGGTCACTTCAAGTTTCTACTTGATGAATAGCCGTCTCCCAAAATGAGTAGTGGACTACAAGAACAAA
Organism: Eschscholzia californica subsp. californica; assembly: GCA_002897215.1. Lineage (NCBI taxonomy): Eukaryota > Viridiplantae > Streptophyta > Magnoliopsida > Ranunculales > Papaveraceae > Eschscholzia > Eschscholzia californica. The sequence goes on from BEHA01050193.1 coordinate 940,690, forward strand.
CAGAAAGAAGTTTCTCACATCAAAACAAAAGGAAGGAAAAGATAGATAGATTAGACCGACAAGGGGAGAGAGGGAACTTTTAGACAATACTAGAAGAGTCATCAATTTGGCTCATCCTTCACGGCACACCATTGAGTTTATCCATATATATTACTAATTTCTTATCCAAATATACCATCTTTTTCCTCCTAATTATAGATATCCTTCACATATACATACATATATAATATATACATCTTTGGTTCATTTATATAGTCTATATACACAATACTATAGTCTATATAAGTATGTTGTTAAATATAAGATACAAATTGTATTCATTTCGAACCATAAGATTGTGGGCCGAACTTGTTTCATACTATTAAGATAAATAAATAACTAAACATGGTGGCATTGTTTGTTTATCATCTCATGTTGATAATAGTTTTTCCTCAACATGCATAATTTTAAAAATCATATATAGTTCTCTTTCATAGAATCACTAACGATTGGTTTATTTATTTTTCTTCTTTTGACTTATTGTTGGACTATATTTTGTTTAGAATCAGACACAATAACTTGCCGACAATACAAAATTAAACTAATGAGTATCTTATCAAGATTTCAACAATATACAATACAAAGGGTAGAAAAGATTCATTTGTCTAACTACATAGGAGCATATATATATATAATGGTCTCTAATAAGTGTTTTGTCACAATTTTCAAAAAAAAAAACTATTTGCTATTAGGATGCAAAGTGATGTATAAAATTGAAAACACTCATCTTCAATTAAAGCTCATAATTTGTGATATCAAGTACTAGCTATTTATCACCCATATCAAGAGATAGAGCTAAAGATGAATATACCACGCCATTTGGTGAGTGGAGTTAGTTGAATATGAGGTATAATTGATCCTACTTTCAACAACCCAAATTTCCTTGGAAGCTTTCAACTAGAAAAAGATTGCCTTGGAAGAGTTAGGTATTTCACTTTGGCAAATAATTTGAATAGTCTTGTGGGTCCTAATTTCTACAACTAGTAAGTACCTGGGAGGTGGGTACGGCCTACCTAGAAGATTTGGGAGACCAAATGCAGAAGCAGACGTCAAGAGCCGGTAAGAAAAGACGTTGAACAAGTTTTTGGTGTATTTTTTGCTATTATCCGAGGGCAGTCACGTCGTTGGGATGTAGAAACACTAAATAATATCATGAAAGCATATATTATAATGCATAACATGATAATCGAAAATGAAAGACCTAATGCAACTACCGATTTTGATGAAAGTATTCAAGAAGCAGTGTTTCCTAGGAGAGATATTGCCGAATAAATATTTGCTCGTCTTGGCTGAGGTAGAAGCAGAGAAATTCATACCCAACTGAGGGGAGATCTTATGAACACTTGTGGAATACAAAAAATCACAACGATTGACGAATCTTTTATCGTTATTTTACTTGTTCTTCTATATTTCAGTTATATGTTTTTGAGGGAGTTATTATGCATTTGACTTTTCAATCAATGAAATTCTATTTAAAAGAAATTTAAATGTTATTGGTTTAATTATTTTATTTAAAAACAAAAGAAATATTTTTGAATGGGGTGGATTCCCAAATTTAAAACGGCCTGTTGACAATTACGAACGGCTATATTTGGGGACTGAGAGCCCCAGCCTGAACTTCGAGCTTGGGGCTCCCAAATTTGAATTCGGGAACCCCAACCACAAACATTGGATTCACTCTAACAATCACTTCATCAACCAATCTCGTCACATACCCATACACCCATTCAGATAATAAAGTGATTTACATGACTCATTGTAGAAGTCATTGTCATACACACAAATTCCATCCAATTTGAATAATAAAAAAAATTAAAATGAAGTCATTTTTTTGTTTTTTTTGTGAACCGACTACGTTGTTGTCGTTACATTTTTGGCATTGATACATCAAAGATATGATAAGCTCATACCTGCCCATTCAAACTCTAACATGACCAGGCCGGTAGACCAACTAGATAATGGTCTAAAGCCCAACTACCCTAATAATCTCAATTCAAATAACTAAAGATTTCGAACCTGGGACCTCCACCTTCTCTGGTGTTTTGAACCTGGGACCTCCAGAGGTTTCTGGAGTTTATGTCAACCCCTTGAAACCACTTGGGCTGCCAACTGTTGACGAAAACAGTCATTTTTAACACATGAGTGTCCAACTTGTAACATTTATTTTATGGGGAGGGATTAATAAAGTGTGAGAATGAAAAAGAATTTGGTTATATATTGATCCTGTTACCATTGTGGGAGATCAAATAGTTTAGTTGTTATGATCCTCGGATTAAATGCTGAGATGGGGGAGTAAATTGAATTCAGAGCCAAACATGGTGCAACATCACTCATCTCAAATGCATCCTTTTTAACTGATAATAAGTGTGCTGTTTTTTGTTCGGTCTATATGTAGCTGGAAAGAGCTGTATAAATTAATAGATCCAAATTTTAAATTTAAAAATAAAAACTATGTTTATGAACCAGAAAATGAAAAAAAAAGTAATTCAGATCTAGTTTAGACATTTTTGAAAGCTATACTTTCTTTTGACACTAGAAACTATGAAACGTTTTAAACCAAGAAAACCTAATTATTGGAAGTTATGATATTCTATAGGGGTTCTTTCTTTTTTCATTGGTACGGAGTCGAGTGCTCCTTTGACTTTTTCGTCCTATTCTTTTTCTTCTTCCATTTTCCCTTTTATATTTTTTTCGAAATCTTCATAAAAATCCTTAGATTTTTCGTGTTTTTATGTTGAATATCATCTATAGCTCGTTCACGAAGAAAGAGTCTAAATTTAGGCTTCAAAAGATCTTCAATTTTTATTAGAAATCAATTCTCACTTCTGAGAGTCCTAGTTTTTTTTTAATGATTTTTATCTTATCTAGTTTTTGAACTAGTTACATCTCTGAAAAGTGTTTGTCATCTACTTCAGATTGATTTCGAGTGATTTGTAAGTAATAATCGGTTCTCTGAGAATTCTCGACACAACAGTAAGAGAAAAGTGCACCTATAGAGTTTTTCAGTCAAATGGGATTGATTAGAATCAATGACGCTCCTACAGCAAAAAAAGGCGGCCCGCCTATAGAGCCACATAATTGTGTATATTAAATTATAACTAGCTTTAGCCAACTATCTGACCTTGCTTTTGAAACAGAAGTTTTGGTCATAGAAGGAACCAACACTTGAAGATACATTTCTCACTCATGACATGTTAGTTTTTGGAATATTCAAGTCCTAGATCCTGTATTCCACCACTCTTAACAACATTTTATACTTTAATTTTCTTTTTCTCAAAATTCTTACACAAAAGCTCTAAAGACTAAAAGAATTACAAGAACCAGTACAGATTTGACTACCTAGGGCTTACCTTGACGTTTTGTCGGTCTAATATAACATTCATGATCTTCCCAGGAACATATATTCTCTTTTTAACTGTCTTTCCCTCAAACCACTTTGAAAGCTTCTCATCTGATGATGCTAATCTGAAAGCATCTTCTTCTGTACATGATTTATCGACTTCGATTGTACCTCTTGTCTTGCCATTAATCTGAACCGGTAGGATGATAGTTGAATCTTTTAAGTATTCTGGGTTCGCCTGCAATTTAGCAGAAGATTATCAACATGACATGGTATTAGGAGTTCATAAACTTCAGATGGAAAGATTGTTCATGAGCATGTCACAAAATATGGAACGAAAACGTTAAGACAGTTACGAAAACAAACCACGTTGAACTATGTAAACTACAACCGAGAGCCGTGTCTATTTGTTTGTTTGTTAGCAGTCGAATGTCTGAATCTGACTTGTTGGAGTCTGATTCATCTTTAATCTTACTCGTTATTATATGACTCTTTTGATGATAAATTTGTAATTTCAACTAAATTAGATATTTATTCTTCCATTTGAACGTGAACCAAGTACAAAATGGGTAAAAGATAGATTTGTTTTGGACGTTCTTAGCGAATCAGATTTTAAGAAGCCAACAATTAGCGAAGAAAAAAAAAGTCTGAAATCTGACTCAAGTTGAGTCAATCCTTGACATTTTCATATCTGATTTAATACAATAGTTTGTGATAGAACAGCAAAATTCGATAATGGAACCTGTTAGTGCAGTGCAGATGAAACATAACTAGACAGAAAATATGGAGTTACTGACTAAAGGAATACCTTTGGAAAAGGTTGGTATGCCACAGAGTCTGTATGTCCAAGACGAAACCAAAGCTCCTCAGCCATGTGAGGAGCGTACGGTGAAAGTAACAAAACAAATGCTTCGATGATTGTTCGTGGATGTTTATCCCACTGGCAATGCAAAAGAGAGAAAGTTCAGTAAGATACTTGGTCATAAAACAAGAAAACCTATAGAAGGGAAAAAAGACATTCTTTAGCCATGAAAACTAAGTTGCATATCATCAAAAAAGACGGTTTTTTTTTTAAAATATTTGAATTAATATTAAGAAGAAAGAAAACTATACAAAGCGGAAGGGTAGGCAGTGGGATCTCTCACGAAATCCACGCCTCCCAGTTACCCACAACATCTACATAGGACGCGAACTTAAACTTAAAAAGACATAGTATGCAATAAGTTCGCGAGGTGGAGTCTATAATATGTAGTGACACTAAAAAGTTAATCATACAAAAGAAATGCACACGCAATCCGACGCACTTGTAGGCTACCAAGGTTAGCCCACTAACAGTTCTCATTAGTGTAATAGGTTAACTTTTGGGGTGTATAGCAATTAGCTCGAGTCAATCCATCCATTACCNNNCCCCCCCCCCCCCCCCCCCCCCCCCCCCCCCAGTCTCTATGAACCAGCCTCCTTTTTAGGTATTCTTGGTTCTGCCCTTGTGAGTCTCACGAAAGATCAACAAGCAATGAGTCGACTTGATCATAAGACATAAATGAACTTTAGTGAGCATTGTGGTCCGAGGAGGGGGTGGACTGAATCCCCATCTCCCATAAATGCTCCTCTTCAATTAAAAAAATTTGGAAAAAGAACCTTATATGCTGCATTTATGAACTCCATCATTGCAGAAATGCCGGTATTGAATCTTGTCCCTTCAATTTCTTCTGTTACCTACAAATTAAAATTTGACCGACCTTTCGTTGAGAAAATAATCAACCTGGTCACTAAAAGAAAATTGACTTCCTTCAGATAATATGGGTAGCTGACCTTCTCGATACATTTATGCAGAGCACGCAGTTGTTCCGAAGTGGGTTTTTCGTCAACTGAAATCGTTCCCTCTCCAAACGATCCATTAAGTAATGGTGGTCCAACAACTAACCTCCAAGCCCTACTTAGAAACCGATGGACACCTTCGATGCCACCAGTGCTCCAAGTTTTGGAGTCTCTGTAAGAAAAACGAACATAAAAGAAGCAAACTAATAAGAGAATGATGCTTCAGTTGATCCCCAGTGCCCAAAGATCCTAGAAAAAATAACCCAAAACAGCAACAAATTCAAAAGATAATGGGTTTTCATCCGAAGATACCTTAGTGGTCCCATAAACATCTCGTATAACCGAAGCGAATCTGCACCATATTCAGCTACAACATCATCAGGATTAATGACATTTCCCCTACTTTTGCTCATTTTATGAGCTCGTGCAATCAAACGGATGTTTGGGTCATCTTTTAATACAAAGGAATCTCCTGATTTCATGACCTATACCAAGGGATAATCACGACCTTTAGTTGAATTAATCAAAATAGATTGAAGAATATATTATAAGTTTAATAATGAATAGACCTTTTCGTCGGGTATTCTTTCTTGGATATGCTCTGGCATATTAGAAGAATCCGCGGATATTAGCTTCCCCTCTGAATCTCGACATGCCGTATACTCAACCTGTTACTACAAATTGTTAGAAAAAATTTATCATCAATTTTATCAGTTTGGCATGGAGAAACAACTATACTTACCTCCCCGAGTATAAGACCCTGATTTATGAGACATTGGAAAGGTTCCTTGGTGGACACAACACCTATGTCATAGAGCACCTGGAAGAAATAAACTCATTTTAACAGAATAATAACAAAAACTAGCAACTCGGCATTGGATGAACTCAATTTAGCCGTGTAGTTTACAACTTTACATGGAACCATTATTTCTTTGAATAAAAGTTCTCAAGAAAATAGTAGACCTGAATTTACTTAAACTTGAGATATAACAAACTGTACCATATAAACATACATGAATATCACAAACTAGTTTATTTTACGGCTATATGTTCTTATTTATATTTTCCTTATCATTTCTATACTTAGCATCTTTGATTTTTTTTTAATAGAAAAATGGTTAATGAGTTAGGGCTCGCAAGAGCTCTAGGGCCTCCAGGATTCTAGCTACTAGCTGTAAATGACATGATATGGTGGGAGAGGCAATATTCTACGATCTCTTGTTAAAATGTAAGGTATATTTAGGATATCTCCGACAGCCAGACTATAATTTGTGAGCTCACAGAATCATGGCTCATTCTTATGTGGTATCTGGATGACTAACCTTGTGCCAGAACCTAGCGTAAAGCAAGTGAAGAACAGAGTGTTCTGCACCACCAACATAAACATCAACCGGTCCCCAATACCTGCAGTGAAAACATCCTAAAAGCGGTTTATCTATCAAACTTTAGCTTGGAATACAATTCCATTTAGTCATTTGAAAGAAAGAATAGTCAAATACATGATCATGGCTACGCTTACATTTCTTTTTTCTTATCAACCAATGCTTCAGAATTTTTGGGGTCCATGAATCTCAAATAGTACCTGCACGTAAACTGCAAATATGTTAAACTTCAAATCCCACGTTATTAAGCAGTTAGCAAGACAAAGACCATGTGCTAGTTTAATGTGGAAACCGGACTACATAACTAAAGTACTAAAGAGTAACGATATTAAGTTTCTCCTTAAACCAACCATTAGACAATCCAAAAAGCAGTAATGAATTCATAATGTCAAAAAATTGTTCTCAAAGAACTTTTCTGACATGTTTCGACGTCATCAACAAAATCTCGTATCATGGGATTTGCCCCTTAGTCGCCAAACAGACATTAAGAAGGAACAAGTGTACAGGAAGTAGTTAGTTTATATTGGCAATGACAGACAGAATGATCAGATTTTGCTTTAGAAAACTGTAGCTTCAGATGTGGAAGTAAGTCAGCAACTATTCTAGTCGCTCATTGTTTCAGTGAATCATGAAATCATTGAAAGCTATACTCCAAAGTCCAAGAAGTTGCTATCTTTTTCCTTATTGATTGTTTATGTTGAACATTACTTTCGAAACCAGCCTATCGTGGAAAAGTAGAAGGTAAAGAAAATTCTCTACTCCCAAGTTCAAACAAAATATAGAAAGAATTATAAGAACACATTACCAGCAAGAACCAGCCCACTGTGGCATTGTGCTTGTCTCTCGTGTTGCAGGTTTTCCAGAAGTAGGATCAACGGTCTTAACCTGCAACCAGAACAAAATGAGAACTGTTGAAATGTAAAACAAGTTGGGTAACCAAACCGCTAATTATGATTTCATAATTAATAAAGACCGAGAAGAATTAGTATATAGAAAAACATACCCAAGAAACTGCCTTCGCTAATGGTGGTTCCCCTGTTCCAGTGGGAGTGAAATCATCCAATTCAGGAAGTGTAATTGGCAGTTCGCTTTCAGGGAGAGATACAATTTCATCAGTACCCTCGGGGTAAATAACTGGAAATGGCTCCCCCCAATAACGCTGCCGAGCAAATAGCCAATCCCTCAGTTTGTAGTTCACCTAAATCAAAAGAAATTTGAGAAAAATTAGTGAATTACAGTATATCAGAAGAAATTAGACATCTACGAACTGTTAGACTATAGTTGAGAAACCACACTACCTTTTTCTTCCCATATCCAGTACTCGCAGCCCAATCAATGACCTTGGAAGCTGCTTCATTGCTACTCAATCCATTGATATTAAGTCCAGATGTCAAATTTGATGAGTTTATAATGATACCTTCTCCTGAATAAGATTTCTCACTATAACTGGAACCTTCATCCTCTGGTTTCACAACCCAACGAACTGGAATGTCATATTTCATTGCAAAATCATAGTCACGAGAATCATGTGCAGGTACGGCCATTATTGCTCCAGTACCATAACTGCAAAGAAGGTAAATTCATATACTTACGTTGAGACTTGAGAGTTGAGAGAACCTCTTGTGAACATTCGTTGCATATTAGAGCAAGTTGGTCCACAAAGGGACTACATGTATGGCGAAGTTATGAAGAATTAACTTCAATATTAATAATTCGTGACTATTTATAACTCAGGGTCATCTGAATGATGATAAGAGTGGCCCCATCTACTTATACGTGTACACATCTCTCGCGTGGAAGAAAGAATTTTATAAAAAAGTAAAGAATAAAGTTGAAGACAACCTTCCCAGAACATAATCTGCTACCCATATTGGAATAGCTTCCCCATTAGCTGGATTTCGAGCATAAGAACCAGTGAAGACACCTGTTTTTTCTTTCTGAAGCTCAGTCCTCTCAAGGTCACTCTTTCTTGACGCAATTTCTATGTACTCCTCCACCTGCAACCACTCCTTTTCAATTTATTCAAGATTGAGAACATATTATGCCTGAATGGATACATAAGCCAATAAACATACAGATTTACTTTGTTCGTGGGATCCCAACGATGACATCAAAGAATGCTCTGGTGCCACGACTAGGTATCTGCAGACAAAAGAAAAGTGATGGAGGTCATTACTGCACATGGAGTACAGACTTTAGCAATTTAGGGTGCCTTCTACAGGTACATGACCTTCTCTAAGAAAAGTTAAGGAACAGTTTTATACGTTGCTCCAAAGATGGTGTCTGGTCTGGTTGTGTAAACAATGAGTTTTATGTCCCTTTCCTGTCCTTCAGAATTAAGTACTCGGAATTCCATCTCAGCCCCTTCTGATCTTCCTATCCAGTTCCTTTGCATGTCCTTTACACTTTCAGGCCAATCAAGGTCATCCAAATCTTCAAGAAGGCGATCAGCATATGCAGTGATTTTGAGCATCCACTGGCGCATGGGCTGTATATAAAGTACGAACTTAAAATTGACAGGCCTCACCAAAGACCAAGGACTGAACCGGGAATTTTTATCGAACAAAGCTGAATTATTGTCTATTCCCATGCATAGATGGACCAAGTCTAATTGGTACATGACTAATAATTTGTACTAATTTAGACCTTCTAACGGAAACCATCAGTAGCCAGCCCGGCTAGCATATTGGTGGTGGCACCACTTACAAGAACACATCACATGGACAATGTTTATAATACCTTTCTTATAACTGGATGTCCGCCACGTTCACTGACCCCATTCACTACTTCTTCATTTGCCAAAACAGTACCTAGAGCAGGGCACCAGTTGACTGGCACTTCAGCCTGAAAATGTGAATGATCGATCAGAAGTGGTAATAGTTTGAAAAAATAAAATAAAGTTTGTTCTGTTTAAGTAAGAATCAACATGGAACCTGATAGGCAAGTCCTTTCTTCAACAACTGAAGAAAGATCCACTGTGTCCATCTATAATAGTCTGGTTCAGTTGTCGAAATCTCCCTATCCCAATCATATGAGAAGCCTAACGCTTTAAGCTGTTATACCAATTGTAAAGATAAAAAAATTCAGACCATTGGCAATAATAATTGATCGAGATATTATCTGATCATCTCTGAGCCTCCAAAAACACCAAGATATGACCCACAGAATATTGTTGATTCGAGGACTCTAGTTTTACTAGCCATGACCAAAACAAGCATTATCATCGACACTAAAATACATTAACCAGTGATTCTTCAAACTAACTTAAACGGATATTTAACAAATTCTATAATTAGAACAGATAGTCGATAAAATTCATAAAGAAACAAACATTACATGACCTGGGATCTGAAGCGCCCAATATTCGTCATTGTGGTAATTTTTGGATGAGTCCCTGTCTGTTTACAATTAGGCCATGAAAAATTCCAGCAAATCAAACCGAAGAAAACTATTTTGAAAATGAAACATTACAAGTGAAACCAAACCTGGATTGCATATTGTTCAGCAGGCAATCCAAATGCATCCCAACCCATTGGATGCAAAACATTGAAACCTTGCATCCGTTTGTATCGGGCGAGAATGTCAGTAGCAGTATATCCAAGTGGGTGACCCACATGCAATCCAGCGCCACTATATGCAGTTCAAAAGTGTTGAGTATACAAGAGAAATTGTAATACCAACAAGCAAATTCTTGAAGAAATTTCAACCAAAATGACCGTCCTGAAAATACCAGCTCTGCTAATACGTGTTAAGTTTGTCAGCATCCAACTCAAAACTAGTTTGCAATTAGTGAAGAGGACCTAGACATTATATTCTTGCTTACTAAATAACCCTTCTCCCACATGGGACTATTCTCACACGCCCCCTCACATGTGTTTCTTTTTTCTTTTCGGGTGACGTGGAGCACATGTGGCTTTTAAGGCTATCACATGTGGGCCTAGCTCTGATACTATGTTAAGTTTGTGGTCATCCAACTCAAAACTAATCGGCAAAGTGGAGAGGACCTAGACACTATATTCTTGGTTGCTAGATGGGCCTTCTCCCGTGTTGGACTATTCTCACAGTTCCATAAAAAGACTCAATTTTTAACACCAAGGACCAATTTTTTCAGAAAATTGTACCTAATTTAATCAATTCCCCAAAATTTTAAACACCATTTGTTTGTTCCCTTTTGTTATTACTAAAATTGAGCTAAGAAAAACTATGAGAGAGAAAGGTAAGAGGTTATTACCTTGGATAAGGGAACATATCAAGAATATAGAATTTGGGTTTGGAGGTATCAATATCATCAGGAGTTTTGAATGTTTGATTCTCTTCCCAATAGTGTTGCCAACGAGGTTCAATTTCATGAAATGGGTATGCCCTTTTTGGGTTCTGCAGCTGTTGTTCTAGTTGTTGTTCATGCTTCTTAATTGGGGTTTCCTCATTTGTTGAGCTTCTGATGATGACATTGATTCTTTGTTTTCTATTTGATAAACGAAGGAGAGGAATGGAGTTTATGGTGGTGATGAAAGATGGGATCCGAGGAGAGAGGAGAGAAGGTGGGTGTTGTGAAGTAGCAGATAAAATTAATTGCATTTGGGTTTGTGACTGCATCTGCATTTAGTTGTTGTATTTTTCAGTTTTTGCATTACAAGAAGAAGAAGAAGAAGAAGTGGGGGAGTGGCGTGGCTGGAAACTGAAGATGAGAAGAAGATAACGCTCCAACCGGACTCAAAAGAAAATCACAAAAAGTACAACTTAACATGTCCAACGTTCAAATTTAGGAGCCCCTCATCCACAAACTCCAACGACGGAGGCTAGGCTCCCTCCCGGGCTCTCAAATGAGAGCCCGGGCTAAGGGGCTCCCATCCCCTGTTATGACCGTTGGAGGGTTCCCGACGGTCATAACTGGGTGGATTCTCTTAGGCTGCGGGGCTTCCCAACGGTCAAAATCTCATACACGTACAAAATTTAGATTTAAGAGCTCCTGTTAGAAGTCCAACATTGGAGTTGAAAAAGTTCAGGGGCTTCCACACTGGCAGTCTGAGTCCCTACATTGGACTTGCTCTTAGAGCATTTCCAATGCAACACTTAAATGGAAAAACTTAGAGTGCCACCTAGGACTTTTTGAGTTTTTTGTAAAAAACTCTCTCCAATACAAAACTCAATTTGGATCTCAATATGACGTGGCATCATTTAATATTGAGATATCTCAAGAAGAAACTCAATATTTGAGACTTCTTTTGAGGATCTCAATTGGTCACTCAACATTAAAAGCAAATCTAACCATCTAGCAAATGACACCTGCGTTATTTTTGGGTTTTTAGAGTGTTGCATTGGAGATGTCTTTTGAATTGAGGATCTCAATTGGTCACTCAACATTAAAAGCAAATCTAACCATCTAGCAAATGACACCTGCGTTATTTTTGGGTTTTTAGAGTGTTGCATTGGAAATGTCTTTTGAATTGAGGATCTCAACATTGACATCTAGGAAAGAGAAACTCAATTGAGTCTTGACACATAGGAAAATTTGAGTTTTTTTTCGTTTTGCATTGGAGATGCTCTTAATCTATGTCCAAATTTAGAAATAAAAAAAAAAGGTAGAGTCTTTGGAAGAAAATATGTCGGCCATAAGCAATTAGTCAATCAAGATTGCCTTAGGGTTATTTTTGGCGCAAAAATTTACTAAGTGGTCTTGATGATTAAGTCTTTATGTCTCGGAGATTTGTTGGGTCAAAAACTAAATATGCCCCCTAAGTCAATCTTGATTGACTGAGTCTTTATGCCTCAGAGAGTTTTCTTTATGCCCCAAATTGTCGGCTAACGAATATCACAAAAGATAGAGAGATAGTAAGATAATACTAAATGAATAAGAAAGTTTACCACTATATTAAAAAACGAAAACCTTAATAGATAGTAATTATTGGGTCTGATGCAAGTCAAGTATAGTTGACTTCTTCTTGATTGGCGACACAACTACATTGACTTAAATATTAAAAAATAAATTAGCTTAAGGATTATAAAATAAATACAGTAGATTAAAAAAAATAAAATACAAATAGTTGTCATTATTATTACAGCTAAACTACAACCTCCATCACTTCTACATCTCGCATTATTAATTAAAACAACCTCTTCTTAATCTTCTTCTTGCCATTACTACAACGAAAACTATAACTAAACTTCAACCTCCACCACCTCCACATCTCGCGGTATTAAATAAAATCACCTCAAATATATAAGGGGAGAGAATCTAAGTTCTAACATCTCCAACTCCTCCTCAAATTTGTTTTTCAAACCCTTGACGATGGAAAAAAAAAATCGCAACAGAGGAAGATAGAACTCTCAATTTCGTTGTAACTTTGCCTATAACGAGACAAATTTTTTTAGGAATTCCACAAAAATTTGCCCGGATAAAGACAACAAAATCTAGCAACTTTCTTTCCTTGTCCCATATTCGTAGAAACATCTCCTTGACTTGTAAATTTTTACGCAGAATTTCCACGGAACACGAGAAGATGAATGTGATTTGCTCGTTAAGAGCAACAAGTTACTCGGTTTCCAGGCTTCCAAAACCCTAGATTCTGAGCTCAAGGATTTCTTTTTAGAGCTATTCACTAAATATCCTACTACATTGGTGAACAGAAACTAAGAATTGATGTTTTAGTTAAGAAAAAAAAAGTTGTCTCTCTCTTTGTCAATGGTCTTCAGTCATGGGTGCTTTTAATTTGCTTGATTTTTCCATAACACTTTCTCCCTAAAACTTAATTTATTTTATTCTTCTTCCTTTTTTTTTATCCCTCCTCTTTATTCTTCGTATTTTTCACCAGATAGAGAGATAATAAAGACGAAAAGAAAAAAAATAGAAGAAGAATAAGAGAGAGAAAAAAGAAGATGAACTGAGAATATGGAGAAAAGAGAGAAAAAAGAATAATTTTAAGGTTGTTGATCGGAGCATCGGTCCTTGATTTTTTGTCAGAGAATAACGGTGAGGCGGAGAGAGGGAAATAATAGGTTGAGGTGACATGGGATGAAGTGGAGGAGAGAAGGAGAAATTGTATGGACATTAATATTTTTACAATTTCTTAGAATGGTTCTATTTTTGGCCCCTTAGGATACTCTCAGAAAAACTTGAAATTTGGGCCTTGGGGGTCATATCAAATTACTCCTTCGCCGGAGTAATTTTAGAGAGAGAGAGAAGAAGAGAGGAATTTTTTTTTTTTTTTTTCTAGTTTGAAGGTCGCCGGCCGAAAATTTGGTCGGCCGGCGACCTCTGCCGGAGAATGTGATGAGGTGGCGTAACAGATGATGTGGCGTGAGTTGGCAGAGAGAGAAAACATGATGGAGGAGAGAAAGTGACGGTGTTATAACGGAAGGGGGCCATATGAGTATTTCTCGTAAAGTAGGGGGTCAGGCGGGAAGCTGGTCACAAAATTGGGGGCCATTAGGAAAATAACCCTTTATTTAACTACTACTGCAAAAGAGTTCAACGTTAATAAATATTTATCCATTCTAAACTAAGAGCATTTCCAATGCAATACTCAATTTTAAAAATTCTAAATGTGGTATTTAGAGCATTTCCAATGCAACATTCAATCTTGGAAACTCTGAATGTCACATAAATTTCTTAGAGTTTTTACTTAAAAACTTTCCATTGCAACACTCTATTTAAATCTCTAAGATGGCGTGGAGGTAGTTACATAGAGATATCTCAAGAGGACACTCTTTCCATAGTGTCGTCTTCAAATATCTCTAATTGGCCAACTCATCAATATTTGAATTTCAACCAAGTCTTCTATATTTTCTAACAGCATCTCCAATGCAAAACTCAAAAAAGTCTCTATTCATCCTTTGTGTCAAGTTCCAATTGAGATTCTCACTCCTAGGTGGCGTTAATAGAGATTCTTAAGTTTTGTATGTCTCCAATGCAAAACTCTAAACTTATCTTATTTACTTATGTGACATAGTTATTTTTGTAAATAAATAATTAGTTATTTTAGAAAATATAGAAGACTCGATTTCTATTGGTTGAAAAATCAAATAATTGATGAGTTGCACAATTAGAGATATCTGGCGTTAATAGAGATTCTTAAATTTTGTATGTCTCCAATGCAAAACTCTAAACTTATCTTATTTACTTATGTGACATAGTTATTTTTGTAAATAAATAATTAGTTATTTTAGAAAATATAGAAGACTCGATTTCTATTGGTTGAAAATCAAATAATTGATGAGTTGCACAATTAGAGATATCTCAAGAGGACACTCTAGAACTAGAGTGTCCTCTTGAGATATCTCTATTCCACTCTCGACACGTCATCTTAGAGATCCAAGTAGAGTATTGCATTGGAGAGAATTTTAAATCAAAAACTCAAAAAAATACTAGGTGGCACTCGGAGTTTCTAAGATTGAGTGTTGCATTGGAGATGCTCTAAATAACTAATTATTTCTTTACATAAATAATTAGGACACATAAATAAATAAGATAAACTTAGAATTTTGCATTGGAGACACAAAAGAATTGAAGATCTCAATTCCTGCCTAAGAGTGAAAATCTCAATTGGAACTTGACATGAATGACAAATATAGGCATTTTTGAGTTCTGTATTGGAGATGTTCGTAAATAGATGCATCTCAAGAGTAACACTCTACATTTTCTTTAGATATCTAGTATCTTTTTGATATATCTATAATTGCCAATTTCATCAATTTTTAATTTGGACAATCTAAGTCTTTATATAATTTAAAAATAACAAAACACTTTTGTACAAAAAGTTATTATTTCATAAAAGAATTTGGAATTTGCATTGAAAATAAAAAAAAAAAGATGTGATGAGCTCTAATTTGCTATAAAGAATTGAAACTTAACATATAAATTGAGTTTTTTTTTTTGAGCTAGAGATGCTCTGAACATAAAGAATAGAGAAAAATATTTTTTTTATATGTAAAAAATAAATAAATTACTCTAAATAAGTTGAAATTTGGAAAAAGAAAAAATTGGAAAATCTTTTGCCCGAAAAGAAAGTCGCGACTTTGGAGAATAAAGAAAAATCTTAAAGAAATAAATTTTAGTCAACTGATTGACTTTTTATATCTATTTGTTGATATGGGGCTTCCAGTTCTGGAATTAACAAAACAAAATTAGAAAATTCATAAAAGAATTTAGAAGGAACTTTTACAAACTAAAACAAAATCTTTCTATAGATCTACACTCTAAAATCCTTCTAAGTGTTTCTTCTTTTCTTCATCTTCTTCTTAGGACAAGCCCAATGTTAGGGGGCTGGCCTACCAAAATTCAAATTTTGGGAGCCCAGCCCCTAGCTCCCAACCCGGGAGCCCGGGCTGGGGGGCTCCCAGCCTCATAATATGGCTGTTGGGAGTCTCCAACAAACCCCACTTCTTTTTGTTTTTAAAAAAAAAAAAAAATTAATCTTCTTAAAATGTTTTGAACCATTTTTATATCTTATTTTTTTTTGGTCTCCATTTGAAATTATCTATCTCGGACAATATCACATTTTAACTTATAGTCGAAATCCAATAATTCATATTCGAAATCTAAAATCAAAATTTCGTACACGTACTTCGCGCACGTACATTATTTGGAATTGGACTTGCCCTTAAAGCTTTGTTTTCTTCTAAACATTAAACCCTAAAAACACGGAGAACAAACTTAATATTTTTAGAAGTGATCAAAAATATGTTTAAAGGTTCAAAATTAACTGATTTCTAGTGCTTACAATGTGTTTATCTTTCTTGTAGAGGAATAATGGATGACGAAACTTGCGTTTAACGTATGTATTAAGAGCTTCAAGAAATATTTTAGATGTTTTTAGGATTTGGAATGTTTTTTCCCTCTTTATCTCTCTAACTTTGTTGCTATGTATTAAGAGCAAGAGATGGAATAGATGAGTTTTTCTGTAGAGAAGAAGAAAGAAGGAGAAACTTAAAATAAAAAAGATCAAAATTTTTTACGTATTTCTTTTTTTTTTTGTATTCTCCATGAGAAAATATTATTGGAAGATTTTACAAAACCAATGGATTCTGGAAGAATTTATTCTCTAGATAACTTTTTTTATTTCCCAAAACCGCACCTAAAAAAATTATAAAAAGTGATGAATGGAGGCTGAAAGGATGAATACTTACCTTCAAATATCTTATCAAGCAGACTTGCTAAAGCAATTGCCTGTGATTTTGGCGGTTCGAGGATTGGGAGTCGAACACAAACATAAAATTTAGGGTTTATATGCGGCTCCTCTTGTTCTCTTATTTATAACGGTGGAGTGTCTCACACGAAACCCGAAGATAGAAATCTTCACTTGCCATATCTCGTCAATATTTAGTTGCTTAATTTATGGGGAGTTCCAACAAAATCCTTCTTTTGTTTCAACCAAGCAAGGTTATTTTGGTAATTGCACTATTTACCAATAAGGAAGTAGTTGCCCTAACTTCCTCATCTCCTCATCTATAAATAGGGGAAAGGGAAAGGAAGATGTCCAATTTATTCTTTTGGTTGTGGTTTTGATTTTGGTGTTGATTTTGATTTTAAGGTTTAGATTTAGGGATTTAGATCTATGATGCTCCTCCATCCTCTTTTTAACTTCTTATTTTCCTTTACTTGTGATATTAGGGTTTTGTGGTATTTTGGTTTTAATTCTCTTCAGTTTTCTTTCTTTATCTTGGAGGGTTAGATAGGTTATTTTTTTATCTATATGACTCTTCATGAAGATGAGATGCAGGCTTTGACTTAGAGGAATTTTGAGGTGGGGTGTCTTTCATATTCTTCTATTTGGTATGGTTTGAGAATGAAAAGAAACATTACATATTGAAAATTATTTTTACTAGACTTGAACTTACGACCTTCTTGAAAAAATAATAAATATCATTATGCCAATTTTTGAGTTGTGAACTTAGGGTGGTTTCCCTTTTTTTCAAATTTTCATTGTTTAATGGTCTGGTTAGAAGAGAGACTAATTCTATATATATTTTTATATAGTCAAAATTGGTTGATGGTTTGAGTTGAAATCGGTGAATTCAAACCGAATCTTATTACAAACTTTGGTTCAAGATCTACCAAATTTAACCCACAATATGTAAGAGAACAAGGGTTTTTTTCTCCTCTCACATGTTCAGTCTTCAGTCCCGTAAAGATAGACATGCGGTTCAAGTGGGAGTCTAGAGAGACGGGTTGTGTAGCCTTGTTGTTTAAGTTGTCCGGGTATCGGGTCCCAAACATGGAGGCAGTCCTCAACACTTCACTTTATCCCTATTTTTTAAATTTTGGTATCTCCTCCCATATCCGTCCCATTCTCCAAGGTTTGACTGGATGTAAGATCCTTTTATGCAGGTATAATCCGTGCCCACTAGAGATATATGGCATGATGAGCTATTGTGCGTTCCCCTATGGGATGCATAGTTTTTAACCCATCTCCTTTTCATGGTATGTAAAATCTTCTTGTGCCTCATTTATTGTTGCCCTTATTGTGCCTCATTTATCTTCTTGTCCCTCTTCGTCTTTCTTTCTCTACTCTCTTTCTTGTTCTTTCTTGATTATTCAAATCCATTAGTTTACCATGTTGTCTTACTTGTATTTGGGGTGTGCAAAAATAGACCAATCAAACCAAACCGGTCCAGTTGGTTTTCAAACCGAACCAAACAACCAGTGATTTGGTACGGTCATAGATTTTTGAACCATTAACGATTTGTTTGGTAACTGAACCGAACCATGTGCGGTTTGGTAACGGAACGGTTTAAGAAATCACTAACCAAACCTTGAGGCGTTTGGTAACAGATGACACTAAAATACCAGATATCGAACCAACGAACACCCCTAAATAGGGGTGTGCAAAAATAGACTGAACCAACTGAACCGAACCAATGGATGACACTAAAATACCAGATACCGAACCTACGAACACTCTTAATAGGGGTGTGGAAAAATAGACCGAACCAATCAAACTAAACCGATCTAAACCGGTCCAGTCGGTTTTCAAACCAAACCAAATAACGAGTGGTTTGGTCCGGTTGTAAATTTCCAAAAACTAACTAGTTTGGTTCGGTAAGTGGATGTAATTTTTAGGAACCATCAAAACCAAAACGAACCAGTCAAATTCAATTAATATATATATATATATATATAATATATAATTATATATTTACACAATTTTTTCTAAAATATATCTATCATATCTCTATAATTTCATACAAATTATATATATATAATTATATATTTACACAATTTTTTCTAAAATATATCTATCATATCTCTATAATTTCATACAAATACATATCTTTCATTAAGTTCTTGCCAGAAACAAGAATAATTACTACCCATACAATACAACAACACTAATACAATATAATGTTACTAGCCAATATTAGATTAAAACAATTCATGTATCATTAATGTTACTAGCTACTATAATATTTCGGTCGGTGACCTGCCCATGTCTTTAATGTTTCAAATCTTTTTCGACATATTATGTTAGTTTGATTGTTTCACTAGGTTTTTAAGGAGTGTTTTTGATTTTATACGTCAATGTATAGAGAATGTAACTCGATTCACCGATTTTCATGGAGAACAAATTATTTTTATAGATAGTTTGGTATCTATAGTATCCAAACCGCTTATGATGGTTTGGTTAGTAACCGAACCAAACCCTGAGCGATTTGGTAACGGTTTGAAAAATCACTGGGCAAACCACTCATGGTTTGGTAACGGATGACACCAAAATACCGGATACCGAACCAACAAACACCCTTATCATTTTATATATTACTCTTCCTGTACCAAATTGGTTTAAGGGGAGGGGTATGAAGATAATTTAATAACTATAAACTATAGACTTCAATAAAAAGTAAGAATAAATTTAATTATTTATTCATTTTTATGATTTTCAAACATAGACAACCCAACATTAATACTAATCACTACTATCAACATTAATATAACAAAAACAAAGTACAAAAGATTACTATCATTGTTGTCTTGCATACAAGCTCTAAATGGTGCCTCAACATTTCATGAATGAAGAACCACAATTAATGAAGGAAGCAGCCAACGTCAAGAAAGAAAAGTCCTTCAACTGAAACGAAGACATCGACTTAATGAAGATAATATGTCCCAGGTAAAAAAATTATTATTTTGATTTACTTTATAGTTGAACAAACATTTTATTGTTTTAGGTAGTTTTCTAGTTCCAGCCTATAGAGGATTTTCGTTTGGATAAAAAACTCACAAATTTCGACAAAAGCGGATGATTTTTTTTCAACCATTCTTTACAAAAACAAAATAAGTCATATATCATCGGTTATGGACAATAATTTGAATACATTTTTAGTAGTTTTGGTTGAAAATTTCATTATTTTCAGTCATGAAATTTTTATGTAATTTTTTTTTTTTGTTGAAGGAAATTTTTATATAAGTTGAAACTGCTTTAGTGTAAATGCATTTGCATATTTTCTGAATTGCATCATGTCTAATTAATTGATTTATTTTGTTTTTTTAGGCCAAGGGTTTTGGGTCATTTCTTATCTAAGGCATAACTAGTGGAAGCACACTTGACATTGAACTAAAGAATGTGGAAGAACTCCAACCTACCTCAGGATCAAATTTGACGCAATATTTTGACACGGGTCTGGTATGAATTTTATCAACAATTCTGAAGTCTTTCATTGCTTGTATTCTTCATTGCAAAATTGATTGTTGAAGTTGAAATCTTGTTAGCAGAGTTGAAACCTTTAAATTAATGGAGTTTAATCCAGAAAATGGAAGGGAACTCATCAAACTAACAAGAGGTATGGATTTCTTCTATCTCCGATATCTACGCATATTTTTGAATAATTTCATTTTTCAATTATTCAACCATTTCATTTTATCAAGTTCAACGTTAGCCAGATTAGTCATTATTAATAGATATGAGTGATGTGTTAATCATTTAGTGTATTTCCATCTCTTTTTTATCTGAGTACGGTTTTAGGGGAGATCTAACGCACGAGTAGAACTCTTCTTATATCGGAGACCCTGTAAACGAATCCACACGTCCAGAATTTTGTAAACGCACAACCAGCTGCCTATGCAGGTGTTGGCTCTTATTACAATCTTATTACTACCATCTTATAGCTAGGCGTCCAGAATTTTGTAAATGCACAACCAGCTGCCTATGCAGGTGTTGGCTCTTATTACAATCTTATTACTACCATCTTATAGCTAGGCGTTGGTAGTACGACCTCTCACTGTATGGGTTGGGTGCACCAACCTCTCACGGTATGGGTTAGGTGCGCATTGACCCTCATCAGCAACCCTAAGATTACCTGATGCCGCCTGTGAAGAAAAATTTGCATCATCCTTTTGGTCATCAAACATAAAGCCAAACAACAAATCAAATCGGATCATAAAAAGAACATACTTTTTTTTTGGAAACAATTAACTTCATAAAAAGAACGTACTTGTATAACTTTTCTTAGGTTATCTATGTCTTCTTTCCATAACTACAGGGCTGAAAACAACAGATGTAAGGTTAACTACCCCGATAAATACATCACAACTGCAAAACTGAAGGTGCTTCTCTAATGCTGTTCCAAGGAAGATTTCTATCTACATGGACTTTAATGTGTTTCGTCTAATCTTTTGCAGGTGCTGTGAGATCTTCCAAATCCTTTAGAGCTTGGTTGATAGCATGAAGAGTCATTTTCTTTATCTATTTGATTTGAGAAAGAAACAGTTCAAATAAGGTTCAGATAGTACTTAGTAGAAGTTTTGAAACTTGTAAACTGCGATTAACTTACCTCGAGCTTATCTTCCCTAACTCTATGGTTCTTCGGGAGTTGTCGGAACTCTTCTGTCAAGCGGAAACATTCGCCAATATTTTCAGGGGTGACGAAGTCTAGCGCAACCTTTGTACAGGACTGTGGTAACGAATAAAAAAGAGGAGTTAAAATGTTGAAACAGTTCGCATGTCCCAACTTGTATGTGCCAATATTGCCCATGGGTCACGGTATCTACCGCAGCGGCCCCTATATGGGTAAATACACCAGAGTTTAAATAACAGATGAGGAAGGGGACGGGACCAAGAATCACCTTCAGGTTTCTGACTTGATGTGGACACCCGGCAGGAATAAAAACCGCCTCCCCACGTTTTTGCTCAAATGTCCATGGTTCAATGCCTAGAAGATGGGTCAGAAATTTTGTCGAATAAAGTTACATCAGATTGAGGGCACGAACATTAAGAGAGGAGGGACTTGAAAACTTTAAAGAGAACTATAAAGCATACCAAATTCCTCCTTGAGCTTCCTTTTATGCTCAACAGTCAAGTAGAAAGCTTGATCATGAATCGGATGAACAACCTGGGTACAAAAGCATCTACATTATTTGCTGATCTCTTTTTGCACTGAATCAATCAAATACGAAATTGAAGTCAGCTCTTACTTACCTTTTCAACTGGAGAACAAAATGTGTGCCTAAATTCCTTCGAATGTTTTCTGAGGTACTTCTGGAGCTTAGGTACATCTTTTCTCCTAAAAATATCCCATAAAGCAGCACCTGATTCCTCATCTTCATCTGAGGCAAATCCAGGGAAATTGGTACCTAAGATATCATCATCTGTCCCATCACCATTCTCAGGATTATCGATTTTGTTAGCTGCACAATAACCCTCTTCTTCATTCAATGGTGGTGGAATTAGATTTTCCCTTGCGTCCTGTTCTATGTGTTTCCTTTTCAATATGTCTATCACAGAAAGCTGCTCGTCGCTTGGAACAACTTCAGCCGTGTGTGTCAAAATATTCACCTACACCCACAGATTACAAAGGAAAAAAACTGATCAAATACAAAATTACTATGAACATATTCACAAAATTATACAGAAAGTCGTAAATGTCAATAATAAGCAAGTCTAGTAAATCCAGACCAGTGGACCAGTCAGCTCATCAATAATAAACAGTGCACTTCCAAAGATATTGCCATTTTCTTTTATTTGCTGTAACTAGAAATAGAAGAAAAATATCTGTCTGCTAGTCAGTGAGTAATCTACTCCTCGAGCAAACTGAAAAAGAAAGCAGAAAATGGTATAGTAGCCTGATAAACAAACTTTGGTACAACACCGCAACTCTAGTGCTTTTGCCGAAGGTGGGGACAGATGACAGAAAAGCAATTGAATGGATAATAACACAAAAGGGGCAATGTTAGGTCACAAATTTTTTCAACACATTATTTGACGATCCATATGAAGAACGGTTAATTGTAAGATGACTTGTGCCCGTAAGCATTTCATACAAATTGAGTCAACCGGCAATGTTATTGCAAAAACAAATTGACACTTCGGTAACATGAGTAAGATACCAGATGTTATTTCTGTTTGTATAAGCATACCGCATCTGACATATCACAATGAAGTTTTGTGACAGAATCCCCTCTTCCGAGCTCTTTCGCAATCCCATAAGCAATATATGTTTTTGGTCCCATGTCTGGCTTTATACAATCCTCTGGCAACTTCACAGCAAGATTAAGCAGACCGCAGATGGGATCTGTGTATTCTTGGAATGGCAATGCACTGATAAATTCATCACAGTGGCGTGGCAAGACCTCCTCAAATGAAGCTGATGGAGGAAAGTCTTTCAGTTTTAGCATTTCAGGCCATGAGTTATCATATGCCCTACCGTTTACATACCCTTTGAAAAATTGCTGAGCACTAATTTGAACCTGCATTTGAGAGCTCAGTGTTCAGAATTTGAAACATATGACAAAAAATGCACTTCCAAAATCGAATGAATCGAAGCAGAGGAAAGTAACGCTTTTTAAGAAATTAGATATTTATCCGAAGGTAAATAGTTTACGTAATCTCTAAAACACTAACAAGTAATATTCCTGCCCAAATACAAGTTTAATCAAGGAGACCCTAGAACCAGATATCAGATGTCGACTTACAAAATATCTGTTCCAAAAACCCGCAATAAAAGTTCAATCAGCGGAGCAAGATAAGGATTTACGCAATAATTCTCTATCTGACAACCTTATCAAATTTTAAACAAAGAAACTAATAATCCTATACGAGCAAAAGTCCAAGAAACTGAAGTAAGATAAATGGGTATAGTGCTCACCTCGCAACCAGCTAGGCAGTCGATAGTCTTCACTTCTGATAGTGTTGAGCCAGTTTGCAAATCAACATTACAACTTAGTGCACGTAACATAACCATTGGCTCCCAGCTCAAACCGGATGTCCTTTCAAGCACATTGCGAACAATCACTGGTTCACCTTTAACCCAATGTCTTTGAAAGTGCAATAGTTCTTCCTCCTTCAGAGTATCTGTCGAAGACGGGCAATATAAGTAATTATCGTTGGAGCACTCTCTAGAAGCTGCTCTTCGTAGCATCTCTTTACGTGTCTTTAGGGAGTCACGAGAGGAGATGGCTTGTACAACCTCAGATCTTCTAGCTACTTTTTCAGCTCTTGTTTCTAATTCTGCAATCCAACTTCTAGGGAGAATCCTCTTGAGCTCCAAAAAATGATAACCACATCCACCCATCTCCTTCGGAGGGCAGGGAATACTTCCATTATCATGGGAATTCCAGTTAATCTGAGGCTCAACCCACTCCGTACTTTTCTGGACATCATACGATCCTGGAATTGGATCTCCCCCATGAATGTAGTCACTACCCCGGTCTGGATAATAAAACACAACTTCATCGGCTCCACCTATTAGGTTTCCCTCACGGATCTCTCGACAACAGCTGAGACATAGCTCGTATGAACACTTGTGGCAGCTCCTATGTAGATCAACAATTGAAGTTGCACAATTATCACTGCACCAAAGCAACAAAAATCAATAAGCAGAAAAGTATAACATAGGAATACTAGAAAGCTTACTCGACAATGACCCTGAGACGCTGCAGACAAACCTACCAGTAAACACGCTCATCATTGTAAAATGTAGCCTCGGTTATATCTATTTCTGAAGAAGGAATCCCTGATTAAAGAAAGGCTATGTTAATTCGTAAATAATAAGACAGTTTATACAATAAACACCTATAAACAATTCAATTTTGTCGAAGTGAACCTTGAATGCGGGCTTCGAGCTCTATCTCCTCAGACTGCTCTTCACGTATGTTCTTTAGAAAAGGAAGAAGAGAGTGGATCAAATACTGCGCATGCTGGATCATTTTTGGTTTGATAATATCTCTCTGTGTGCTCTGCAAAGAGTACATGTATGACTTTATCTGAGACACAATAAATAGGGATGGATTGTATTGCCAAGAGTAAATGTGCACCTTAAAACTTCCACGTGTAGTTAGGCAAGGACTGCAATTGCAATTTCCACGACAGAATGGGCAAGCCTCAGCAATTTCTTCCTCAGATATCTCTGGGTACCTGTCCACAGGAAATAATATATGCTCCAATTAATCACACACAAGCATTCGCTAATATTCACCACATACCCTAGTTGAGAGCCCGTAAAACTGAAAATTGGAGACATTCAATTGAAAAGAACGAAAGATAAATCATAAGAGAAAAAAATACCATTGTTTAATGCATTGGATACAATATAGTTTCTGTCCACACTTGCCACATGGTACTACAGTTCTCCTATCCTTTCTATTACATTGGTGGCAAAATAAATGCTTTTCAACTTTCTCTT
The DNA here is from genome assembly GCA_002897215.1 of Eschscholzia californica subsp. californica. Taxonomy (NCBI): domain Eukaryota; kingdom Viridiplantae; phylum Streptophyta; class Magnoliopsida; order Ranunculales; family Papaveraceae; genus Eschscholzia; species Eschscholzia californica. The sequence goes on from BEHA01050193.1 coordinate 965,881, forward strand.
GCTTCTTGAAAGAACCCTGCGACCAAAGGGACTCCTTTAGCTAAAAAGATTATTGCAGTGTAACTAAGTCAAGACATAAACAGAAAATATGTTATTTCTTGCCTTAGTTCGCCTTTCTCTTAGTATCTTGGTGTTAGTTCCATCATTCAGTGCTGTAACCGGCGAACAAGGGGAATGAATAGATAAATCTGAGGCAGACGTTAAACTTTCAACGTCAGAAAATTTCTCTTTCGAATATCTTGTTTTTTCGACCGGTTTTGTAACTTCCACGCCTTTAAAGCTTGGTCTCCCCCTCTTCTTCTTCTTTTTCTGTTGAATAGGTTCCTCCTCAGATTCACCATTGACAAATCCTTTTGTATTTTGTTCACTTGTCTGCTGGTGCAACATTTTCTGAGACAGATTCTCTTCATCGTCAGATAACACAATTTTCAAATTTCTCTTTCGTTTCTTAGTAGAACCCATCCATGAGAATAATACATCTTCCTCTTCTTGCCCATTTAGTAGGTGATCGTCATTTTGAAGCTTGGAGGGTTTTCGAATAGGTTTCCTGAAGGAGGTCCTCAAAAAATCTGTGGTCCTCATCTGACTAAGCTTACGTAACCCAACTTGCGCCATTTAACTGAAGAAAGAAAGACAGGAATCAGTCATAAGTTAGTATCTTCTTGACAAACATAAGTATACTTTTATTCGGCTTCTCAATCCTGGATGTCTCTGAAACTTTTTGTTTTAGACCGCTTAGGTCAGATAGTGATATCAAGTTCAGTTTTCAGAAGCTCATGAAATTGAAATTATAGCTAGCATTGGTTTCCAAGGAAACTAGGATAGAAAATGATACTACTTTAGAACACAACTACTAAGTTTACAAGTATAAACCTCTGTATTACCATCGAATTTCCTTCATTAGTACATAAAACAAAAGCTATACAAATGGAAGAACAACTCTAATACCTAGATTAAGCCTTAATCAGTGTAGTGTTAAGATGCCCAAAAATAAACACAAATACTAAATTCCTAAAAAACTCAGATTAAGCAGTAAATTGGTTTTATAGGATTAAAACCTTTTTGAATCACAAATTTCAATGTGAAAAACAATTCAATAAAAAAAAAGCAACAGCTAAAACTTTATATAGACAAGACATGCATAACCCTTTTTACATATTATCAGTAATCAGAACCCAAAACTAATCTTAATTGAATTCTACAGAAAGGGTTTTCAGCCCTAGTTTATTATAATAACAGTATTCTGTGTTCCCAAAAATCAAAATATTAAGTACATTCAAAGGGTTGTCAATCCTTTTCTTCTACATTCAGTATTCATAAAACCTAAATAAACTAGGGTTATCAATACCCAACTCAAAAAATCAATCAAATTGTTGAAAATCAAATATATATATAAATTCGGGTAAAAACCCAAATCAAATACCATCCTCAACTTTATATTCAAGATCAAAAAAAAAAAAAGAAAAAAGGATTAAGAAAAAAAAATTAATATAAGTATCACCTTCTCTTAACTCATCAGTGATTCAGGAAAATAGGAAGAATTGAGGAACAAAACTAGACCCTGGGTAGCAATGATCTAAAATTCCGATGAAATCAGGAAAATCCTTGGCATGCAAAATTCTTTTAGGAATATGTAGAGAGAGGGGGAGAGGGGGGGCGAAAGAATCAAGGGGAAAGGGTAAAACCAGGGACGGAGGGAGTCAAGGAGTATAAAACAGTGGGAGGAAATTTTGTGATAATTATGAAATTTCTTCATGTATTGTATAGAATTAGGGAAACCGTAATCTAGTATATAGTTTCTCTCTCCATCTTGTGTGAGAAATAAATATAGCATTGAGGAAATCTTATGGGACCCACTTAAAGAAAGTTGGGATTTTCATAGACTGTGAGCTAACACACACTACTAATTCAGTCATAATCCCAAGACCTAGGCAGTATTGAGTGGAGGAGTAGTTACTCTGGTGAACCTTCTATCACATTCACCATAATTTACGGAAGCGTCTGGTATAGGAAGAGCAATGTTTAATAAAAGGTCTGTATTAGATACGGAGAACAATCTTTTTCTAGATAGGGAGAATCTTTTAAAATATCCCAAAATTAAATGTTGATCTCTTTCATAAATCTCTGTTTAATCAAAGAGAGAGAAACTCTTAAAATTCTGTTCGATCAAAGAGAGAGAAACTCCTAAAATTCTGTTTGATCGGAGAGAGAGAAAGAGACGTTGTTCGATCAAAGAGAGAGATAGAGATGTTGTTCGATAAAAGAGAGAGATAGAGATGTTGTTCGATCAAAGAGAGAGAGATAGAGTTGATGTTGGATATAAGAGAGAGATAGAGATGTTGTTCGATATAAGAGAGAGAGAGATAGAGATGTTGTTCGATAAAAAAGAGAGATAGAGATGGAAACCCTAAATCCTAGATGACTAACACAAGACTCGTCTCTATAGAAGGGTTCATACTTCTTGTTATTGCTTGATTTCTCCATAGATTTTTAGGGTCTTAACACTGATTACAGTCATTTTTGAAAAGTTTCGCTTAGCATGAATAAAAATTCATGAATGGAAATTAAAAAGTTAAACAAATTTCATCCAGAGCGGATGAGAAAATTGACCAATTTTAGCAGAGCCGGTCGAAATGTGTTGTCTTTTTCGCTCAACCCAATTGAAAATCTTTTACTGGAACAAAAATAACCTAAACCCTAAAAATGTTTGTTCAACCATAGAGGAAGACAAAAAAAGGATTTTTCTTTACCTGAGACATATTATCTTCATTATATATGTCTTTGTTTAGGTCGATATCTTCGTTTAAGTCGATGCCCTCGTTTAAGTCGATGTCTTCGTTTAAGTTAAATGACTGTTCTTTCTTGATGTAGGTTGCCATCGTTAATGGTGGTTCTTCATCCATGAGATCTTAAGACGACTTTTCTAACTAAGAGGGTGTTTGATTTTTTAGCACTTATAAGTGATATCACTTACTAAGTGATAATCACTTAGTAAGTGATATCACTTGAAAGTGATATGGCGTTTGTTTTCTATAACTTCTAAGTGCTTGATTTTTGTTTTTAAATTAATTTTAAATGTCATAAAAATGAAAAATTGTCTATTTTGACCTTAAAGTATTTACATATTAGCATTTCATACTAATTCATTATGCTCGCGAGTTTGGATACAAGAGAATTACGATTTATGAATGCTTTATGTTGAAAATATTAACCTCAAGTAATTAAAAATTATGAAGGAGAAAGAACTTACGTTAAATCATGGAGTTTGGGTGGTTCCGTGATTAATGAAGGAAGAGATGTGAAAAAAATCTAAGAGAAAAGCTTAGGTGAAGGATGAGTGAAGAAGGGAAAGGGTCATTGATAAAGTCATAAAATTTTTTTTTACTTATCAATCGTTTAAGATTTTCTTTTTAGTTGTAATTACATTAGTCATTATTATATTCGGTAGGGATAGAAATGTCTTTTTTAGCACTTAGAAAGTAAGTGCAAAAAAATAAGCTCCAAGTTGGAGCTTACTTTTTTGCACTTACTTTGACCCCACTTACAAGTGATATTCACTTATTAAGTGAAAAAACAAACGACCTAAAATTGCCGGCCCGCACTTATTAAGTGATTTTCACTTAATAAGTGCGAAAATCAAACACCCTCTAAGACAATAATGAGGCAAACTTATGTATTTTGCAAGTTTTTTAAATATTAATGGTGATGTTGATAGTAGTGATTGGTATTAGGATTGACTTGTTTATGTGAGACAAAACTACAAATGACTAAAATATTAGATTTATTAAATTTTTCGCGGTCCACAAACTAGGGAAGTATAAGGGCACTCAGGATGGGTCTAACTTGTGTTGAGTTTGAATACCGGGGACTTAGATCAGTACGAGCGTTGTCGGATTGCCTGATTTGTGGGTTTCGAACTGCTCTGTGCGTTATAAACATTCAGTGTAAACTGCAAGTTTATAACCCGACTCGCTGGAGTGTAAAAGAAATTTTCAATTTTCTTGCAAGGTTTGCCCCCAAATCATGAGGAGCAAATTGAGATTCATCGTATCACTCTCACTATTCTGACTGATTCCAAAAAGACAAATTTTGACATCAACACATATTTTACTAGAAGAAAAAAGAAACACTACCTAAACTTAACTGAGAGAATAGTCCAAAATAGATCAAGGTAAAACTCATTATGATCGAGAATAATTTACAGCCTCTCTAGTCTATTTTAAAGGGTTTTGAATTATATGTGGAAAAACTTAACATGGTAGCAGAATTAAGCCTGACATTCTATAGGTCTACAATCATAGGTACTACATAATTGAAATATTTCCGACCTATTAGTATGCCAGGATGTGTTTATAAGATCATGTCCAAAGTTTTAGCTGCAAGAATAAAGCCAGTCATGCACAAATTGGTCTCATTCAATCTGGGGGTTTATATCGTCAAATTTTTAACAACTTCGTCGTTGCTAGAGAATGCACAGATTCTAGAATAAGAGCTAAAAACACATGGATTTATCTGTAAGCTTGACATGGAGAAATCTTTTGACCATGTCATTGTGGTGGATAAACTTCTTCACAAAATGGGATTCGGTTAAAGATAGCGTAGATGGTTAATAGTCTACTTCCGGCCTAAGATTTTTGTTTTAGCAAATAGTATATACATATACACACAACCAACATTTAATAAAAGTTCGTATATAACCTATAGTTCTTCTTGGATAACAACCTCAGACAAAGTGGGAGATGATGAACCACTATATTTGCTAGGCAATGGTGTATTCCTTCGAGATTGGCGTTTAGTTGGAACTAAATTCTCCTTCTCCCACTCTTCGATAAATGCAGAGCTCTGATCATCGTCGTTTTTGAAATCTGGGTGGATATAAGCTTTTTGAAGGTACCCTTTCAGATTAAAATTTGGATCCTTTGCCCGTTCCAGAGTATCTTTCACCATTGCCTCCTAAATTTCAAATAGACAAACCACAGATTAGTTTCAGGGTTATCAAAAACAATAAGTTTTCTAGCCGCTTCAAAGCAATGATAATGGAATGGTGCAATAGTCCGTGGTTGTTACGGTACCATGGGAAAGTGGATTAAGGGAACAGCCAAAAGCACTAAAAAAACGGTATTCTAATGGTAAAGAAACAATAGTTGTACATGGAAATCAGAATTAAAGAGAAAGAAATCAACTTTTCGAGCGTTCGGACAAACCTGTAGTGGATATCTGATAAATGCAGGTTCAAATCTGTTTTTGCAGAAATGATTGAACGATATAGTCAATACAGGAAGCGCAATGAGGAATGGAGTCGATTCTGCAGCATGTTTTGTACTTAACAATCCCATTAGAAGAAGTTGCGAAACTATGAGTGCGACTATTATACGCCCATGGACATCAGGCCAGAATCGTGCAGCACTCTCGTATTCTTGATTGTAAACATTTATAATCTACACCAATCAAAAAACTCATTAGAAGATATGAACTAAATAGCTAGCACAAAGATACATGGTTATTGATGAAAACGTATACTTACTTGATGTCGAAATACAACATAAGCGAAGGCAAAGAATACTAGTATGAAGGGAAGCAGAATAGGTGTCACGACACAATAGACGAGTCCGACTAAGAAATATAGTTGTATTTGAGGTTCGCCAGTGTTAAAACCGAGACTTCCTGCATCCATTGCAGCTTCCCTGTCCTTTTCAGTTTTTACCAAGAAGAAGTTCTTCAAGTGGTAGATGATCAATGGTTTCAACATTAGAATCTCACCAGCAGTCCCAGCCCATCCATCAACCATTATGTAAGTTATGAAAAATGTTGCTTTCATGGGAATCGATACACCAATCGTTTTAGGAATTCTGCAAGATATATTTATATATACGCATGTTAAAGCACTCTAAAAAAAACGAACTTACAGATTCTTATGTTTATCGTTAGAATGTAACCGACATTTGGTATATTAACTGGGGTAAGAAAATGCAGGCAAGGACTAGACTAGAGATTTACTAGTAGTATAAACTAAACGATGCGAATGGGCTAGAAATCGTACTCGCTGGCTGACTGGTGGATAAAAGAGTCTAGCTGTTCAAATGCAGTTCCTGTGATTATACTTCCGAGGAATACATTGACAAATAAGAAGAGATAATATCTAGAAGCAGATCTCCTCTCCAAAGCTGAGAGAGCGATAAAACCTTCGATTTTGGACATTAACATCAATATATTTGGCAGAAAGATGAGGAATATCTTTAAAGCAATCCCGGGTAGAAAACCTTGAATGAATGCTTTGATGAAAGGCCTGCATAAATTCAACCTATCCATGTTAAATTTCACTAGTAAAAGTATAAAGTATTGAACAACCAACTAAAATTTCAGCACATCTTGAAAATTATATATTACAAACTCGAGTACGAGAATTTGAAAGGCGAAAAAATTATGGAATCAAGTCATGACAAATGGTCTTTGTTTGGGAACTTTTTGTGATATGATCGGCTGATCCTATAAAGCACATGAGTGGGCGTGGGAGAATAGTCTCACACTGGGAATGGGCACTCTGACAACCAAGAATATAATGTCTAGGTCTTCTCCGCTCATCCTCAATTGGTTTTGAGTATGTAGTTTGTATACGAGAGACAACACATGTTCTTAAAAGACTATATAATATCATACTGGAAAAAGAAAGATACTCAAAATCGAACAAGTCCAATCAGAATACTGAAAGAGTAGCACTCACACTTCAATTATAGGCCGTAAAACTGGGAGTGCCTTCTCAATTCCTTCAATATTTGCAAGGGACTGTACAAATGCTATTGGGATCATAAAGAAGAAGGTGAGAAAGAAGAAAGCAACAGCTATTATCAACCTCCTAATTGTGAGTGAAACAAATGGGATTGCTAGATTATGCCAATATATGTCCCTGGGCTCAGGTGCCCATTCAGTCAACCATATGGTGGGGTTTCTGGATTGTTGAGTTTGTGCACAGACAGCAGCACCCCACCGACTTTTAAATGAAACAAAGGCCGTCGGCATGACAGATTTAGGACTGCTCATAATCCTTTCTCTTTCTTCTTCTATCTGAAAATTCATAAAACACACAGAGAAGAGAAAAATGATCACTTTCGAACATTTCTCATATTTAATAACAAAAGAGGAGCTCTTCTGAAACTTCTGATCCTCTCAAGGTCTGCACATAATTTGCACAAACTTGCGCAGTCATAATTTGCAATTATTTGTGCAGTTGAAGTTTGCACAAATTTGTATACCTGTCAGAAGGGAAAAAAGTAACAAAAAAGATAGACCCCCCCCCCCTTGATGTCCGCTTTGCTTACGTGGCTAATAAGACAAGGGGCATTTTGCTTACGTGGCTAATAAGACAAGGGGCATTTTGCTTACGTGTGAAAACACTAAAATACCCTTGTCTTATTAGAGACGGACACCTAGAGGGTCATCGAGGGGGTGACTGTATCGGCTTTGAAAAAGTAATAATGTTTCCTAGAAATATATAATGAAGCACAACGCAAGAATCTTGATCGTTAACACAAGTACTTACTTTTACAGAAAGCTTATCAATTTCACTTGTGTAATAATCAATTGCATCCACCCGATTGCCACAGATGCCAAGAAAGCCGGTCTATTCCATCAAATTAATGGAGGTAGAAGAGATAATTTGTCAAACTTCGAACTAACAAGGAAACTAAATATAAAGAAACTGGAATATGAAGCTCTATTGTTAGCGTAGCCATACGCGTAACCTAATATAATACCTTTCTAAATGGTCTTTCAGTTGGATGTCTAGAATATTTGAGTTGATTATAATCAAGCCAATTCTGCATTTTTTCTTTCTTCTTTACCATCTCAGTGAGTTTGTTAGCATCATACACAACCTGAAGAAAATTTATAGATGAGAAGTTAAAGCGCGGAATAGTTCCAAATATAGAAAAGTTATCTGGCTAAGGTCAAGAGAATGTTAATACAAGGGAGAGAGTAATATGTAGTTTACAAGGACAAAGAAAAGAAAATGATAAAGAAACAAGCCTGTTGAGTGAGATAATGATCTGGATGGTTGACTAGAAAAAAATGCTCCACAAGTTGACCAACTGATTCATCGGAATCTGGTGGCACGTTTCTTACAAGGACCTGTCGTAGATTGCATACAAACATATAAGACACACATTTTGCACAAGCTTCATCAGGATACTAGGGATATGGATATTGCTGGCCCAGTATGGAGCATCCTAAAGAAAATACTTACTACTGTTAAAAGAAAAAGTTCGTCAAAACTTACGGTAAACTGATCCGGACGGCGCTCATCTGAAGCAAGAAAGTGCAATCTCATTAATGCTATTCGTTCGTATTCTTTATACAAAACATAGCACACCCAAAATGTAAAGGTATACGCCATCACCAAATGAGTCCAAAATCTGCAAAATCGAGTTATCATAATACGTTATCCCACTAAAATACTAGAATACTTGTGTTCATTTGAGAAACACTGAAGTGTTTAAGCATATATGCATGTGTCCTAGCTTCTATGAACTGAAGATCGTAGCTTTTCTTTTTTACAACTTCAGTGGAAAGATTAAACTAACATGTGAAACATCTCTTTACTGAAAACCCACCTGTCTGATGCTAGAGGAATATTTGAAATAGAAAGTTTGTCGATGTTGTTGAAGGTTAACTTTGAATCTTTTGAGTTGTCAAGTGTATCATTAGTCCAATTGACAGGTATTAGGATCACAAACGCGATAAGCGAGATGGGGACAAAGATTTTAAGTCTGCAAAAAAAAAAGAACAAAAGAAAAAGTTAGAGACCAACGTGAAATCGATAAACTAAAGCCGAAGTTGTACAAAGTGACTCACTTGACCCATTCCCATGCCCCAGAGAGCAAAATAACCATACAATGAAAATTTGGAAGAAGTACATAAAATTTATTGCCACAAATTATGGAAATGAGAATGCAACATCATAAATCTTACTAGAACTTAAGTAGTGAATAGTATTCGTCCTATGGGTTAAAATGATTCTTATTTCCTGCAAAATTTAACGTTTTGTCCGTATCAGATGAGGTAAGTTCCCCCCTTCTGTTCTTGGTTCATAGTTTCATCTGTTAATAATAGTGGTTAACAACGGATGCATCTTAGGTATAGTTGGGATGTTGTGTTGTATTTGGAAGTCATTCGAACTTTCTCTAGAAACAAATAAATAAGAGGATACAAGCAATCTCTATTTTACAAAACATCACCATAAAGAGAAGTAAAAGGTCGAGATACCCCAGCAAGTAAATCCGCAAGTAAACAGCAGAGTCAAGTCCGGCATGTTCGATGAGTTCCTCCTCTGGCATTTTCAATGCATCTGGAATCCATTTTAAAAATGTCAAATACGACTTATAGTCCACATTAACAAATTTGGCCAATGCTCCTGTCTTGGCTGGACTACTTCTTAGACCCCTGAGATACCATTTCGGAAAGTATACTCTATCATTGAAAGGTTGCATTCGCAGTATTGCGAAAGCTATAAGGAAAGCAAATGCACTCAGTATATTGATAGCTGCTGCAAGTCCTATATCTCCAAGTGACGCCATTGATCAATCTCATAGAAAGAAGAAGCCTAATTCACTGTAAATGTGCAAGCTCTGAAGTTAGAAGCCTGCGGCAAAAGAAAACAAGAAACTCAATTTGAATAAGATGAACATTAGATTATAAAATCATGTGGCTAAAAAAGTTAAGAAGACTTCTTCGTCGAGCTTAGATAGTAAGTCATTATAGCAACAAACGAAAACAGACTCCATATCTTCATGAAATGCACTAGCCACATAACATAAGAAAAAGAACCTATTGCGTATTAAGGTGTCGTTCGGCTGCCCTTAACCACTTATACTATGTTGCTTTCTTTACGCGAAAAACAAAACTACGGTGCTGTTTGTTTTTTTTTGGTATGTCTGAATCTGAATTGTCTGAACTGAATTGGCTGAACTGAATTGGCTGAATCTGAATTGGCCAAGCTGAATAACAAGTTAGCATGTTTGTTATTCAATCTGAAATATTAGGTCTGAAATTAACTTTTTACATTTATACCCTCACTCATGTTTTTAACCCAATAAACCCTAATTTTGTTGAGAAAAGAATAAACCCTAGTATAGAAAATGTCTCTCTCTCTCTTGCAATCTCTCTTCACCATCTTACTGCTTCAATGGAATTTATCTCTCTCTCTACAACCGAAGTTGAGAGCCAAGCCCTAGAAAGATGACTCTATCTTCTCCATCTTGCTACTGGTAGGGGGATGATCTCTCTCTCTCTCTCTCTCTAAATCGAATTTCGAGCAAGATCACTTCGTCATAGCCGACGAGGGTTTTAGAGCAAGATGACCTCGCTGGATCATAGATCTTCCAGTCGTGGCGGTTGTGTGTGCTATGGTTATCATCGTGGTTTGTATGTGGTGCTGGTGTTGTGGTTTAGGGAGTGGTGGAGGCTTGGTTTTGTGGTGGTCTGTGGTGGTTGTGATTTGGGTTGTTGTGGTGGTCGTCTAGTTAATGGTGGTGGTTTTGTGGTGGTCTGTGGGGGTGATTGTGGGTGGTAATGGCGGTGATTTTGTAGTAATAGTGGTGGTCTGTGGTGGTTGTGGTTGGTCTGTGGTGGTGATTGTGGGTGGTAATGGTGGTGGTCTGTGGTGGTGATTTGTAGTAATAGTGTTGGTCTGTGGTGGTTGTGGTTGGTTTGTGGTGGTGATTGTGGGTGGTAATGGTGGTTGTCTGTGGTGGTGATTTGTATTAATAGTGGTGGTGATTGTGAGTGGTGATGGTGGTGGTCTGTGGTGGCGGTCTGTGATGGCTTTGTGGCGGTGCCGGTGGTGGCTTTGCCGTTCTGGTGGTGGTGTATTGTGGGGGTGAGATAGACACATGATTTTTCTAAATCACAGGGTTATTTGCGTCATTCTACTCATTTCAGATATTAGGACCCTTTTTCAGACTTGTTTTGAAGTCTGAAATAAGTGGGTTTTTTTTCAGCCCATTCAGACTTCTACGAAATTCAGTTATGTTTTCAGATTTAACAGCAAAGAAAAAACAAACATCTGATATCTGAATTGAGTCTCAATTCAGATTTCAGATCTGAAAAAACAAAAAAACAAACAGCACCTACCATTATCATCATCCTAATCTTCTTCCTTAGGTGTAAATCCAAATTAAATGTGATCTACAGGCGTTAGCCAAAAGGGTTCTACGCACACGGCATAAATCTACTTAAACCTAAATATCAGAAGAATCAAACTAAACTCATTAAACTAAAATTTAGAGTTCATACTTTGAATTAGCATCTGAAATCCGTATGCTAGCTTCATAGAAACCTCAAACCAGAACTAAAAATTAAATTTTAATAATTAATCAAAACAACAACAACAAATCACCATATCTAGAGAGAGAGAGAGAGAGAGAAAAGATAAGGAAGAAGATAAAATAGTCAGTAACCAACCTGCTTTTACAAGCTACTTGAGAAAAGATAGAGAAACTGAAATGAAGAAGTTTGGAGTGAGAAAGAAGAAGAGAGAGAGAAAATCTTGGAAACGGATTGATTGTGTTATTGATGAGAGAGAGAGAATTTTGAGTTAGAGAGATATGGTTGATGGAAATTTAATGAAGAAATTGATATAACAATAGATATTATTATTGCACTTATTTTTTTTTTTCCAGCCTTTTTTTTTAGCCCTACAAGTAATGACTTTATTCAAGAACGAGGGTTTGGAACCAAAAATAACCGTTGAGGGTGTCGGCATTAAAGCACGTGACCATCTAACCATTGGTTTAACGACTGTGACTGTTACTAAAAGAATCTACCTGACAAATCTAATGGCTATTAAGCGTCCACGTAAGTCTATCCACAGCATGTCAGGTTTGTCCGGAAGCAGGTTCACAGATCTATCTAACAATTCTTTTTTTTTTTTTGAAGAAAAATCTATGGGAAATTAGGTCAAATGACCTTTGACTGGGTCAAATTTGTTAAAATGACCCTCATTTTGAAGTATTGGTCAAATGACCTAATTTTAGCCTTAAACTTCCGTATTTGCCCTCGTTATAAAAGGATGTCTAGATAATCTAGACAACCGAAAATAACAAGGATATCAGCCCGAGTAAAACTCTCTCTCTCTAGTAGAACGAAAATCTTCCCATAAACTTCTTCGTTTACTTCTCATTCTCGCGCCGTTTCTTTGGATCGATAGTTGGTCTCTCACACACACTAATATCTTTGATGCAGGTATGGCTATCTCTCTCTCTGGATGTTTTTTTTTCGGTTCAACTATAGGGTTTAATGGAGCATAAGACACATCTCCTGTTTGATCATAGATCTCATTTCATGAAATCCATGATTTTATTAGTATTATATCAGTGGCATTATTTATGTTCTGTATCCACACTCGTCCTACGAGCATCTTTACCTAACAAAAAATAGTCTAGACACAACAATAAACAAAGCTTAACCTTATCTACATCAACTTCACAGTCTTCAATACATCTCTTTAAGACTTCCTTGTTAATGCTTGACTCTTCAGAAAAGTATTTCTCTCTCAATGATACCTCGTCAAGATCTTCCTCCATGTCTTCTACAACCGTGTCTTCTTCATTTACTTTCTCATATTTCAACCCCATAATCTCAGAGAAGTCAACAACTGAAAACTTCAATTCCTTCTTACCCACGAAAAACTTCATCGAACCATCATCTATATCCGATGATTTAGTTTCACGCAGCAACATGTTATGCACAAGTACATAACAAAACTTGAGGTCATTTACATCTAAAAGATGTCCAAAACAACTTTCTTTGAACATTTGCATTTGTCTATCATTTGTCAAGTTATCTTTAACATATATCATATCCTCGATCCTTGAGATGCACGTCACTTTCGCACGAGGTGCTTCTTTAGTCTTTAACGGTAGGTTACGTGTCATCCTGCATAACAAATAAGAAATCATATTGTCAACCTCCAATTTTAGTACTAAATATAACTTACCCAAACAAAATTTAAACAAACACCATTTTACAATCAGATATTGATGTGCATTCAAACACAATAGATTCCTATGAAGAAACATGTCTAAGTGAACAATATAATAAACATGTGAAGAAGCATATATAACACAATTTCATAATTCAGCAATCTCAATGGGAGTTATCCACACTTTTCTTAAGAACAACTATGAACATTATACACACTTTGCTTAAGATCAGACCATATAGCTTTATGTATTTATATGAGTTACTTAAGATAATACAATAACAACAATATATAATGAATGTTTGTATCCAGCTATCCAGATAAAGACGAGTCTGATTTGAAGAATGCAAGACAAACATACAACACCCAAGTCTCTTTCAGAATACCTCCCTTTTCTAAACCGAGTAAACCCCATAGATAACAAGTGATTTTCAGTCTATTTCAGATCTATATGGAGATAAATTAATCCTTAGCCTATGATATTATGCACTTGCCCGAAATAGTCAATCAAGCACCCCAACTAAGAAAACAGGCAAACTATATCAACCCAAAGGGAGGTATAGTTTAAGAAATAAATAATCAGACCTATTTATACAGTGACAGGACGGACAGTATTTAGTGTAGAAACATACAAGAAATACAAGATAAACCTTGCATTTCAGCCGTCTCTAACTCTCTTTTTCTTTTTCATAATTCTGTTAATTAAAGTCAATGACAATGCAGAGTTTAGGCTAGTATCTACACTCTCTGTATGAAGTTAAAACTCTTACGAAGGAAGTTTAGTTAGAGAACCTAATTTAGTTCTTGGGTAAATGTGTGAAATAGCGATACATACAAACACCATAGTCGGACTCATAACCCTAACTAAAGAATCCCATCACAGTGATTTGTATATCCTCTAAGTCTAAACTATACTGATTCATGTGTTTATGGCTCGGACGTCTCATATTTCCCACTTCACTAAGACAATATCAGTTTACCTAACAAACACAATAACACCAAACATGAAAATTTCAGTTGAAAGGTAATGGAATCATACCCTTGTTTGTATAAATAAATGATGAAAAACTATGCCAAAACATGAACAAGTGACCAATTTGTGGGCACATTAAAAGGCAAAATAGATATCAAACACTTGCCACGAAATCCTCAGAAATTTTCCTAGTTGTTCATTTCACTTTTCTTGAACTCCGTTCCTCAAAATTGCCAGCAAATAACATTTCTTTGTAAGCCAAAGGCAAAAGCAATCAAATTCATAGTGTTTATATGCATAATATACTTATGAGCTGAAGTATTCAAGTTCTCACAGACATTTCATCAACCACAATGAGTGCACATTATCTAATCTTCTACCCTTATGATCTAAACCCTAACTGAATTACCTAAATGTGAAAGAACGAGTAGTTCAGATCAAAATAAAGGTTTTTCACATCAAAATCGACGGGAGAAAAAACCCTAAGTCCCCCATGTAATCATCAGAACGAGTGATACATACAAACAATTCAAATTTTGCCCTAGAAACCTCCATTAACACCCACAAACAACTTCTTCTATAGTAGAAAGCTTCACCCACAAACAACTTCTTCTATAGTAGAAAGCTTCTTCAAAAAAAATCTAGGGTTTTAGGAAATAAAATTTGGGGGTTAGGGTTCCTATTTTTAAGAGAGATAGAGGAATACCTGAAAGATGAGAAAGAGAGTGATCGGTTGAGAGTGTTGCGTCAGAGAGAGAGTTCGATTCAAAGATATTGCCCGAGAATGAGAAAGATGAGAGAGCCTTGCCCCTTTACTTTTCCGGTCGACTAGAGAGAGAGAGAGAGTAAACTCTGATTTTTACAAAGATGAGAGATTGCCCGAGAATGAGAAAGATGAGAGAGAGAGAGAGTGATCGATTGAGAGAAAAAGATGAGAGATTGCCCGAGAATAATCGAACCAGAAGGAGAAAGATGAGAGAGCCTTATCCCTTCACTTTTCCGTCGACTTGAGAGAGAGAGAGTAAACACTGATTTTGGGGAAATTAGATAGTCTAGATTATCTAGACAATCTTTTATATTGAGGGGCAAATACGGAAGAAACAGGCTAAAATAAGGTCATTTGACCAATACTTCAAAATGAGGGTCATTTTAACAAATTTGACCCAGTCAAAGGTCATTTGACCTAATTTCCCAAAATCTATCTACAATTTTAGTATTTTACATTTGAAAAGATTACTTTTTTTTTTAATTAGATGAAATGACTCTACTACAAAAATCAACTTCAATGTTGAAGAGATTTAGGCCTTAAAATTTGTATATATACAAAATACGTGTGTGGATCTTTTCGGGTATGCAAAAAACGTGTGTGATCTTGTTAATATGCAAAACACTTGTTTGAACTTTTTATAATTTTGTAATTCGAAGTTTTATTGCATCTACCCAGTTCACTTTTAATTGCATCGACCCAACTAAAATAAGAGAGAATGAGAGAAAATAAGAGAGCTCCTCTTTGGACCTAGCCCTCAACTCAGCTCAAAAAAGAGATGGTTGGACCTAAGGGTCGATGTTGGAAATTTAAATTTTCAGCCTCAACCCTATAGTTGGAGGTGCTCCTAGAACAAGTCCAACATTGAAGGTGCCCTTAGAGCAAGTCCAACCTTGGAGTTGCCTTGGAGCAAGGCCAACCTTGGAGGTGTTTAGGTCCAAGATTACGTGGAAATGGGCGCTAATAACACTTTTTCGGGTTACTTTTAAAACTTCCCATAACATTTCGACTTATCTTTCCAATTTGCCTTGAGGAAAAAACAATATGGTAACACACTTTACCATTTGCATTTGACAAACACGATGTCGGACAAATAAGATTTTGATTAAGGTATTTTCCAATTTGCTTAAGTCACAAACTCTTAAACCGTTAACAAAACTTTAAAAAAATTCCATTAACATTTTCTATTTTAGTTCAAGATTTTTCGAGTTTGCTCTAATGTTTGTGTAAGAACAAAGCTAAAGTATGTGCTTGAGTTAATAAAACAAAATACGAAATATAGTGAGCAAGAGAGTTTCAAATGCCAAAGGCAAAACCGAAAACTATATAAAAATATATTTGAATCCAACAAAATACTAATTATAACAAAATTCAGATCGAAAAGATTTTATGAGACTTTTCATATTTGAAACTTAAATGTTTCTCTCTTTAAATGCTAAAAAGGCATAATGATTCTAAAATGTAAATGTTTATACCTCCAAAACACGAAAAGGAAGATGAATGGGACATAAAGATGCTTAAAACTGAAATAGTAAACAAACTGTTTGTATTTACGACCAATAATTGCTTTTCTTGTTAGGTGAAGGAAAGAGATTGGAGAGAAAAAAAAATCTGATTTCAAGTAGCTCTTGAAAGAAACCAAAAGGTGGGAGCGGCTAATAGCACACACTAAAAGTGATGTTAGCCCCCGACCTCTGTAGACACCTGATATAGACTGAGTGCCTACTACGGAGGCACCCGCCTAACCCCCATTCATCTCCTCCTCCTCCTCCCCCTCCTCCTCCATTCTTCTCCTCCTCCTCCTCCTTATTATTATTATTATTATTATTATTATTATTATTATTATTATTATATTCTATCATGAAAAAAAATCTTCTTTCTAATAGCATCATCATCAATCAACAACGAGGAGTTAGAGAGATAAAGAACTTTGTTTTAGAAAGAGGAGTGTAAAATCATAACGGGAAGAACTTTGATTTCAAACCAACCTTGATCTCTAATGAGGCGTTAGAGAAAGAAAAAATCTTGATACAAAACCACCATTAAAAATACTCACGAGAACCCTAATCACAGACTAGGTTCGGACTCGGACCAATCCGCGGGGTTTCAGAGTGGTCAATTAGTCTTCAGACTAGACAGTCCGAAAGAGTTTGGATTGACCAGTCTGAAACCCCTAGGACTGACCCGAGTCCGAACCTAGTCCATGATTTTCGGATGGGTATGAGGTTAAAAAAAAATCCACAGATTCATATCCAAAAACCGTTTTGTGGACCTGATCTAGATAAATTCTTTTATTTGGACTTGGATTCCTTCTTGAATTGAGGACATAATTTATTCATTTTGGGGTACTATTATCTATCTGGTTACAGTTGAACTCAAGTGAGGGTTAGTAATGGAGTCATCTTTAATCCTTCCACTCTCTCATCTCTCTTCCTTTTTTCCATCAAAACCCTTTATTAGTCCATTACCCAACATTTATACTCATCTTCCTTGCCAACAGAGGACATATCTATCCACTCGGATTTCTTGTCACAAGATGTTTGTCCCCGGTAATCTCTCTCTCTCTCTCTCTCTCTTTCTCTCTAACTCAGTAGTCATATTATGAGATTATTCTATTTGTTTTTTTTTTTTTTGCAGGATTTGGAGAAGCATCACCAGAAGCCAAAGCAGCTAACAACCTCCATAGTTTCTTCACTTTTGTAGCCGTCAAAATAGTTCTAGCCCAGCTTGAGGTTTTCTTTCTTCCTTGTAGTAGTAGAATTTTAACAGAGTTATTAAATATCCTTTTTGATACCTTGCCACTTAGGAACGGAAGCGCCGATAAAAATATGTGTACTTCCTGAATTAATTAAAACGATGGTTTGAGCCCTTTTAATTTGGGTTAAAACGATATGTGATTCACACACGAACCACTTAACGTGAAAAAGACGGAAAAAGGGTAATTTGGGGTTAACGCCTGAACACTTTCGATTTTGGGGGTGAAGTCCTAATATCACATAATAAATGGGGGTCAATGTCACATTAACCCTTTTAATTTCACCTGGGACCTTCATAGTTTGTGGGTGCGGCCGTGCGGGGGATCCGTCCGTCCAATGCATGAATTGTACATAGATCAATTATGATATTCATCAGTTCATTTGTCTACAGTTATTTTGGCAGAGCAGAGTTATAATCCGGAGGCACATAAAGAACTAATGGATTTCTTAAGCACAAACTCATTGAATAACGGGGATGAGTTTATAGCAAATCTTATGCGAGTTTCTCCCAGGCATCAAGGTCTAGGTATGTTAAGAAATCACTAAGCATCTCTCTTGATCGTAATACAAATATATTTTTCGTTGCTTTGGGGCACACCAAAAACACTAGCATAGTTTTGTATCATACGAAGTTTTTCCGTAGCATATGCCTGCCGTAGACCACCTCAAGCTTCGCTCTCAGTCCATTCTAAGCGCCACGTCAACCCACGTAAATAGAGAAAAATTTACTCGGAGAAATTTTTTCATCAAGAAACATTTTCTCCGTAACACTTTTCATATTTTCCACTGTTTGGTTCGTTAAAGAGGAAAAAAAAATTAATTTTCTATTTTCTCCATTTCCACTGTTTGGTTTTCTAAAGAAAAAATTACTCAACACTTTGACGAAATACAAGTAACCACCTGTGCGGGTCATGTACCATTGAAGAAGAATCCAACACAAAATATTTATCATCGTACTTCAAAGTTGAATCAAAATTTTGTCGGAGACCAGTAAAACCAAAAGGTTGGACGGGTTGGTTCATATAATCTAGGGAGGTAAGGTATTTGAGACCAATACATAAAGTGATAACCCTCCAATTTTTTTGATGAAGGATAACCCACCAATTTAAAGTGATACATAAGTCAATAAGAAATAAATTGCCCCCATTTATCTCTAAAAACATTATTCATGAATCCATTCTTTAGACATCCTATTTATCATCTATATCTAATAGATCTCTTCAAACGCCATCTTGTTCCTCCATGATACACTGCTTAATTCCCTCGGAAAGATAATCAAGTTCAAATACTTAATCACTTCTTTGTTGGTTGAGAACACATAATTGACTTAGGTATAGTCTCTGCTAAAAGAATCAACAATTAAACACAACAGAACTAAAAGAATCAACAATAGAATCTTCAGCAATTTTCGAAGTTTTAAAACAGGGGAAGGTACAGGAATCACCATGACCAAGGGGAATAATGGGTCTTTCATCTTTAATATTCACAGACCACATGAACATGCTAAATATTCCTGTAATTGTGATTTCAAATGATGAATTAATTTGGGTAAGACAGAAGAAGTATAGATAGATAGATAGAGAGAGAGAGAAAGAGACCTGTTGTGAATCCCGTGTTATAGTGTAGGTGGAGAAAGTTTTCGGTGTTTCTTTCTGGGAAAAATTTACCCAGGTGGTAGAGGGGTCAAGAATTTCCCCATATTTGAGGAAATTTGAGAACAACATGTCACGTGAGGGAAACCCTCACTTTCCCTATTATACAAACCAAACAGTGGAAATATATCTTATTTAGAGAAACTATTACCCCTTTCCCCGGGAAAACTCCCTATCAAACAGGGCCCAAGTTTATGTTTTAACTCATGTTGGGAATATTTTCTTAAGCATTGTGGGATGAATTTCCTTACATAGAAAACTTCTATTTCACATCAATATCACCACTTCGGATAGCCTTTTTAAGCTTTGATAGAAATTGATATGGGGTTTTTGGGTGCTTCTAAAGGCACCGGGCCAAAAGGCTGTTGGCATCCAACTCTAATAGCACCAAGCCTAACTGCTCCTTTCTCTGTTAGCACCGTCTCACTATGTAGGCACCGATCAAAGTGGACTTAACCCTAACCCCTCCATCCACCTCTCACAAAATCTGAAAATTGAGAATTGCAATCTAAATTTTCAAAACCGACATCAGTGCAAAGTACATACAACAATACAAATATAGCGTAAAAAAAAAAAGATAACCCGAAAGCAAGCAAAGAAGCATACGCTATTATGCCTTCTCCACACATGTTGCCACAAATTCTTGAGCTCATTCTTCGGAAAGGGCTTCATGAAAAAATCAGCAGCACCTTTCGTCATACATTTGAAAACCACTCCGATCGAATCGTGTGTTGACATCCACTGTCTCAACCATTGAGTGGTTAACAAATCCATACTCAGAAAAAAACATAACGAAAACTTTTCGAAGTAAAACAAAATCAATTGATTATAACATACTTATCACAGGAATGTTTCTGCAACTATTGTTATCTGCTATCATGGTTAGGAGAGAAAATCCAGATGTTAATGGCATTTCCACTTCTGTCAAGACCATATCGATATTATGGAATTCCTTCAAACTTCTTTGGTGGAACTGGAAGGGATCCATTTGATGATCCTTTTCACATCCATTTGTGTAAATAGGTGGTGGTGGAAGAGAGCAAAGAAGCTGATACAACTAGTGGCAAAGCAACCCATAGACTTTCTAGGGAAATTCGCGAGAAAGTATATGTTGTGTTTTGTCTGTTTGGAATTACATTTTCTACTTTTTATCAGCCTGCTGCTAAACGTATGTGCTTGAAGTTTAGTAATTAAGAGCAAGACTATAATAATATAAACCATCATAGTAATTAAAAGCAAGACTTATTTCAATACATAAACCTTAATTACTTTGTTATATAGCCACTATCTTTGTTATTGTTTGCTTATTGGACACTTAAAAACTCGGTGATCAGTGAAAATGGTAGAAAGTACGGTTATGTGGTTTAGAAAACCTAGTTAAGTTTATAAATTACCACAAACATGTCTGTGTACATTGATCCATTCTTAATCAAATTATGTCATAATAATGACTTTAACAAGGTTTCATTCTCTTTTGATTTCTGCAAAACCCCAATTGTATCATTCAATATTGGGATTCTTTTTATTTTGGAAGAAGATGGAAGAAACAAACGAAGGTGAACGTCACCCACATTAAAAACTGGTGCTTATAGAGAATTAGAGTCAAGGATCATCGACCCGAGTCAATAAAATTTCCGGATGCTAACAGCCTTTTGGCCCGGTGCCTTTAGAAGCACCCTAATACTAGTCGGATAGCCTTCTTAAGATTTGATAGAAATTGATATAAAACTAGTCGGATAGCCTTCTTAAGATTTGATAGAAATTGATATAATACTAGTCTCCATATTGTTCTTGATTTAGGCACCACCGAGGCCATTGGCCTAACTCTTCATACTTAATGGTATAAGTTTTTACTTGGCTTCTTGGTCTTGCTCTAGAAAACCACATGCTTCTCCTGTTCTTCTCTACCCCACCAATAATCTAGGTGTGAATTCAGAGACGGAACCAGCATTTTTGTTAAGAGCGGGCCGAACCATTTTAGTCATAAACTAATCTAAGAAATAGATATAGCAGTTCGATTCAAAATTACCACTTAAACGCTCAAGTCGTAAAGATGAAGCACAAAGAAAAATAACATGGGACTACTACGCCTGATAGTTTCTCTTTAATTATCAAAATGGAACTCGTCGCTCCTTCAAATATCTAAAATCATATATGATGGTTCTTGTGATAAACTTCTTAGCAATTTCCTTTTCAATGTACAAAATCAATGTTTGGATGACTTAAATTGATTTTCCTTTACGATTGGAATCGAATAAATTAACAATCAAAAAATAAATTGAAGTAAGTTGACAATTGAAAATCAATAATAGAAATTTGCAATTAGGAATAGATGGGTGGCGGAACTTAAGATCATTCAAATTGTTTAGTCATTACTGAGTAAGAATTCTAGGCGATGGAAATTGGTAACTTTGAGTGAATCTTTATAAAGTAGGAATAAGTTTGTCAGGCAAGTACTAGGCAGTAGAAGTTGGTAACTTAGATCAGATATTAAAAGCTAACAACTCTTGGTTGGAGTGGTAAGAAGCACAGCCTTTCACCAAGGGTTCGAGGCACGCTGAACAATTCAAGAAACTTATATCAGATATTTGTGGGGTAAAATTTAAAGTGAGCTTAAAGTAAACATTTGGGTTGGGTTTGGCTTTAAGTTGGGTTAAGGGATGGGAGCCATAAAGTGGAAAACAGAAAGTTCTAATATTAATCCACATAGAAATAGTGGCTAGGACATGAGGGCCAGGGGGGCATGCCCCCCCTGACCCTAAGGTAGAAACGTCCCTGTGTGAATTCCACCTGAAAGGCCTAACTAATACGTAATACAAAGTGTTATGATGTAACTCAGTTTGGAAGGTCTTCCTAAACAATGTGGGAATAAGGGCCTTCGCACATGAAACTTTTGGTTCACACTTCACATCATGGACTTCATCTAATATAGAGATAGGTTACGTATCCTGGTTTTCAATGGTACAAAAAGTATAATGTGTTTGATAGATAATTTAGTAGGAGATTCAATGCTAGACAAGAATTTTGAGACACGTACATAAACTAGTAATTTGATCTTTAGAATCTGGAATGAACTAAATTTTGTACTAGTTTAATTAATGCGGGATGAATCCCGTATTTATTTATTTCTTTATTTATTTGTAAATCCGCAAATCTAGCTCACCGAAAATGTGGGACTTGGAGCTATTTTAGACCCATTACCATCTTACTTGATTAAGTTTCATTTGGAGATAAATGTCGGCGTTGGTTGAAAATACTGTTTCATCTCCAAACTATTAAGTTTCATTTGTGAGTTACTAAATTTTGTGCATGTTTTGTGAATGAACCATGGAACTATACTGCCTTTTCTTCCTTGATGCCCAGCTCTGCGAATATTAGAGGTTCGTAAATCATTTGAAGGAGAAGAGAAAATTTCAATCTTTTATATTTTTGTCATTCAAGAATTTCTTATTACACTAATCTTTCATGATCTTCATATTACAAAATATGGAAGCAGGTTCGATCTGCATATTGCAAGACTGATTTTGAATGGGACAACTTGAAAAAGCTATCTGTTAAGGTAAGTAAAAGGTGAACCTTTTTTTATACATTAATCTAGTTTTTTCTTCGTCGGGTTTTGTGTCATCTTCTTGTTTGTTTGGTTTCTTGATTTTTCAGATGGTTGAAGAATCAAACACAAAACTCATGAGGGATTATGTGTTAGAGCGTGTGGAAAAGGAGAAGTAGAAGTGATGTAAACTCAAGAAATTTATGCGAAGGCTGATGGGAACAAAAAGTTACTTAATAAGTACAGTTAAATATGAATTTCGTGATAAAAATCCGCAAGTGCAATAGTACATATATAGCTCATGCCATTGCAAGTACAGATCAATCCCACATATAAAGAATAAGCCATGTACCTTTCTCTCTTTTCACCCAAATAAGGGTTAGTTTCACTAGCATTGCCTTTTAAGCTTCCTACTGTTATGATTAAGGGTTCGTATTTGACGTAAAAACCAGTTTTTTTTGTGATGGTGTTTGATATGGCCCATGACGATACGAGGGGGAATATCTAAAGGCACACGACGATATTACAATCATAGCCTATTTTTACAATAAAGAGACGTCAACTGCAATGAGTTTGGATGCCTTTAGAAACTCCCAAATTTAATTCCCACATACCAAAATTGATTTCGACAACATCAACAAAAAAAAAAAAAATTGATTTCCACATCCCAAAATAGGTATTATAGGTTATCTTTTTTTGGTTTAATTTCAATCTCTCCCATTCTAGAAAACCACAGAATCTCAATGTAAATCCAAATCAATTGCTTTCATATTAGATAGGGATGCAATCTCACAGTCTAACCCTAAGGTTACAAGCATTGCCGCATCGTTTTGTAAAAAAATATTGTTCTCGTAGCATGCATCTAAAGTTACAAGTATTATCGACCTTTGATATTTGTTGATGGTACATTTGCAAGAACAAAACACAACGAATGGATTCTTGTTGCAGGTATATACTATTATGCATCAGGGGCGAAATAGTTTTCTAACGATGCAGTTGCTCCTCGAACATATTATTGAGTAGTACAAGAAATACTTTATGTTTTTGTTATCTTATTCGGTAAGATTTTAGTATAAATGCTCCCACTTTTCGTAATGTACATGATTGTTTATTCTGGCCTATGTTATTGTTGATGTAGAAAACGACAAAAACTGGTTGTGGTTCTTCCAAAATTTGGAGAGAGTGATATATAGTAGTGATTCTTTGACGTTTATGTCTCTACAAGACACAATGGTATATTAAATGCAGTTGGAAACATATTTTCCCTGACCTACCACCCATATTGTGTGTGATACTTGCGCAACAATTTGAATTTACTTACAAGGAACCATGTAGATGGACCAGAATTGTATAAACATTATAGATTTTTATGTGCATGGGTATATGTAGAAAGAACTATTTACCGGAAAGAAAACTGTGTAAAACGGTATAAAATTGTATAAAACATCACATATCCTTCTTTGTAAACAAGGAAACAAATCAATGGAAAACTACCAAAAAAGATGGAGAAAAAAATCCCTCACTACAACCAAAATTTTACTGTAAAATAATATATTCGGGGTGCAGGAATTTATGTATATTGTAACCAAAACATAATGTTGTTCATACTTACATTTTATTAGGGTTTCTTCTCATGATCCTTTGCTCTTCTATCTCCGGTTTTTGCTTTGACTTAGATATTGTAACACTTTTCACTAGTTTTTCGGGTAGGTTAGTTTTTACCATATACATCAAGAAAACATACCCACATTCTTGGGAAGGTAACTAGAAATATCTCATGTAGTGTTACGTTAAACAAAAATTCAGATCTCAATATTTCTTCCTCAAATCAACAAAATATTTTGATTTGTTTTGTAACAAAAACAAGAAGAAATTATTTAAGAACAAAAAAGATACCACTATGTTTCAAAATGGAGTTGATTTCTTTTTCGTTGATCAGTGACAGAGAATGGCCTTTTAGTCTCTTGAAGCTTGAGTTCCAGGTGATTTTCAAGGTCTTTTGGAAAGGTTTAGCATTAAAGGTTGGAAGAAGAAATGAGTTTTGGAAGGATTGTGAAGAAAAATGCGTGGTTTTGAAATTAATGAGATGAAACGGTTGAGTATATATCGGTGAGAGAAAAGTAGACGGTTGTCAGACTTTTCAGAGACCGTGCACAATTTTTTATCGATTTTATTTTAGTAATAATTCAAAAGCTTGACGTCGTCTACCAACTTTTGGTGCAACGGTTGGACACCCCTCTTAAACTCATGAGATCTTGCTTATTAGATCTTCATGATGTATTAATGTCTAACGACTAACGTAGATTGTAGTCGAGCTCTCAAAAAGAATTGATGTCCTTTTACGTCTTTTCGTCTTTTCGTCTTTTCGTCATAGCCTCTGCCTTGTCTGACCTTCCTCTCATTCATTATTATTAATGTTTTGATTTTGGCCTCAATTAGTAGCTTGAAAGTTAAATATCAAATGACGAAGTCATACATACGTATGGATGATGGATGATGATGTCTTGATGGGATGGATGTTCATGCACATGTATGATGTGAGGGGAATGACACAAGCCTAAGTTCTCGGACCAAGTCTGTTTTACATTCATCCGACTCTTTCGTTTATGAGCTAGCTAGGGTTTCTACTCTTCTTCCCTCCTAAAATCTAGGGTTTAAACACTAGATTCATACCAGTTGTGAGCTAGGGTTTCTTCTCTTCTTCACTCCCAAATTAGGGTTTAAAATCCACTCTTACCATAAACCTTCCAAGTCATACTTATCTGACTCCTTTCATCTACTGACGAACTTCATTCTGAAGAATCACAACAATTATGGCGAAGACAAAACCTGGAAAAAGAGATTTGGATTCTTACACCATCGATGGAACAGATAAAGTTGTTAAAGGTAAAATCAAATTTCTATTTTATCTTTATTTTTTTTCAGTGAAATCTTGGTTTCAGTTATTTATGAAGTTTTGAATGGGTTTTTGTAGCTGGAGATTGTGTTATGATGCGTCCTTCAGATACTGATAAGCAACCTTATGTTGCTAGAGTGGAGAAAATCGAAGTTGATAATCGTAACAATGTGAAGGTTCGAGTGAGATGGTATTATCGACCCGAAGAGTCAATTGGAGGAAGAAGACAATTTCATGGAGCAAAAGAGTTGTTTCTTTCTGACCATTATGATGTGCAAAGTGCACATACTATTGAAGGAAAGTGTATTGTACACTCATTTAAGAGTTACACTAAGCTGGACAATGTTGGGACTGAAGACTACTTTTGTAGGTTTGAGTACAAAGCTTCTACTGGAGGATTTACCCCGGATCGAGTTGCAGTGTGAGTTCACTTTAAACTCTTATACTATATGATATATGTTCATTGTTTATTGGTTTTGGGTTGGCTGGCCTCATATCTAGTATGGTGCTAGAGCTAAGACGTGATAGGCTCAAACGGCAGAAGTTGTCCGCATCACCCACAAAAAGGCAATTGAGTTGGCTGGCCCCAAATCTAGTATGGTGCTAGAGCTAGGTTCGGACGTGACAGGCTCAGAAGTTGTCCACATCACCCACAAAAAGGCGATTGAGTTGGCTGGCCTCAAATCTAGTATGACGTTAGAGCTAGGTTCAGATGTGATAGGTCCAAACGTCAGGAGTTGGCTGGACTATTCACATCACCCATGTGAATAGTCCCACATGGGTAACCAAAAAATCAATATCCACTCCCTCCCCGCACATTGCCAATTAGTGTCGAGTTGGATATCTACAAACGTAATGGTCAAGTGATCAAGTCACAACTCGTAGTTTAACATGGTATCAAATTGATTATCCAAATAGTTCATGGGTTGAAGTTCTAACACTCAGCCAAACAGAAAGAAAGTTGCTCTGATAATTCCCATTAGTTGGCTGGCTTTCCAGCAAATTACTATAACTGCGGGTATCTCTTTGGACCTATGTACAATGTAAAAAATGTCTATAATAGTCTAAGTATTTGCTGCAAGTGTTTGTCACATTATATAGTTTACGATTTACAAAAATAAATATATTCACTGTTAGTGTCAGTGTTGAAATTTGTAACTTTATCTAGTTTCTTGATTTGATTCAAATTTGTAATATATTCACTGTTAGTGTTTAGTGTTGAAATTTGGTCTTAAAATTCATTTGGATTTTGACTTGAAGGTATTGCAAATGTGAGATGCCTTACAACCCAGATGACCTCATGGTGCAATGTGAACGATGCAAGGATTGGTAATACTCATTAGTTCTCCTCATGTTTTAAGTGAAGGCATGTGTAGTAGCTTAGAGGCACATTTACACGTTAATTCATAATCCTGATCATTTAATAAAAGCTTATGGATCATTGTCATTTAAAAAAATTATATGGTTTTTGTTACTCCCTAGCCCTTTTTTGGAAGTTCACCTTGCTAAAATGGTTGGCCTTACCATTTAGGGGGGCCTAGGCCCGAGCCGAAAGGAGCCAAAGCGCCCTTTTGGTTCCAACGTAATCAAGGGTCTCATATTTTGGATTTTGTATGCCACTTTCTAAATAATAATTATATTCTAAACAGATTTGTAATAAGATTCAAATTGTAGCTTAGTGGCTAAGAGTTTAGATCACTAGATTGTTAATATTCTAGAAGCGTATTAAGTATGCTGCAGCTATTTTACCTCTCGTCTACGTATATAAAAAGAGTTCCATAATTACAAATTTAATATCAGCATATTTTGTTTTGTACCAGTTAAGCCGAAGATTCTCTGTTTCCCAAGGGACATTTATTTCTTTGTTGTTACCTTTTAAATTGTAATTTCCTTCGAATTTGTTGATTACTATTCTGCTTGCGTTGTTTTGAAATCAAATGCTTTGATACGTGCAAGTTGAAGTCGTAGATGAACTGAATCTTTGGTTCTTTTGTATTTTTTGGTTCGTGTAACTAATCTTTATGGAGTTGACATATTTGGTCCATATTGATACACATGTAGTCAATAACTTATTCGTTGTTTGCCATCATTTTTCTTCACCTTGTCATTCTTAATCAATGTTAACCACTAACCAGGAGTCAAGGACTTAGACCTATGTGAAGAACATATGCTCTGGGCTTTTTTGGGTTGAGTTCATTAGACCTTACTTATTTCAATGGAATTGCTTCGTTACATCTTTCCATTTATACTATCGTTATATATTTTTCTGAATGCGTTTTTAATGTCAACAGAAAATAGTTTCTGGCTCAAAGTTAGTACTAAGATACTGAATGCGTCTGTGGTTTAGTTGTTTTCTGTGGACTAACTATTTCTCCATTTTTCTTACGTCTAATCATTTGCCAATCAGGTTTCACCCTTCATGCATGGGCATGACTATTGAACAAGCAAAGAAATTGGATCCTTTTCTATGTTCTGAATGTTCCTCTGAGGAAGAAGCAAAAAAATCTCCAAAAGGTTTTCCTGTTTCACCATCTGCTGAGGCTAAAGTGAGGATGCTGATTTCTGCTTTACTTACAGTTCCTTTCTTGTTATATTGTCTTTAATTTATTAATTGAATGCGTGCATAGAAAGATTAATGATTGTAGATAGGTTTACTTGTCCATCTAGTTGTTCTGGAATATTGTTTTTTGCTCACTATAGATAGGCAAAATTGATCTTTTCGTCGGTAACGAAAGGATACGATCACAAGGAGAGATCTTAACCCTTCCTCAAAGGTTAAACCACGCCAACAAAGGAAGTAGTTCAGAATTTAAATCTGTAAGATAACAATAAATTTGATGTTACAGAGATGAATGTTCTAGCACCTATAACTCTATCAGCTCGACTTGACATCTATCAACATTTTCTACAGCGTACTTCTATTTACAGTTACCAGTAGATATAGTCACAACTCGTTTGAGGTATTCTGATCGTACAATAGTGAGGGGTATATAACACCTTATCTATTCTTTCTACCTTCTTGGTAATTTCCATCTTATGCAATGCATTTCCCAGAACCTTTATACTTCACTAGTGGATCTTGCGCATCAGGGCTTCAGTGAGCTAGCCGCTAGCGACATGTAATATTTTGTTATGTACTCGTTTACCTCCAGATTAAAGATACTCCTGAATGATTTAAATTTAATATTATTTTTTTTTGCTCTGGAAGTTTTAGGGATCATTTTTATAAGTTTGGGAATCGTGAGGATCTAGGTTACCATGTAGTTTGACTAAAGAAAACTATGATCCGGGAATGTGATCAATAGCTGCTTGTTCAAATTGTTGGAGCCAGCTTTTATGCTAGACTTTTGTTACTGAGTAGAATCTTCCGCCAAAACCAAATAAAACAGAAAAATGGTCAGGAAGCCTTAGTTTCGATTGGGGTTCTAATTGAAAAAGTGCATTTATGGCTTATGCAGTCTTTTAATGTTCTGCTTACTAAGGGTAAACTTCCACCCCTTAACGATGATTCCCTTTAATGTTTATTTTCTACTTAACATGGATGCTCTCTATAAGCATTTTTTTTTGCCATGTCAAAGTCATTTAACATGAAAATCCAATAGCCCTACTGTGCTGCTCTGTCCTTTGTAATGAAGACAATATTGTGTTTGAACTTCGATCTTAATTTTTCACCTTGTACTAGTTTAGGATATCGATACCGCACGGATGTCCAGCTTACAATAGCTTATCTTTTTTGCTTAATTACTATTTTTCTCCATTGTAGGCTGAGCCAAAGCGTAGGAAGAGGTGATCAATTGATGTTTTAGGCCAGTCAGTGTGCATGATGATGAGGTACACACCTTGCATGTTAGCTCTTCAGTGTTGGTTGGATGTGGAATTTTGTACAGTGCAGAAACGTGCCGTGCAAGCACAAAATTTGGGATATCCATCGTTATGTTTAGCCTTAATACAATGTATTTCATGTATTAGATGTAGACGATGACTTATACATGTCTATTTATGCTCTAACTGGTACTTTGCTCAAGGTAGCATGAAATTATAGGAGACAGATCAGATTTTATTCAGCTCCAATTGTTGAAACACAGTTTTTATCAGATGCACTGCTTCCGAAATGATATGAAACCTATCTAAAACTACACTTATTGGCCATATGACCCCATCTTCGAAAAATTCCACAAGGTATACTGGTAAAATCGAAGCCTGTAGCTTTAGTACCTGCCTGATTTGACTGTAGTTGACAATTTTGTGAGGTTTTCTGCTAGTTTGAATTTATTTATCGTCTCCGGAGAGGAGATTGTTGCCTCTGATTCTTCAAGGAACATTGTTTCAAAATACTTCCAAATTTCTCTTGCTGAAGTTAATCCAAGCACATCAGTAGATGTTGATATGATTGAAAGTAGCCTTCAAACACAAGTGAGCATAACTATTAGTTCTCCTATGGGTGAGAATCGGTCCTTGCAGGTCGGGCAGTCGGGCTTATATCATTCATCAGGCCGGTTGTGCTTTGAAACTCCTTGTCCTTTCAGGTCGGGTTATTTTAAAAGTGATTTTAAAAGTGATGCCGGATAGCACTTCGGAACCCGAGCCTGACACATTGATTTCACCGGGGTCAGTCCGGCTGAATCCGCCTTCTCATTTTAGGTATCCGTGAGCTCTAACGGACTCGAGTGTCCATGAAGGATTTCGGGTTCTCAGATTTTTCTTTCCAGCTCTAGTCCTCCAATGATTATTCATGGATTAGGTACTGGTCATCTTCCATTATTGTTTTGGTTGGAGGTATCACAATTCCACAAATGAAGTCAATAATGCTTATGAACATGGTTTTTATATTATCTTTCCAAATGAAATAATTTGTCATCTCACGCTTCTCTCATATAAAATTTGGGATGTTTGATATCGAATTACTTGGAATTCGATAGAATGAGAAGTGAAAGGATTTGAGGAAGAGGAGGATGCCAATAGTGAAGACTGAGAGAATGAAAGAAGAAAATTAGATGATGATAATAATGGAATTCACCTCACCAAGAGCTCTCGTACCATGTTATGAAAAAAGAGAGTTCAAAAAATATATTTCTTCATCAAAGAGATTAGTCTGTTACAAGTTTTAATTTTAGAAGAAGGGTATTAAGGAAAATAAATAAATCAGATGTCAAAGTTAACTAGGGGTTTACAAAAAGGGGGTCATTCTCGAATTTATAAAAATTAGGGGTCAAAATGAAATTGATCACGAAATTAGGGGTTGAAAAGGAGATAACAGTTCTTACTTGATTGTACTTTTTCTTATCACATGGATGATGTTTATAGAAAATAACATTTGTTTAAATTAGACTGGTGCCTAGAGAAGACTAAAGATCAATTGAGTTTTGAATTTTAATCTGAAAGTCTTCCACATTTTAACATTAACATCTTAATCGAAGAAGAAATAAGTGGAAGAAGTTTTGATCCTCGGACGAACCCGAATTTACTAAATTATATCCTTACTATTTTAAAATGAAAGTATGAAAGCCCAAATTTCTTTGAAGAAGATAAAATTAACAAGAATCATATGCCGAACTATAACAGTTTCTTCACTAACTAGAATCCTATTTCTTCCTCCACTAGATTCACATGTTTAACTTAGTTTGACATCTGGTTTTCAATTTTAGCCCTGAGCTTAACCGGATGCTCCTTCATTGCCTAGGCAAAGAAAACTATACTCCTATAAACCCAAAGAGGAAAACAAAAAAAAACCTAAATCCTTAGATTATGAATCAAAATACACAACAAAATAAATCAAACTAACACCTAAATTCATTGGAGAAAAAACTATTTATTGTTAATGCGTCAAACTCTTCTGCTATCTTTTCTCTTATATTTTTTTTGCACAACCCGTTTTCTTATTTCCAGTTCGCCTCCACGTTCCCTTTCCATCCTCAAGTTTTTGAACTTTGCCTTCACGATCTTTTATTGCACAAACATTTTTTTTTCTATTTTGAGTTAGGGTCATCTAGCATCCTCTATTACAATGTGTCTGGTGTAGGAGCAAAATATTTTTAGTGAAAGGTAATAAAAATCTAATTTGACCCAATTGATTCTATTAGGTCAGAGGTTAACCTGATTTGGTTCTCCATCCACCCCGTCAGCCAGGGCCCCAACCCCAAGGGTGGGTGGAGCCGTGGAGGTATGTGACGACGAACCAGGCTATAGTCTGGGTCGACTTAGTAATTTTCTAAGAGAGCAGGGGTATTTTGAGTATTTCACTCTGCTGTAATTTTTTTTGGGACCGAAAAGAGAGAGAGGGAGAGTTCTAGCCTTCAGGGTTTATGAGTTCATCTTCAATCTTCACTTTCTCCCTCAAGGTTTTGTGGTGAAGGTTTATATTTAATCGACGACAGCTAGGAGACGAGCCGCTGAGAAACTAGGGTTTATATTTTATCTTAAACCTTCACTTTCTCTCTCAAGGATTCGGTTAGTAACTTACTATAATTTTGGCTCATGTTTGATATTTCTAAAATCTGAATGTTCAGAGAGCTCCTTAAGCATTTACAAGCAAACACCGTACACATTGAACTACATTTTTCCCATAAAGAATTAGAATCTACTCACAGAAATCATTATTTGAGAAAATAACATAAGGAAACAAATTAATAGATATTGAAATCCACATCTATTATTACGAGTCTCAAAGCAATTATTCATAAATAATAATTGGTAAGGTACTGGTAATTTGGGGTAATAACTAGGTAAATAATTAACAAAAAATTGATAAGTATGAGTATTGAAATCATAATCTCTTGTTTAGGAAGATGCTTACCATCTAAGTCACTGTCTCTTTTCTTGAAATGGTTTAGACTCGCGCATCCACTTTTTTGTGTGCGATATTTGAAGAGACCTTGCCGTTTGAAGGAGCCAGTTCGACGGCATGAGTCCAACTCCTCAAGCATATAAGAAAAATGTGCGGAAAAGTAAAATATAAAAAATACGAAATTCTAGAGCTTACATTTGATTCCGAGTCTCATTTCTTTTGTTTGCCTACTCTAGTTATTGAACATCGAACTTCTCCCTCTTTGCTTCGAAGTTGATCATGGATGCCAACGATTTAGATGAAGAAGAGGAGTTTGGATTCTCACGAAATTACTTTCTTGCAAAAGAACTGCGCGGCTCAGGGAAGAAATCTTCCCGAAAGCTCACCGATATTGATCTCGTCGACGATCAGGTTCCTCTCTCTCTCTCATCCTATTTTATGTGTAAATTTGTTCTATATTCCCTTAATTTGCATTTGTGATTGTTTATCATATAAGATTTTCATCTTTGAATTCTTATATTGATTTTTGTTCATAAATACTTGCAGGAACTGAGAGAGGCTACCGCTAAGATTGAAATCAAACATGAAACAGAGATCCTCTCTTTGCTAAGTAGCTACAAAAGTTTATACCCAAAATGGGTATTTGAACTTAGGTAAGGTTGCTCTTTATTACTACTGAATTATCCCTTACTTTGTTATCGATATGGTCGATGTCAGAAAATTCAATTTTGGTACTCAACATGCTTTAGGAGTTATGGTATCCTTTGCATAAGGTGTTAGTTACCCTATACCCTTGACCTTTTTCATAAGGTTTAGAACTTAGGTGGGGGTTTTGGGGGTGTTTAGTTGTGCAAATTGGCAATAAGTGGATTCTTGATTTCTTCTTATAGTTTTATTCGATCTTTAATGTCCAAATTTGGGGATAATATGCGTTGAAGTTCGAATCTCCACCAGGTGTGGCCTTCTAGCTAAATGCTGAAAGAACGCATAATTGTGAAAGGGTTTATTCTTTTTCTCTATCCTTTTTATTTGCTACGTTTTCTGTTAATAAATTATGCATGAACATGTGAAAATAGGTTGAATTGTGTGAACTTCCTATTTGTGACTTTTCAAACTAAACATGTTTTTTCGTGGTACTATATCTTTAGCTAGTTTTTATTAAAATCTGCAGGTGTGGATAAAAATGGGTAACTCATCTTAATTGAGCAACTTTTGACCCTTCGTGATCTTGTTAATACGTTTCATTCATTGGATGAATTTATCATTTTGCTGAACTGTGATTCACTGGTATTATATATATAATATTCACTGGTAGTATGTGTATGTATGTGTATATATATATGTGTGTGTGTGTCTGTGTGTATGTGTTTGTGTGTGTGCGAGTGTGTGTGTATATTTTATCTTTAAAATCTCATTCTGCATTATTTTTAGTGTTTTCTACTCTTATATCCATCTAGAGTTTGAGTTTTTCTTTTTTTTTCCTTCGATGTAATTTATAAAAACTTTCTGCACGATATTGCAGGTGCGGATTTGGCCTTCTGATGTATGGGTTTGGCTCTAAGAAGGCTTTGCTTGAAGATTTTGCTTCAACAGAGTTGACCGACTGTGGTGTAATCGTTATCAATGGCTACCTTCAGTCAGTTAACGTTAAAAACGTATTAATGTTAAAAGCTTAAATCATTTGGTTTTTGTTCTTCAAATGTCATATATCCAATTCATTATAAAATGGATTTCATTTGTAGGTCCTGATCACCCTAGCTGAAATTCTCTGGGATCAACTAAAGACGAGATTTAGAAATACTCCGGGGAGCATGTCTAAAATTCCACAGCCTTCTAGTTCACAGTCCATAGAAGATCTTCTTTCGTTTTTAGATGGATCTCATTCAAAGGAAAATGACTGCTTTGTCTGTGTTATTGTCCACAATATTGATGGGCCTGGGTTGCGAGATAGTGAATCGCAACAGTATCTTGCACGGCTTGCTAGTTGTTCTCATGTTCGTATGGTGGCGTCTATAGATCATGTCAATGCTGCATTATGTAAGTATTGTATTCGCCATTTCCAAGTATATCTCGTTGTGTTTGCAATTGGGAAGTCATTGTTTGCAGTTAAAATCTTAATAAAAAATTCCTTCCTCAAATTTTATCCTCCAATCTGACTAGGAAAAAAATCTAATAAGTTTGTGACACAGTGATAGCATATGCTCATACATTTCAATTCGCCGTTTTTATTTATAAGAAATACCTCCTCTCTTATTTTAAAATATAAAGGATAGTCATTCGAAACTTACTTGTTCATCTATTAGTTCCTTAGAGCAAAATTTAAAGTCAATAAATGTTCAGTATATGAAATTATCTCGTTGTCCTTTAGAAACCATTGTAGATTGCTTCCAAACTAGAGAGCTTGGTTTACATTCTCTCAACTAAGTATATGTAAAACTCTATTGCCAATGGGTTTGAGCTACCTCTCTTTCCTTAACCAAGGTTGATAGGGTCTATGGGCATGTCTCGAGCAGAAGTATTGTTGAAGTTTTTCTATGTTACTACAGAGTATAGAAATATATAAATCTATCAATCTATGTATTCATGTGTAATAAAGTGAATACACATGAATACATAGACAAGACGGACTCGGCGAGTCAATTCAGATTATGAGACATCATCTAGTTACTTAACACACCAGGAAATATATTTAGTCTGATTTTTATTTCGTATCTTATATGCATGAATCAGATAACATTTTTGTAAGAGGGAAAACTTTCGGTTTTTGTTTTGTTCATCATCTGTAGTAAGTAACCCAGTACTGTATAATCTATTTGGTATCCATGTTCTTTACTTGAGTACTTAAGTCTCTGACTAAATTGCAGTATGGGACAAGAAGATGGTTCACACGCAACTCAATTGGTCTTGGTACCACGTTCCGACTTTTGCTCCTTACAAGGTTGAAGGAGTATTTTTCCCATTAATTCTTGCCTGCAACGGAACAGCCCAAAATGCTAAAACAGCTACAATAGTGCTACAAAGTTTGACACCAAATGCCCAAAGTGTTTTTAAAGTTCTTGCCGAATATCAACTATCCCATTCTGATGAAGAAGGTACGCAAAAATGTAATGGTGTTTGTTTTTCTGCTTTGAGCTGTCTCCTCCGAATTTGACTTGTCGGATTCTGACTTGTTTCGGTCAGGCTAGAATAGTCATTTAAGAATATTTCTGAAAAAGGATTCTTAATTCAGACCTATTTATGTCCGACTAAAATGAACTCGAGATCGGCCTGAGCTGGCCATCTAGACGAGTTAGACAAACGGATCAGACAAAAAATGAATATTTTGTAATCAACCCAAGTCAGACCAATCAGATGAGTCAGATTTTAATGAGAAAAAACATTGTGCTTGAAATGTTTTCAACTAGTCACTGTAAATACCCATTACTCACTTTTAATCATTATTTGGTTCGATCTTACTTAATGTTCTTGTCCAGGGATGCCGATTAGCGATTTGTATTCAAATTCTCGTGAACGTTTTCTAGTTAGCAGTCAAGTTACCCTCAATTCCCATCTAACAGAGTTTAAAGATCATGAGTTAGTTAAAACAAGAAGACATACTGATGGGCAGGATTGCTTATATATTCCTCTGTCATCAGAAGCACTTGTAAAGTTGCTAGAAGAGATTAGTTAAGAACTGTTTGTAATGTGATCCAAGATCTATACTTTAGTGATAAACTTGTAGTTTGCTTATGTTTTTCAAGTTAAACTATCTTTTTTGTTACATGTATTTTGTAGAGAATAGCTTAAGAAAAGAAGAGAAGGAAAGGGTCTCGCATCAATTCGGTGGTGTTTTTTTATTGTCAAAATTTGATTAGTCTGAATTTGGCTCGTCTGAATCGTCTATAAATAACTTGGCTCGGTAAAGAACAAAACAGTTGCTTCGATATATTTGAGATAATGGGCCCCTGGATTTGTTTTTATGTTTAATTTTTTTTTTTTGAATATTGACTAAAATGGTCATTACAAAGGCATTGATACATCGATATGATGTGATAAGCACGATAACTGCTGAATTATTACTGGTCTAAAACTCGACGAAATTAATCCCCTAAAGCCCGATGAAATTAATGTCCTAAAGCCCGTCTCCTAAAGTCGGTCTTTGGACCTCTTGTCTGACCAAGACTAACCCCCAAGTACCAACACCCCAACCCTTGTTTGTGTTTGTACTGGAAATATGTAACCCTGTTTAGATTCACATTTATCAAATTAGTATGTTTTTTATTTTATACTTCACTTTTTTATATTTTCTATTTACTTTTTTTTGTTGATGAATTTTATTTGAAATTTTGAACTATTTATCCTTGTTATTAAGGTCTTGACTTGTACACATTACATATAATAATAATAAGATTTTGAGGGAAGAGAGTAGTTGCTAGTCGTTCTCCCTTTAGTTTCGATCTACTTTTCTACAGTTAAAGTTCTTCATTTTAGATTTTTCTGATTCTTTTTCAGGGTTATATATACTGTTTTGATTTAGGTTTTGAGTTTTTGTGTAAAAAAAAGGAAGAACCGAAGCAAGCACAAGATCTTTGAAGAGAGAGAAAGAACAAAGGAAGAAGAGAAGAACAAGAGTAGAGCAAGATGTCAAACTCTTCAGTAAAAATTTGAATTGAAGAAGCATTTCTTTTCTTTGGGATACAATAAAAGAAAAATAAAAATAGAAATAGAAATAAAAATAAAAAAGATATTTTTTTTTATTGGAAGTCGACTAATGTCGTTACATTTGGCACTTGATACATCATAGATGTGATAAGCTCGATAACCGCCCACTCAAACACTAACAGAACCGGGCCTATAACCCAACAAGACATGGCCTAATAAAAAAGATATTGAAAAAGACGAAAAATTTGCTCACCAATTTATTTCTCAATTGAGTAAGAAAGTTAACAAGTCAAGCAACTAAAACACAATAACAGAAATACTTCCTGAGTTTTATGCTATTAAAATAAGATAATCTCATTTTTACCCATAAATAAGCCGTAGGCATTAGCCACCAAAATTTCAAGATCTTACTTCACCATCCAACAAGTAGAAGCTTCAATAGTGCCATTCGGATATAAAGACCATTCTTCGCTTGTCTAAAATAAGCAGCTCTTGGATCGGCATCAACGTCCACAGTTATCTGCACCAGGAGGGGTGGAAAATATATAAAACAGTAACAGCTTGTGCAACATAACCAGTTATTTTAAGTTTTTTCGACCTGACTCAGTATCATATATAGTCGGAGTCATGAGATATTATGTGCGCCTGTAAATAATGTAACAAATGATGGTGCAGAATAAAAATAGAGGACTGAATAAAGAAGACAATAATTTATGTTTACGGTCGTGCCCCTAGTTTGGGATTTTTGGGTTTCGTACTGGTATCGGGTATTCAATAACCCTAGAGGAGTACATTTACATAGTAAAGAACATATGCCTACCTCATCGAGCCTTGGGAGAGGATGCATGACTACAGCATGTTTCTGCATTACATTCAACACATTTCGATCCACAATGTACTTCCCTCGTGCTTCCTCGTACAGATCAATCCTCTCCCCAAATCGTTCCCGTTGAATGCGAGTCTGATAAATCACATCACATTTTGAAGCTACTTCCATTAGATCTGCACTTTCTTCCCATTCAACCCCCTTCGATGTTAGATAATCTTTTATGTCATCCTACGACAAGATATCGGAGAAAAATATTCAGTCTGTTGATTTTTTTAACCATAAGAAAGAACTTTCTGCAAAATTTACTGCAACTTTGGATATGTTTGTCTGCATTAAAGTTCATAAGCACTTTGTTTTACTAAATAGCTTCATGTATACCTTCATCTTTACTACTTCTGGAGAGACCAAGTAAAATTTCACATCCTGGTACTTCGCAAGCAGATAAGCTAATGAACGGACAGTCCTTCCATTAGCAAGATCTCCAACCAAACCAACTTTAATGCCATTCAGCTTGCCTATCTCTGTTTCTATTGTGTATACATCCAGGAGGGCCTGTGAACACAAGCAAGGAAAACAATGCTCAGAAAAAGCAATTAGTCACTTCAATAATTCTTTATAAGAAAGTGCTACGCTTCACAATACAGGGTTCACATGACATATCAACTTGCTTGAACAACCATAAACCACATCGAACTGAGCCACTTAGTTTTCTCAAAACAAGTAAAACTTAATATGAGCCCGACCCATTTGATTCACAGAGAATAGCACTATGTATTTGGCAAAAAAAAAAAATTCATTACAGTTTAACGAACTAAACTTGGCACATAAGTTGCTCGATCATTTGTTTCATCAATTATCTGAGAAAGAATAACAAGCCATAATATGTGATGTAGGACAGAAAAAGGGGAATGGAATTGGAGAAGAAAATAATTGTATTAGAAGATAGATAACCCCACTAGTATTACAGTAGTTAAAGCTAGGAATCACTCCTACAGCCCTTACGCATCAAACCTAGGGGTATATTTGCATCACACAAATATAGAAAACTTGAATAACTGCTGAAAAACTTCGTTTGTCCTCAAACAGCAGGAATCAACCCTTATATAGGCATAAAACTAACCCCTTGACATCCCATAGTACCTTAACTTCTAGACTTTTGAGCTTCTAAACTGCTAGGACACTGACTGACATTATGAAGGACATTAAAGAAACTAAGATGTTATAAAAGACATTGAAGGTGTTTGACTGCACTTTACCACCCTAATTACTGTAATATTTAGAAAGTGGAAACAACTTGGATTATGCCCACATTATTCAAGCTCCCTAGTGGGGCCTTCAATCCAAGACATGCCAACTCAGAATTTGGGCCTTAGAATCCTTCTCCGGACGTCTTTGATACACCTTTAGTTTTTTTTTTTTTTAATAATTTGATTTAATTAAGAAAGGAAAGATCGGGATTTACAAGAGCCCCTAGAGGCTAATGCAGAAAGAAAAATTACAAGAAATACATACAAGTTTCCAAATTCCCCAGTAGATCCGTAAAGGTTTTAGCCTAGCCCAAGCAAGATTTCTACCTTAATGGAAAATGAGGCATTTAGCGGAGAAGAAGATTTGCTCACTCGAGACACTTTTGTCAGAGAAGATGGCTTCATTCCTACATTTCCATGTTGCCCAGATGTTGGCTTTAGGAATCATGTTTAGGGTTTTCTTTTTTTGTTTGTTACCTTTGATTCCACCGCAAGCCAGCAAAAAGTTTAAGATTGAATAAGGGATTGCTCACGAAACCCCCAATGCCAGATAAGAATAGCTGCCAAACCCTGATGGTAATTGAGCAAGAGATAAACAGATGTGGGACTGATTTCTCATCCTCACCACACAGAGGACATCGACTAGGGGTGGTAATACCCCTTTTCCTTTAAGAAATCCAAAGTAGGTACCTTTTCCAAGCAAGCAGCCCACAAAAATAAGCCTAATTTTGAACCTTCTATCTGATGTAGGCCTTCCGCCTATATTTTACAGTATATTACCATATATAGGATAATTGAATATTCAAAAATTATTTGGATAAAGAAAACAGAAGTGGCAGCCAGACTTAAAGTTTTCAAACTTCATCTACTTGGAAACAAACAGAGTGGTGAAATGGATACCCATATTCCAAACCCCCACTCGCCAATCAATAACTCCGGAGAAACTTGATCAAGCAAGCATGCATGTCAATTATCCATATGACCATACGAGATGCTTCTTACAAAAATTATTTGCATACCTGTGTCGGATGTTGTCCTGGACCATCCCCAGCATTGACTACGGGAATGCTTGCTGTGGCAGCTGCTCTTCTGGCGGCACCACTTTCAAAGTGTCTCATTACAATTATATCGGAGTACCCTTCTACAGTTCTGATGGTATCTGCATTTCAAGCTCCAAAACATGAAACATTCCCCACAATGGAAAACAGAGTAAAAAAATGAAAAGGGGGAAGATAAGATTACCCTCAAGTGTCTCTCCTTTCGCTGCCGATGAAAACTCTCGAGCATTTTCTGTTGTCAAAACCTCCCCACCCAACCGTTTCATGGCAGACTCAAAGGAAAGCCTAGTCCTAGTTGAAGGCTCGTAAAAGAGAGTCGCCATTAGATATCCTTTCAAAATTTGACTTTTGACTGATTTCTTTTCAACAACTTCCATTTCACGTGCAACTTGAAATATAGCATTCAAGATATCAACATCAAACTGTTGAGCTTCTATTACATCATCAAGTTGAAATTTCTCTCCTGTTACAAATGAACATGGGTTTTCTATCTCCAGTGCATGGCAACACATTCCGCCTCTTCCCAACATAGTTTCGTTATCTTGTAATTGTGATGGTTTCACTTTTTTGGTGGGAAAACCCCTCAATGCAACATTATTTAAACCATAAGTAAATTTAGGAAGAGCTAATCGTTTAGAGATGAAATTTGAATGAGAACAATCTTGGTAACACTGTGCTGCTTTAGGGACAATCATCCCCCTGTGATGACCATAGGTGGAAAGAGAATGTGGCAATGTCATTCTGATGTAAATACAGGGTTGTGTCGTCTACCTCCTAAAACCCCCTGAAAAGAAAGTTCATGAATCAATATAAAACAGTTGAAGAAAACTCATTGATTCCAAGAAGGGCTGTCAAAGTTGAAGATCACTTGAGAGAAGGGATGAAATTGAAAACGGAATCAAAATTATATCTAAAACATGGAATAAGGATCAATAAACTGTATGAGTCAGAACATTCAGATTATAGAAACATCAAACATGAGCCAAAATTATACTAAGTTACTAACCAAATCCTTGAGAGAGAAAGTGAAGATTTAAGATAAAAATGATAAAACCTTAGGTTTTCAGCAGCTCGGCTCCTTGCTGTCGTCGATTAGAGATAAACCCTAACCAGAAATCCTTGAGAGAGAAAGTGAAGATTGAAAATGAACTCATAAACCCTATCAAGCTAGAACTCCTTTTCCGTCCCATACTACAAAAAGAAAAAGGGTTATTTTCGTAATGGCCCCCAACTTTGTGACCAGCTTCCCGCCTGGCCCCCTACTTTACGGGAAATACCCATATGGCCCCTTCCGTTATAACACCGTTACTCTCTCTCCTCCAACCTGTTTTCTCTTTCTGCCACAACGTTAAAACCAGCCAACTCATCATCTTCTCCGGGAAGGTCGCCGGCCGACCAATTTTCCGGCAGCGACTTTCAAACCTAACAAATTTTTTTTTTTATTTCATCTCTCCTCTCTCTCTCTAAACTCCGGCGAAGGGTAACCCCCTTCGCCGGAGTTTAGAGAGAGAGAGAGAGGTGAAAAAAAAAAATTTTTTTTTTTAGAGAGAGAGAGGAGAGATGAAAAAAAATTATTTTTTTTTAGGTTTGAAGGTCGGCCGGCGACCTTCCTGGAGAAGATGATGAGTTGGCTGGTTTTAACGAGGTGGCAGAGAGAGAAAACATGTTGGAGGAGAGAGAAAAGAAATGGAAGAGAGAGAGTAACGGTGTTATAACGGAAGGGGGTCATATGGGTATTTCTCGTAAAGTAGGGGGCCAGGCGGGAAGCTAGTCACAAAGTTGGGGGCCATTAGGGAAATAACCCAAAGAAAAAAGAATGTTACAGCACTTGAAATACCGAAATTACCCCTGATCTCTTAGAAAATTGCCACTAATCCAGAATGTCAGTTTTAGAACTGAAATGTCAGGATTAAAATGAATACAATTAGGTTTCCATGTGATAATGTCAAACCTTAAAGGGTTGAAATATAAGCTACATGTATTCTACATGGGTTTGTAACAAGTTCATAGATGTTGGGCCAGGTGCACATGAGTTACGTCACGCGATCATGGGTTATGAAATTATCGCAAATAAACCCACAAGAATCTGAGTTGCGGAGATCATCAAGTCGGGCTGATTTGAAATTTGGTATGTTAATGTTCATTTGAACTTTAAGAGTAATGTTAGAAAGAGAAGTTTAAGTATCATAGTAAGCGAAACAAATGAAAAAAGGGAAAAAGGCGAAACATAAGACGAGAGATAAGGAAGCCACTAAAGAAATTCCTTACGGAAAGAAATGATGGTGAAGAGAGCGAGTCAATCGAGTTTGATAGACTAGAGAACTAAAACATCTCCAAGGTGAAAAATGACGCGATGATTTCCACTATAAGTGAAGGACAAATTACTAAAGATATCTCTACAGTTTCAATTTATACGTAGCTTACTAAACCCTAATTCCACCAACTCTCTTTCTAATACCGTAAGATACATAGATACCAATTATAAATAGAAGTCTTGTCTTACGGGCAACGAAGATCAACCCTATTTTGCCAACCCTAAAGATAATCCCCCGATCTATTGGACAAACATAAGCTAAACGGGTCGGACAAAAAATCTCCTGTGGAGTCTGGTTTCGTGGGGGTTGCAAACCGGATTGAATATCTATCCATATTCAAGACATTTTCAACAATTTCCCCCCAAAAGCAGACTCAATGGTCCGACAAAGCAACTTTTGCACATGAGGCCATCTTGTTCGAGGCCAAGTGTTGCCTGACCAAATAGAATTTCTATGAGAGAATTAAGAAATGGATAAGAGGAAGCAGTAAACTTCCACTTTCAAGATCAATTGAAGAACGCCAGATTCTAGAAACCTTGTCATTTGAATATGGGTATTAAGATCCAAACCTCCATGAGAAAAACTCTCCCAATTCCAGATCAACAAAAGACAGTGTAAGTAATTCATTATCTTATTCTAAATTTCTTCATAAGAAGTCTTGTTAACTTTGCCCTTAGGTTTTATCTCAATTCTATAGTCAACTCAAAAAATTACCCTAAATTTCAGTTTCATAATGATAATAGCAAAACCATTAAGCAAATGGGGAATTTTGTGAAGAAAGATGATGGAATAGAACAAATTTTCTTTCTTCAAATATGTTATCATTTAAAAAAAAAACTCCCATTAGCTCATAGAGGGAGAGTGAAAAATAAATATTGATAATTGACAACTAAGTAGTTTATGTTAAAAGTAGATCAGTAGTATTAATGCACATACACTCCAGACATCTTGGATGCCTATAAATACTTCTTGCAATAGGTCTTTCTTGAACTTGCTTACTCTCCTTGACTGCTTTTCTTACTCTCTCTTCAAATTCTCGCCATTCGATTGTCGAATTCTTCGTGAAGATACTGGCGAGACGACGCTTGTTTGGTCTTATTGTTGGCATTTTCCCCCCTCCGAAGTATATTCGATAACCTGTTACTAATGATGACAACTGACTTCCTGAATCTGTCATGGCAAAGGCATCAGCAGCAGCACAGCCTATAAAATCCAACGCTGCTAACTGCCAAAAAAAATCGATTTAATCAACTTCAATGTAAACATACAGCTATATAACATGGATATAGGTGTAGGAAACCGGTATTATAGATGTGGATTAAAAAGGGCAAAACAGAGATGAAGTCGTCCACTCACACGTATATCAACTTTTACTTTTAAATCAACCTAACCTATACAGAAAAACCTAGAGTGGTATGTTATGGTTTTAATACTATTGTGTACGATTACAAGATGCACATAAATCTCATATTATACTGACTGAAAGGATATCCAACACGAGTACCGAACTGCTGTGAGTATCAAACACGTGATTCTAAGTATCCGACACGATAATCATGTAGACAGGGAACAAATACTAACGAGGAGTATCCATGTTACATAATCGTTAATAGGGTTCAAGGCATAGTAAAAATATAATGTTTTTCTGAATCTTTTGCTTAATTTGTATTTTCATTATACACTCTAGCTAATAAGACCAAGATCAAGGTTAAACTTCTCTATTCTTTATTCCAAATAGAGATTTGTTTTACAAATGACATTTTGAATTGCAGATTTTGAAAGCTTTAAGATGTAAACTGATATCCTGGAGGCACTCCCCTGAGGTTGGTTTACAATATC
Source organism: Eschscholzia californica subsp. californica (assembly GCA_002897215.1). Lineage (NCBI taxonomy): Eukaryota > Viridiplantae > Streptophyta > Magnoliopsida > Ranunculales > Papaveraceae > Eschscholzia > Eschscholzia californica. The sequence continues at coordinate 1,010,157 of BEHA01050193.1, forward strand.
AAGCTTTCAAAATCTCAGATATCTACTTTATTCTTGCAGCAAATTTCTACTTTATTCTCTAATTACTGCTTTATTCGTAGATAAACATTTTGGACTTGTTTGCATAAGTTTGTCCTTTTACTTAATTTCCCGCTTCAACCAAAAATAACAATTAGAAAGATATTGAGTACAGGGAAACCCCTCCTGTAGAAGGGCCTAGCAATCCCATTATGGGAGAAGTTCCTTCTGAGCGTTTTTATTTTTCAGCATCATTTGAGTTTATATGGAAGTATTAACTACCACTTCAAAGTTAGTTTTAGTTTAATTATATGTTCAAATGATTATTTCACTCCTAGTTGCTTATTTGATTATGAGGACCATTGTCGACCTTGTTCAAGATACTACTAAAGAGTTTACTTGCTCGAGCCTCGAAGAGAATATTTGACAGAAGAACGATAATATGACAGGTATCTAGTATCTACAATTTAGAGTTACTTAATGAGTCGTCTTACGAAAACATTGAAACTGAGTACTGACATTACCTGCGATGAGAAGTTCAAAAATGGTTCAATCTCAGAAGGCGAAAGCAGATTCTCCTTAGTAACCAGATTTGGGTACAAATTGGTTAGAGCAGCTAATCGCGACTTTCCCCCATAAATATGGGCCCCTGCAAGGAAGATACGTGTCTTCCGATTGAAACCAAGAGCTGCGAGCATGAGCACTGCCTCTTCAGGTGTTAGAGGACATTTGCCTTCCGATCTTAAAAATGTAGCAGAAGGTAGCCTGAAAAAAGATACCGTGTTATTTTCAGAAGGAACAGAGAAAATGATAAGTTTTAAATTTCCAAATTACAAATTCATTTCAATTAAATCAATAAACTGATTAAGTATTAAGGAGTTACAAGATAACCATATGCCACATACTTTGTTGTTTTCATAAGATGTGTCAGTGCGGGGAAATGGATTGAACGATATGCTTCTAGTTCTTCCTTCTCCTCTACACCGCCACCAAAGTCGCACATAGAGTGAGCTGCCATATCAATTTCAAACCTCAAGTGTAGCGCTAAATATCTAGATTTTTTTGTAGAATGATCTACTTTTCCTTCGATATGTGAACCTTCGGCAAATGAGCTCACCAGATAATGATCCAACGGGCCCCAATTAGACTTATTTTGACGCATCCTCTGAAGAAGCAAGCCACCCATTTCTTGGATTTTGGGAATGAATCGCAGTGCGTGGAAGTTACATCTGCATCGGAGTCTCTAGATGAAGTTCCTCAATTAGGAAGTGAAATGCTTAAACAATAAAAACAAGATACTAAAAAACATGCTCCATATACCGATCTTGGAATATAGATCAAGTGATCTCGATAACGAAACCAGTATACCTGCAATTCAAATGGTAATGGGTCAAAAGCTAGGCGATTTCCAAAGCCAACCAAATGAACAACTCTATTCTGAAGTAGGATTGGGAGAATATGCTTCAGATAAAAACTTGGCTTGGCTTCTTTCATTATATCTGAATCAGTCACCTGTCGAGATTTTGAATAGTTAAGCCATTAAAAAGAAAAATCGCCGTATTATGGAAACCAGGTTGCATTAATTAGAAGAAATATTGAGATTGGTCAATAGGAACTACTTACTACACTACCAATAGCTTCTAAATCCAATGATTGTAGTTCCACAGGAAGTTCCTTCACTATCCGGATATCAGGTTCCAAGTAGTTGATAAAATGCTCTTCTTGGTAGATATCACTGAATTGGCTATAAGAAATTACACAAGAACTGTTGTCACTTTCCATTTATTACAACATAAAGGATATTTAAAGGTCAAACGATAGCATCAATTAGGGGTGGAACCAGGAAATAAAGAAAGGACGGGCTGAAAACCGATACCAATAAAACTAACTACTTGCGTAAAGAGCTCACGTTTTTTCTTATTCAATAGTCCATTTAATATCTGGTTAATTTCACCTGATTATATATAAATTCATGCACCTAAACAATATCATGCAAAGACACAATTTTATATAATAAATCAATCTGTTCATAATCGTGTATTAGATCTCATTTGAACTTAAAAATGATTTATTCAGACACGAGAGTGGTTAAAACCCTGAGTCTCCTACGCAATACAAATCATTGTAGTGTTGGAGCTATTTCTACTTTGGCATTTAAATATATATTACGTTTGGAAAAAAAATAGTATGGGTGCATTTACTACTATTAAGAATCATAATACAAAAACTAAAAAAATGAGAATTTCGATATATGAGTAACATATTGAAATGCACAAGAGTTAAGCCCTTATAGTCGTGAAATTAGTGCAAATGGAACTCTACTTATGTTGTTTTTGTTTGAGAGATTTGTTGTTTGGACCCCCTTTCCTATAACTGACTTGCTGTTTGGACCCCCTTATTCCATTGTTGCACTTTGGACTCCCTTTTGATCTAGGAATATTCTGTCTCTAAAGTTAGACTTAAAAAAATTCCCACTTTAACCTTACATAATCAATATTGCAGTTTGGACCACCTAGTTTGTTTAACTCGAGTAGTTGATTGCTGCCACATCCCACATGTACGGACATCGCAGGTCAAAATTTTTGGTCCATATGACCATTAGGTGACTGTTTGGACCGACTCGACTCATATTTTTCTTCTATTTAACTCATCTTCTTCCTCCATTTAACAACACATACCGCAGAAACCCTAATACCCAAAATCAAGAGGACGGCTAATTTACAAGCCCTAATTTTCAAAAACCATAAATTTTCTAAACCCCAATTTTAAGAACTCTAAAATTAGAAGCCCCCAAATTTACAAAACCCAACTTTAGAGAACCTCTCATTTTCATTAAACATTTTTTTTTTGGAAAAGGGAGTCCAAAGTGTAACACTGGAATAAGGGGATCCAAACAACAAGTCAATTATAGAAAATGGGTCCAAAAGGCAACATGGTATAAGGGTAAAATAGTATTTTCCCCTATCATGTGTTTTGGAACTGTTATGTTTAACATTTTTTTTTGGAAAAGGGAGTCAAAGGTGGAACACTGGAGTAAGGGGGTCCAAATAACAAATCTCCCTTTTTGTTTCATCGAAACAATTAGATAAACAAAACATTTCCTCTAGGAAAGATTTACAAACCAAAAGTGCCTTAGAATCTCACAAATGTTGCTAACCTAGGCATCATACCATCTTAGCTGGCTTAACTATTATGTAGGATATGATCAACTTCTTTGAAGTATTAAATGGGAGTACCTGGGCTTCAGCCCACTCAACCCACCTTTGCTTCAGCCCGTGACCTCAATGAAACAACCGATGAACTAAACAAGCTTAAAAGTAAATGGTGTGACTAGTTTAATTAAAAAGAGATAAAACAAGATACGAGAAGTTGACAAACACATAAGAACTGCAAGAAAAGTTACCTTACATCTCTCCAAACACTACTAAACAAAAATTTCGGAAGAACAAGAGTTGAATTAAGTAATCGAGCAAGAGTAACAGCATTGCATACCTGTTACCAAGAACAATATACAATTTAGATGTGGTAAGATTCTATCTGCAATCAAATTCTCAATTTCAAATGAAGGATAGGTAACTTCAAAAAATACTGCAGCACAATAATTAGCAAAGTTGCTGGATATGGTTACAAATGGACAAAAGGGAATCTCATGACCAAAAGTTGCTGGATATGGTTACAAATGGCACACGTGAGGGCGTGTGCGACAATAACCCCACATAGACAAAAGGGAATCTCATGACCAACAATATAGAGTCTATGACCTCATTGCGAATTCTTTTAAAGTTGGATATCCACAAACTTAACAATGACTAACAGAAAAACGTTATCCAAATTATAAGAGCAGAAATATATTTCAAACCATTACTTACTGCTACTCTTTGCTGATTCATGCCACCATTTGCACTTACAATTATGTATCCATTCCGTCCTTCTACAATAAAAAGTGTATAAGATAGTTAGGGATCAAAAATATTTGAAGAAGAGAAACTGCTAGTGTGTGATTCGTTACCGCAAGGCTGCCAATTGCGCTGGTCAGCACAAGGTGTCCAAGCAGAAGCAGGTATGAAGAACTCCTCCCACAAATCCTTCGGCTCAGGTTTGCTCTCGCCCTGAATGTAACCATATAGCGAAGAGTTAATAAACATTCCAATCCATCAAAGAAAAAAACTACCACTAAAACTTCACGTCTAATACTTACCTCTGCTAAGGCATGAGCAGCCAATGCCAACATTCTAGAGAAAATAACTCTTTGAGGCCTTTTCCCTTTAGCAAATTTACTCCACTCTCCCTAAAAAATATCATGAAAATAATCAAATCATATCATTACAAATGCTTCGCCTAGTGTTAAAAATGTTTCATGAACCCAATCATTATGAGATCCTATTCATTACAAAATGCCAATTATGGTTCGAATTCATATAAGGAAATGAATTGATTATAACTTTGTAGCTTATTAAATAACCACCCACAATACCAAAATGGGGCAACAACATTTCTTCCTCACTTCCTAGGCCATGATGCCTCAACAATGACTAACAAATTTCCAGTAAATAAATCGAGAATTCGGATTCGATAAACATATTTCTCCAACATTAAACTAAGCACTCAAATCACCATTTTGTGTACAAAAAATGATAATTTCCTCTATAGAACTAGGATTCTTATCATTTCAGCTCAAAAATACAATTTTTCAGAGTAAAATCAAAGTTTAGTACTTACCCGAACAGAAGAAGAATTAACATTTGAGAATCCAACCTTAGGACTAACACCTGAATCATTATCATCATCATCTTGAAGCCTTGAAAGCATCCACCAATTCATTAAAAAAAAGAACCCAATCAATAAAATTACAAAAACTAAACCCCTAATTCTCTTCTTACGATACCAAACTCTTCCTCCTCCTGTTTTCCTCTTTCCTCCCCTTTGTGATTGTTGTTGTGGTTGTTTCCTGTGATTTGATAATAAGAACCCCAAAACTTTAAAATTACTCCACCAAGGTTTGAAATTAGAATTAGATCTATGGGTATTAGAAAATCGTGTTGGTAATTGAGGAGATCCATGATTTGAACCAAACCCAAGATCACGAAAATCAGGTGAAGTTCTTGGTGAACTTTGTCTGCTTCTTGGAGTAGTTGAATGTGACCTAGCTATGAAAGCACTTGACCAAGCATTGTTATTATTGTTATTATTACTTTCAGATCGATCTGGAATTCTTATACGTGGAAGAATATCAGGGAATTTTAAAAGATTTTCTTCTTCTTCTAATTTCTCAGGAACTTCTTCTTCAACTAATAAAACATCTGTTATATTATAATCATTAGTTGTAAAAGAAGAAGAAGAAGAAGCCATGGATTTGAGCTTCTTCCAGCTCTTTTTGTGTTTTTTTAGAGAGAGAAAGTAGAGAGAGAGAGACGAAAGAATGATGGTTAGGACAAGAAACCGAAGCCTAAGGAAGTGGAGAGTGTAAATAAAGAAATATGAATTGGTACCCCAACTTTAACATATGATGAAATCGGATCTTAAGGGTTACTCTTCATATCTTAATATTGTGTCTTTCGAAGTTGTTTAATAACCCTTGGATTACATATTCCGGATCGTTTCGGGAGAGGTCTCGGGTAGAAAATTGTTTTAGGAGAAACTTGAAAGGAAAAGATGGAGAAGGTTGAAATAGTTTGAGAAAATGGAGTATCTAGTAGTGCATCTATAACGGTTGGTTTGGTTTGTATCACCAAGATCAAAGTTGACTTGTCTAGTACTAAAGGTGTGTTGCTCTAAGGTCCAAACCTTTTTGACTTTATTTTGGGTTATTTTCCTATTGACTCCCAAAAGTTAGACCAGCTTCTAGCGTGGTCTCTTAAGTTTGTATAAAGGGTGCTTCTAAAGGCACCAAGCCAAAAGGCTGTTAGCATCCATCTCTATTAGCACCAGGCTCAACTGCACAGTTCTCTGTTAGCACCGTTCAACTATGTAGGCACCAGTCAAAGCCAACTTAACCCTAACACCTCCATCCGTTTATCACAAAACCAAACAAAATCTATCGGACGGACTGAACCAGTCCGAGCCTTAAGAAGACCAAACGGATCAGTTAATCCTGGACTTAAGAGGACCAAACGGATCAGTTGATCCGGGACTTGAGAGGACCAAACGGATCAGCAAATCCGGGACCTAGGAGGACCAAACGGATCAGCTGATCCGGGACTTTGGAGGACAAAACGGATCAGCTGATTCGGGACCTAAGAGGGCCAAACGGATCAGCTGATCCGGGGCTTGAAAAACATCCCAATCCTCACTCTCTTTCTCGTGAACTCGACCATGACCAGCTCCTCTGCTACTTCTCGCAAGGTTTTCTTCATCTTTCTCTCTCTAAAAATCCTTATTCTCATCTCTTTCTCTCTCTCTCTACCTTTCTGAATTGCAATCTTTCTTCTACATTTACAAAGGGGATATAGAAGGGATGAAGATGAACATGAGAAGGAAGAAGAGAGAAAATGAGTTTATTTTGTGGATGAAATTTGGTGAAGAAGGAAGAAGAGAGTGGACCCATTCTTTTCAATTTTGTGTATTTATTAACAGGAATAGAAAGTAAATAAGAAAAAATGAAATTTTTTTTACTTACACTATCTAGATGAGCACACATAATTTTTCTTTTGGAAAAAAAATGAATTGGTATTCTTTTTATTTTGGAAGAAGAAGATGGAAGAAGCAAATGAAGGTGAATGTCACCCACATTAAAAACCGGTGCTTATAGAGAACTCAAGTCAATGGCTATTGACCCGAGTCAATAAAATTTCCGGATGCTAACAGCCTTTTGGTCCGGTGCCTTTAGAAGCACCCTTGTATAAATGTCGAGATGACTCTCATTTGTGTTTTTTGATCCATTGATTAGAAAGTCAAATTTAAATTTTCCGATTCTACTTTTTTGTTTTTTTTCTTATACATTTCTGGTGTAGTCCCTTGAGCTTCTCTCTTTTAACTTTTGATCTTGATCTTCTTCTTTTTCTCTCTACAAGATGAGCTCCATTAATGGTGTTTTCAAAAGAAAATTTTAAACTGAAATGTAGAAGCTTTACATTATTAATTGAACCAATCAAATTCTTTCATTAAAAACACAAACTCAAACCCCCCACGCCCCCTCACATGTGGCGTTCTTTTAGCCTAAAACATGTTCTTTTTTCTTTTCGGTGATGTGGAGCACGTGCGGCTTTTAGCCTATCAGTCTATCACGTGTGGGTCAAACTCTCATACCATGTCAGACTATTCTCACAGTATTAGGGAACTAAATTTGGTTTCACAATTGTATTGTAAGCTTTCGTGATCAAAGCGATAAAATAAAATTCATCTAAAAACCAACCACACTCCTTTAATGATAATTATACTTAAAAAGCAATGAACAAAGAACGAAAGAAAACAAAACCAGTTCATTAATCACATAATTTTACAAGAATTGTTAGCTAAATGACTGTTAACAAGATTGCAATTCTTTTTCAACCACGGAAACTCATGATATACGCCTTGCTATAATCTTGTTTTGATTCTGCAACCATAGTTGTTGTTCAAGTAACAAATTTTGCTGATTCAAAGACCCATTTGAGAATTGATCCTTGGTTGTACTAGTACTTGACAAAAACGGGTCGTTTTCGATGTCGTTTGGATTCATTACTGAAAATGTAGGAGTTGCTTGAAATGTAGGAATTGAAGACGAAAAAGGATCAAAATCAGGGCTAGAAGAAGTCACAGTAGAAGTAGTACTAATCGGCTCGTCCAAAGAACTTAGAAATGGGTTGCTATAACTCATATTTGACTGGTATTCTAATGGAGCTTGAGGATTATATAAATCATCTAAGAGTGATGATTGAAACCCATTCGAAGTGTTTGAACCTAAAGGTGCTGAAGAAATGTTGCTTGCACATTCAGCTAACTCAAGCTCCCATCCATCTCTTGAAATCTCGGGCGAACATCCTGATATAGATGTTTCTCCTTGGGTTTGTTCTTCAAACATTCGAGATAGGTCCATTGAAGAACTATTTCTTTGCTCAAGTGATAATGAAGGACTAATTGACCCTTCCATATTCCAATTACTTACCAAATCGTCTTCTTGAGTTTGTCGGTCAATCGAATAACAAGAACTAGTTCCTGCATCAGTTGCACTAAAAAGATCTTCTAACGAAGAAAATGCTCGTTGATGACAGTATAATTCAGACCCAATATCCGAATCTTGTTCTTCGGATGATAACCATTGTGGTTGGTCAGAAGTTTCAGATTGTTCTGAAGCTTCATTTTGATTCAAACTCGACCCATTATTATCGTCGTTGTGTTGATTCGAAGGTAGAAGTAATGGTGGAATCCTTAATGGTGATCTATTACCATTACTAGCTGGAAATGAAGATTGATCTTTCAAGAATTCTTGTAATGTATCTAACAATTCATCTGAAATCTTTTGAACACTTGGATATTCTGAAATTCTTCCAACTCCAATGGTTTTACATAAAGTATAAAACCCACAAAGTTCTTCAAATTGTTTCGAAGCTTTAATACAAGTTTGTAATGCATCGACACAAGATTGATATTGCAAATGAAAGAAACTATCAAGAAGAAGAGCAAGTCCATCTGATATATCTCTATAAAGATCAAAAGTTTCTCTTACTACAGCATAGAGAGCGATTTGAATCAATGTGTTAGTCTTTGCTGCACCTGTAGGCCTAGTTGCCACAGCCCGATCAAGCAATTTTTGCCAAAAAGATATCTTATCAAGCAACATTGATGGTTTCATATTACCAACATTTTCATTAAATTTCTTAGTACTAGCTCTGTTAAATCTTTGTGATTCTCTTTGTTTAACCACTGCTCGTCGTTGAAGCTTACCGAGAAGGAAACAATTTAGTCGTTCGTCGAGATAAAGTGCATAAGTTCGAACAAAAGCAGTATAATCCCAAGGACTTGGATTTTTATCGTCACGAAAGCTCGAAAGATTGAGAATTTTAGCACCTCTTTTCATTATATGAAGGACTTCTCTAGGAAAATAAGGATCACCATCTTGAAATATACGTAAAACTAGCATTAACGTTTTAAGAGCGACAATCCAATTTCGTGTTCTACCGATTCGTCTAGCTATAGCTTGTGCACAAGATGCTGCCATAATTTTGTTTGAAGATGTGAGGAGGAGGACTTCATTTACGTATCGTTCATCAACAGGAACTTCATCATGAGTTGTCGCTTTTAGAACGGCAATTTCGATATTTGATGAATTATTAGAAGATACTTTAGCAATACTTATGCTTGTTGTATCCTTCACCACTCCTATTGCCTTCCTTAGCTTGCTCGGCATTGTTAAGAATTTGATTTTCCACTACCCAAAATTTGAATTTTCAAATCCAACTCTATCTATAAGAAATTAAAGATCAAGGAAGGAAATAAGAAGGATGAGGATGTATATAAAATGGAACTAGAATATCTTCTTCTGTCCTCCTCCAAGAACTTTGATTAAACTACAAAATTGTTTTTTTTTCAATATTTTTTTCTTCTATGATAGGAATTACATTTTTGCAAAGGGACAGAGAGAAAGAGAGAGGGAGAGAGAGATCTAGGAGTGGAGAGAAGATTCCGGGGTTGGTTTGAGTTTGTGATACAAAGATGTGGGGAGGACCTATTTGAACGGTTCTTTGTTAAAGTGATTGTGAAACTTCTAGTTTTTTGAGAGGTTCTTAATGAAAGAAAAGAAAGGAAAAGAGATTGACCAAGTCATCATCCATCCTTGCAGTCATTGTTGTGTTTTCCACTTAAAAGTTACAAAAAATTCAATTAGTCCCTCCATTTGGTCCCTCCCCCAACCCTCGGCATGATGTAACGACATATCACTTGAGCGTGGAGCAACTGGAGAGAGAATTGTGAGAATATATACTCAAGTCTTTACTCTCGGAGTCTATTTTGGATGCCACGTAAATCTCTCGGTGTTATTGTTTATTGTCTCTATTACTTTTTTCTTTTGGTTCTTTGATTCCGATGAAGTTTATTTTTTGGACTAAAAATAAAAATTTCCCTGAGTCAGTCTTAAATTGACCAAGTCTTTACTCTCGGAGTCTATTTTGGATGCCCAAAACCGTGACCAAATTTGTTCGACCATTTCGTTTTTTATTTTTACAACTATTGTTTTACAATAGTCTGTTGGACCATTTTGTTCACTCAATACCTAATTGTCAAAACAATATCAGTTTCAATGCAAGTTTTGTAGTTGGGAGCAGGATAAAAATACCATTTTCTGGTCAAAAATTTTGTAGTTAAGTGGGTAAGATTGATTCTGTAATGTCTATCTAACTTGTTAATCTGATTAGTTAGGACGTGCATCCAAACATTTCTCTAGTGTAGTTGACCTCACCCTTGAGACTTCCAATGTGGCTTTACTTTCATTGGCAACAGGAAAAATGTTAGGTTAAGTTTGACACTTTCTTGTTTGTGTCCTCTAGTTACATAAATCCATTGTGATCTGCAAATCTTTTGTATTTTGCAGTAGCCAAAGTCAATCACTTTTTATATGACATTGAATATATTATACATGTACACTAGAAAAAAATTTCAAGTCCAATGACGTCTATCAAGGAAAAGCTTGGGGTTTACTTCCTCAAATCTAGACAAAGAGAGATTCACCAAGCAAGTAGTGAACCTTCAATTTCCGTGATGCAACTTGTTCGACGACAAACTAAAAATCTATAGCGGCATGTGTTGGTCATGAGTGTGTAAAACTGGATCGATTGTGAAATTAATGTTGAGATTACCGCAATAGACAAGGGGTGGTGCCTCTAAAGAAAAACCCAACTTATAACTTTTTAGCCAGGTTAACTCAACCACTCTGTGGGCCACAACCTTGTGCTCAGCCTCTGTTGAAGAACAAGTCATTGTGGGTTGCGTTCTCAAGGCCCACGAGATAATATCGAGGCAGAAAAATACAACAATTGGCTTTATCAAAAAAAAAAAAAAAAACAATTGGAAACGGAGTGCCAGTATTTCGGTTGTGAAAAACCAGTAAGCCAGTGAGAAAGCTCGCGAAACATTAAACCCTGATTCGGGGTTCCAACCAAGTCGGCATTTGAAAAACCCCAATAGACCATTGGAAGTTGAACATCAGTCATTATGTAAGGAAGGTTTTTTTTCTCCCGAAAAACATAGTAGTTCCACATCGCCTCTTCCTTCGACCTTGAATTCGAGAGTGTTTTCCAAAAGTGTCTCCAACTTGGATATGTTGATTCTTTCGACTTCTTCATCATTCTTTCGACTTCTTCATCATTCTTTCGACTTCGAGAATGTTTTCCAAAAGTGTCTCCACCTTGGATTAAAGCAGATTTTTGAGGTTGAGCCGAAACTTAAACTTTGGGTTGAAAAAGTGTTTTTTTAGGACTAAGACAGGTTGAGGATGGAGTTGGTCTTAATATGATAGAGTGAATTGTATACATCATTAAATTCATATCCAAACCAAAGTAATTTTTAATCACCATCCACAGTTGTTGTAAACACACTGATCTAATCTATTATAGACTATTCGTAAATGTACTTTGAGGCATTTCAACAAACAAAATGAGGGCATATTATCTATGATTGGTCCAAATTGCTAAAAATCCATCTCCTAATTTAATCTTGACTGGTATTTGACCTTTCCAACTATTACTGAAGGTTATTCTTTGAACGAGAGTGCTACATGTACAAAGTCTTTGACAAAATTCTTGACTTAATGACTCATTTTCACTAAAAGATAAAAGTTGATCAAAGTTTTTCAAAATTTGACTTTGATCGGGACCGTTAACTTAGCATTTTGTCAAGAATCTTGTCAAAGATTCTTTGTACATTTAGCATTTTCCTTCTTTGAATTACACTACTAGTTAATTGAAAATCACAAGAATCAATAACCAGTTCGGTTGCATTCTTACCTAATGCTTCTAATCACAATACCCCATACAATTTTTCAACCACGGGGTTCCTATAAAAAAGATTTTTACATACGAAAATCAATCTATATTAACAAAAAAAAAACAATGAAAAAAAATAGTTACACTAGATTCAAATGGCTATGGCAGCAACTGAAATTCATTAACAATCTAATTTACTAATTTAACATATTAACTAGTATGATTCAGTTTATACGATCATAATCTGCAAGCAAATGAAGGAGGTTAGAGAAAGAAAGAAGAGGAAACAAAAGAGAAGCAGAGCAAAGAAGAAGAACAACAACAAATTAAAAAATCATTAAGGTCGGCCGCACGACGACCACTCATGAGATGTCGGAGATGACACTAAGGACAATGAGAATCAATATTAGAGAAAGGGTAATAAAGGAAATGAAAAAATATTCCGTTAAAGTGGACCGACGGTCTAATGAAAAGGGGGTTATTTATGAATAAATGAAAACGGAGGTCCAAAAAGGAAGCTGATCATAAATTAGGGGGTTAACAAAAAGGAAAAAAGAGACTTCAAAACAGTGATTCTTAAGAAGAGAGAGAAAGAGGAAATAGAGAGAGAAATCGAAGAAAAGGAAGGAAGCAAATGAAGAAGCCATGGAAGATAATACCAAGGCCATTACTTGAAACAGTACTCAACAATCACGTTCAGCATCATAGGGTTCCTCAACCTCTCATCCTCCATGGCCCTCGTGGTGTCGGCAAATCAACTCTCATCCTCAATCGTAAACCCCCTTCTTCCTTTTCTCTCTCTACTGTTAGTATTACTTTCTCACTCTAATTCCCACTTTCTCTCTCTACTAACACCTCTCTCTCTCTCTCTCTCTCTAACTTCTAGGTCTTCTGGATGATTGGAACAAAGGCCCTCACGTCACTGGTTACATTGATTTTGGTAATAATCTCCCCCTTGAAGACAACAACAACGAGAAAATCTCACCATGGGCATCTTATTCAACTACTTCAAAACCAACCCTCAACTCTCTTCGTTCTCAGCTCGAATTTTGTCTTGAAGAAATGATCGAGAAAGGAGTTCGTCTTGGTGCAATTGGTTCTCATCAAGTCTTCTCTACTCTCAATAAATGGCACGGTCTCAACACCGCCCTCCGCCGTGTCCTTCAAAACACCACCACCACCACCACCACCACTTCTATTGATAATAAAATTTCAACTTCTGTGTTATGGGATAGAGCAGTTTTTGCAATATCATCTAGATCTAAAATTGATGAAATCGATTCAATTGTAAAAGTTAATAATGATAAAGGAAAGATTGTTACTCTTGAAGAAAAAGCTTATTTTAGAGAAGCAATGTTGTCTTTGAAATTAGCTAAGGAAGTTGTTAATCTCAATCATAAATGGAGAGCTAATGCTATTGCAGAATTGAATAGGAGTGGTGGGTTTTCAAGACCATTAGCAAATTCTTCTACTGATTGGCCTTGTTTGCTGATTGAAATGTTATCGGCTGCTGCCGAAGTCGATTACTTTCAGGTATGGAGTAATTTATTTGTAGGTCCAATTTGGGTTTTTTTTGGGTACCAAATCTTATTGAAAAAATAGTTGAATTTGATCCTATGTAGTTGATCTCGGTCTCGGTCCGGCCGAGACCGAGACGAGGCCGAGACGGACCGAGATTCTCGGTCGAGACAACATGTATAGTTAATCATAAATAATATGTACTAAGTAATAAGTTTAACCCCCTGGTTCTTCATTACTTCATAATTTTCTGGACTATAAACATAACATTACTCCAATATCATAAACGAAATCCTATTTTCACTTCAATAGTTCAATAAAATAAGTAACGAAATTCATACTTCATAAGTATTCAATAACTAATAGGTTTAATAACTAGTAGTACTATAGTCATCATCTTCAATGTCCATAATGACTAGTAGTTCAATAAAATAAGTAGTATAATATTAGGATTTAAAGTTTCCAAAAAAGAAATTAGAAGTCGTTGTCTCGGGTCTGAGTCTCAGTCTCGGTCTGTCTCGGCCGAGATAGCCGAGAAACTCGGCCAAACCCTAACTCGGAATCTCGGCCGAGTCTCGTCTCGGGAGAGGGCCGAGACCGAGACGAGACCCGAGATTCTCGGCCGTCTCGGCCGAGACCAACTACATAGATTTGATCAATTTTTTTGTTAGTTAAATATGTTGTTTGTTTGATTGAGCAGCCAAAACTTGTCATAAACAATATCGAGGTTTTGAAGAATGCAATCTTAGTGGATGATTCAACTGTTTGTGCATCAATGTATCATGACAGTTTCTTATGGAGGTTAATAGCATTGGGTGTGAACGAGAGGTGCTTACCCGTCGTACTAATAACCTCAGATAGGTACGTTTCGTCTTTCCCCACTGCTGATATTTTTTTATCTTCCGAGTCAGTATGGCAGTTGCTATATTGTATGTACTACTTATTTTATTGATGGTCGAATTTACTCCAATGTGAAATAAGTACTAGTAGTGATTAATTTATGCCGTAATTTGAGATGGGTGTGACATTTGAGATTCTTTCAAGATACAAATGTGGGATTAGCGAGAAATGATGGGGAAAGCTATTGGTTGCCGAGTTAAATTCTTGACCCATTGCAATGAAAAACTTGATTTATTTTATTATCTGGCATGCTTCTAAAAATTTATATATAATAAATATATATGATATATAGAGGAGGCTACATTTCTATGAGCTTTACAAGGTTTGGAAAATAACCATCCAATCCAAAGTAAAATCCCTAAAAGAAAGATCTAGATGCCAAAATTTTCCTCTTGGGCCTGAAAAATAAAAGTGGTAAGATAGAAAGTTTACTTGACTCTTTGGACTTTGAAACTTGAAAGTTACATGATTTCTGGCTTTCTATATAATCCATATTGTTGCATGAGGTAATAATAATCAAAGTTTCTTCCGATTCTTCGCCATTATGGTAGTACTCCATGACTTAATGAAGTCACTAACCGATCTTGGAGACACCCACTTGGTCTTTGTTGCATTAACAAAAAAAGTTCCATAATGCCCATGTAACCTCACAGTCTAGACGTAAATGGTTAACCGATTCTTCCTCCTTTTTGGATAAAATGCATTGATTAACCAAAATACCTCTAAATCTCTTTAAGTTGTTTATTGTTGTGATCCTCTTCAGACAAGCTGACCAAACAAAAAATTTCACCTTTAAATTTACTTATACCTTTAAAATCCATTTGACTGGAATTCCAGACGAAGAAGTACCAATCCTCGAAAGCCTAATAGCATGATTTGACTCTTCCATAGCCTAAATCCAAATGCGTTCAGAATTTTATGATGCATTTGTGTTCTCTAATCCAGATAAACCTTTTCAAATCTGTTCGAAAGAATGCCTACAAATCAAGAGCTGTTGTTTTGCATTTGAAAGTAAATATAGTATTTCCTAATGTTATCCAGCTACTACTCATACCGAGCCTATATGGATTTTGGATTTCCAGATCTATTCATCTCCCGTGAGGTACACTACCTGGACTTATTTTCCCATCCTGTAATTTGGTGCTTTTTTATTGAGATTTGATATGCATTTGATCTTCTCCAAACTTCATTCAACATATAGACATTTGGATGGACACTTCAAGAAGCTAAAATGCATATGGTTACTGATTACTTCACTGAATCAGAGGTGAGTAGTCTTTCAAGATCCGCCTTCTAATCTATCTTCTTCTCGAAATGTTAAATATTTGGTTCAGTTACTCCAAATGGTTGTTTAATTTGTTGGATTTCTCAGTTTTCGTCATTCATACTTTTGCCGTAGTATATCTAGAAAATGTTCTAACATCATGTTTGTTGAAGTTGTAGTGGAAACTGATAACCGAGGTTCTTGGGACGAACACGCGCCATCTCTCTGAGCTTTATGCGCTAAAGCAAAGTAACTATTACCAGAAGTAAGTATTATTTGGTTTTTGATAATCATATCATGTGTTAGTGGAAGTCTTCAGAGAGCTTGGATTTTCAGCATATAGACTGTCATAAGCAATTAAATGTCTGATGTTCTCCTATTTATGGTGATAGCTTATATGCTATGGACTTTTGTACTTGAACCAACCATATTTGGGAAGGATAAGTACTAACATTTTGAAGTATATCTCTTTGTAAGCCTGTTTTAATAAATATCACTGCTTGCTCTCTCGACAGTCCCTTTGAACTATATTGTACCTTTTACTTTCCTATTCTTTATCTCCATTTGTGCTAGACTTTGTATGCCTTAATACCATATTTTCTAGATGATATGCTACTAGGTTGCTCTTGTTAAGAAATTCTAATTCCGCGTGAATCAAGAAATCCTATTCTAGAGTAGCTTCTTCACTGCATATGTCCAGCTGGTGCAGGAGTCCGTTAAGCATCCTCAATTTGCTGAGGCCGTTGTTGCATTCATTTGTTTTAGAGGATATCTTAACCACTTCTAAGTTCTATTCTAACTGCACTTGTTTATTATTTAGTGTCTTGTTTGTGGATTCCCCTTACATGAATTTGAATTTGAAACCCCCCTGCACGATAAGATTTTTTTGTTCTGTAGAAAAAGCTTAGTTAGCCCAATAAAAAAACAAAAATAAGTGAAGGTTAAAGCATGTGAAAAGTTATTTGATAGAAGCCGTTGAGTGAAACTTTCAAGTTTCAACACAAGGCCGCTGAAAATCCAAGCTTCATCAGTACCATAGCCACTTGCAGTTTAAATCATAGAAGGCAACTTTGTTCCCCAAAAGAGCTTCTTCTTCTTTGGAGAACATGCAACTCAGCCATGTTTCCTATATCCTGACCAAAACAGGGAAACACAAACAATTGCTCAGAACTTAAATTTGTTTTAATTACATGCCGCTTGAGTGCCTTGTACTTGTTGTTTCAAATTAAAAGAGTTTCCTCTATACTAGTCAAGTCGTGTCAATGAGAAGTACTGACCTTGTAAAATTGAAGCTTCCATATTCCTTTCCTGGTAGTTTCATGGACGGTGGCAGTGGGAATTCCTTTGAGGACATCTTGGATGCATACTTAGCATATTTGCAAGTAAGTTCCTTATGTTGTCTACATTTTTCGTATCTAGTTAGGAATTACATATGGATGCATACGGAGAACCAGTGCCCGGTAGAAGAGAAAAGGAAAGAATATTAATGGTTAAATTATGTAGGTGACTGTGGTCAACCCGGCCATGGAATCAGCATTGCTTATTTTGCAAAAATTTGCTGTTGATGCACAAAATGGCAGAATCTCGAAAGATCGATTGCGTTTTGGTGCTCCTTGGAGACATCCTCCACGTAGTGACAATCCAGATGTACGTTTGAAGTGGGCGAAGCTTCAACTACTTGATTTTCTCCAATCTCTAGTCCATGCTGAATTTGGGGTAATGTGTCTTCTTTTAGTTTGGTTATCTGATACATTATTTGATAAGTGCCGTGTTTTTTTGTTTACCTAGATGCAACTTTCATGCTAACAGCAGCTAACTTGTATTATTGCCTATTGACACCTCCAACCTAGATCCATCCTGTTGCATTGTGCATGTCGAAGGCATGATTTGTAAAATATGTTATTTGGCCCTTAGGGCCGTAAAAAGATTTCAGATCTCCTACGGCGATGCCATTAAAGAAAAAAAGTTCATTAGTTGATTGTCGTCTAAGGTATTTCATTTGGTGGCTGTTGGATTTAAGCATGAGCTATTATATCTAAGCTGTTTGCCGGTCTTGGATCCTTGAAAACGAGTTGTCAACATCCAGAGTTTAGAGGTTATTGTTATGCATAAAAATACTTATCCTTCACAATGCTCGTTTATACAACTGTAGAGAGGCAAAAGTATTTTCTCCAAATAATATTTGAACTATTTGATTATTTACCTAAAGCCAATGTACCAGACAAGCTTGCCTATTGGGACTTCCTATCTCTGTTTTTTCCACATAACGTGACCAACTAGTTGTTGTTTTTCTTGTGTAGGTTAATTATCTTGCTGATTGTAGCCTTGAGATTCTGGATGATCCTTGTACTACTGCAATGATGGAGGTATTTGTCTCCTCCCGTGCATGATAAACTTCTTATAATCTGTTTGGTATGAAGAATTTGTAAATGGGGGACACAAGTTAGCTGATTTATGAGTATATATCTATAATATAAGGGAGGAGGGTATGTTTTTTAGAATATATCATCCTCTTCAATGGCTAAGATTACACCTCCCAAACTTATCTCCAATGGTTGAGATCATACCTCCCAAACATATCTTCGATTGCTAAGATTACACCTTCCAATCTTATCTTTAGAGGTGATATATAGAACTGTCCATGCCCACTTGGCCCGGGTTATACTCTCGTGTATATATATATGATCTAGTTCGGATGACGCTTTGCGGTACTTACGGCGACTCTTTGCACTTTCGTGACGCTTCGGGTAGATCTTGTCGATCATTAAATGGCACTTTCTTTAATGGTCATTATGTTATTTCCAGACTCACTTTTGTGGGCAATTCTGGCACATCTTTGCGCCGTTCCGATGATGCTTTAGAGGCACTTTTAGCAAAACTCGAGCAATTTAGAGAAGCTATTGCGGATTTGCGGTAACTTCTGGAGAAAACTTTGGACTACGCTTTATTAGGAACTTCCGTTGACATTCTTGATGTTGCTTTTGGGCACTTCCTGCAACACTTTGGTGCCTGGTGGGCTCTCTTAGCAACATTTTTGTGGGCACCTTCAATGATGTTTTGTCGATAATGTACAATGGCATTTTTGTAGATTCGTTTGGCAAGCTTTAGAGGGCATTTTCTGTGTCGTTCTTCAGGCACATTCTATGAAGCTCCCTAATGAACTACTTTTCACTCTTCCGTTAGACACTTTAGGTAACACTGCTGAAGCGACTCCGCTAGCGCTGGCAAAAATGAAGTTGGGCAAAAGCTGTGAAAAAAAGTGGTTGCTAATTGCTATCAAGACTCAAGAGTGAACTCCTAAGCCTCACAGAGGTCCCTCCAAAAGCGTGACTCATGGTGCTAACACATACTCTTTGTCAGTGCCCCAAAAGCATTCTCAGAAGGGCTCGCAGAAATACCAATTATAGCCTTATGAAATGTGGTGACGAAATATGCATGAAAGTATTACATAAATCCATTTACAGATCAACGAATTTGTGTCTTCTCCAATTTACAAATTTTTCCTACTAGACATACCCTTAGACTGATTATTAATAATTTGATGACTTCATTCAAATTCATTTTGTGTTTATTCTTTTTCAGGTTGGGTTACTCTATGCACAAAGAGATCCATCCTTTGTTCGTCCTATTTCGCGAGCAATTCATAGGTGTCTTGTCAGATGGTGAGCGACTCATAACAAGTAATAAGTTTAAATGGGGAAAAGCCAAAACTCTTTGGGCCAAATTTTCTTTTGTAAATCCTCAATTTTTTTAGGCTTCAGCTCCATATGCAAGGTTCCACATGTTTGTATAAAGTAAGGTCGGCAGAAGTTCACAAATGGATATTACGTATTACGTGGTTTTTACAGGTTTGCATAGGGAGTCTAAGCTTAAAATAATATTGACATGCCCGTTTAACCAAGACCAATAGAAAATTGGGACTTCGTCCCAGTCTCTGGATTTTATATTGTAGGACCATCTTATGATATTTGCAAGTTGTTTCCTCTGTGGGACTGCAGGCTTGTCCAGGAACGCACGCAAATGACCTTCCCACAGTCACTCCAGTGCTTCTGGCAACGAATTGTACGTGGGCGCAGTTATCGCCATTTGATGAAAGAAGTAGGCTATAAATAGAATGCCTAAGGTATAATATTCTCATGACTTATTTGGTCTTTCATATTAACATTTACTCTTACTTCCATTTACTGCTACTGCCTATTTTTTTTTGTCGAGTGAAGAAAAAAAAATTCCCGACGGTTCTTGAACATGCTGTAACAAAATTTTATGTCCAACTCTCTAGGTTGGCTCTGCCGAGAGCATTTTCTTGTTATCCTAGCACGAGTGTGCTCCACTGTTGTCACATGTAAGTAGTCATTCATGTTATTTCTGTCTCAAATATGCTTAGAAAAAATGACCTCACAAGTCACAACTTGCACTGTGCAAAAAATTTGTGTTATGAAAAAAATGAAGTAAACGAAAGAGGAATTGTCTAGTCGTGCATACTGATAATGCATGCATCTCTTTAGAATTTTAAAGAAGGAATTAAGAATTAGGAATTAAGTTCTTTAGATTAAGATAATTTAATTGGTAACATAAATAAGGGGTAATCTCCTTCATTTTTCTTCTTTTCGGAACTATTTGACCTATTGACATCTTATTTTCCCAACAACTCAAAAGCAATTGAAAATTAGGGGAGAGGACTTACACATTATATTCTTTGAATCTTTGTCGATGTCGGACTATTCTGACATGTGCCCTCACATCTAACATTCTTTTACCCTAACACGTATCTTTTTCTTTTGGGTGACGTAGAGCACGTGGGGTGGTTGGGTTATAATGTGTGGGCTTAACTCTGGTACCATCTTAAGTTTGTGACAATTTAACTCAAAACCAATTGGCAATGAGTGAAAGAGACCTAGATATTATATTCTTGGTTACTAAACTTACTATGGTACCCTCTTTTCAAGTGTGACTATTCTCAGTGTTTTAATAAAATTTTGAGGCGTAGACGAGGCAGTTACCTGATGCGTCGAGCTGTACTGAGTAAAATGAGTGCATTAGAAGTATTTTTATGTTGTTAGATTAACAATTTTGTTTATTAAACACTTTGGACTTTACATTATTGTAGTGAAGTAGGAAGAGTGAAAGACTATGTTATGTCATGTTTCTACATAATTGATGCCGTTTTCCTTATAAAGAAATGCTGCCATGCCTTGTGAAAGCAAACCACATTGTGGTGTAAAATCTTATTTCAAAACATTGAATCACATTTGAGATTAAACATAATATTTATTGCCTTTGTTTATGGAAGCATCTAATAATCCTTATATTCACTTGGATATCTATTCTGATAATTTCTTTATATGGTTGCAGGTTTAGCTAAAAAAATTTTGAGGTCCGATATTGTTGAGTAGTTTCTGTCGAAGAAAAGATGAGCCACGACTTCGGTGGATTGACTTAAAAAGTTTTGGTAACAGTTATTAATTTTGTCGATGATTTCACTTCGATGCTGATGATATTATGTCATATATTAAAGAAAGCTGAGAAAAATCTTAAACAAAAGTATGTTTTTCGAGCGGCTTTCAACCAGGGAATTCAGTTGTAAGAGAAAAGAGAGGGGAACTGTTGAAAAACAAAAGCTGTTCTTTTTCTCTATAGAGAGGAAACCTCAATCAAATATTCCATTTTCGCCTAGATTATGAGTGGTAGTTCAGCTTTGGAAACTCATCCTATTAGTTTGCTTACTGTTCCCCAAAATAATTTCGAGTTGATTTTAGATTTAGATGGAAATAAGTTATGAAAGATGTTGTGAAGAGATTTTCTTTTGTGATTCTCGTCAATGTAAGACTCTCTTTACAACTGAAGGATTGGAAAAAATTATTCTTCTCAATTGGATAATAAGTTTCTAGATTGCCAATGTTTGAGTGAGGAAGAAGTGTATGTTGTCTTCTTGATGTTCTATTGTCATGATCGTCATCATTTTTTTTGAATTTAAACAAACAGTATATTTTCCCTCATGATAAAGAGAGGGAAGCCATGGATTTTATAAAATTTTGTATGTGGTTGAAGGTACGATTTCTTGAAGTTTTTTGAATTCCGATAGTTGAGCTATCAGCGGATCTCCAATTTGAACTGGTAGAATTTTATCAGCGGTTTTGTCCACCTCTTATGTAGGATCGAGCTCTGCTTCTTTCATGATTTTGTTGTTTTCCGTGTTTACCTTCGTAATCGGTTTGGTTGCGGAGTGTGGGCTGGCCTCTTTTGCATTTTTTTCACCCATTTCTTCCATTATTTGGTCTTGTGGTTCTAGGACAACGATTTCTTTAATTGGGCAAACGTCCGATGACTTTTCGTTCTAGTTTCAAGGACGATTTCCGTGGTATCTGGGCCTCCTCCTCTGGCAGATGCGTCTTTGATCTTCTGGCCTTCTTTTGAAGATATTGATAATCTCAGAGTAGTCTTCTTAGTGTAGAGTAAAGATGGATTCTACTAGAAATAGAGTTTGTAATTCGGGTTCCTTAAAAATAATGGTTTTTTGTTGGAGTCACCCCCCTAGCATCAATCTCATGATGTTAAAATTTGTCCTTCCGCTCTCGTTCAGGATGAGAGACTGTTTTGTTGAATCTCGAACTGATAAGAGATTGTTTTGTTGAATTTGAAGCTGCTCATCACGAATTGGGAGACAAAACCTGCAAAGCACTCGGAAACCTCTCCGACGCTCAAGCCAATTAGGGTGTTCATGTAGTTAAAGTAACGAATATTGAGTGATCCGGGTTATGGAGTTGAACCTTTGAGTGATGGTATTCGATGTTGAAACTGTAGTTGTGATCGTTGGTTCGTTTGTGCTCGTGCCTTGTTTAAGGCGAGTTTATTTACCTTTTAGACTTTTTTGGGCTCCTGTGTTGAGTGACTGAGATAAGGCAGTTTAGATCCACCGTCTTGGATTGAAACTATTATTTCGTAGTCTTGAGATATTGGAATTCTTGTTTGAGATTATCCTGCATATTTGATAGATGCAAGTTCTCTTATTCAAGAATATTCAGCATTTAGGATAGAATGTTGTATTGGAGATGTCTTTCAGATTGAGGATCTCAATAGTGTCATCTAAGGAAAGAAATAACAAATAAAATAGTTTTGCATCAGAAATGCTCGAATAAGGAGTTAGAGGATGAATCATTCTCCGAATATCTTCATTCCCAAAAGATTTCAGTATCCATAGGCAAACTATATTTTTGTAGCGTTATTTTCTAAATGACTCCCCGATTCACGACCAACATCTCGCTTAGTCTCTTAATGTATCAAAAGTATTTAGATGGTCACGTGGGAAATAAATTTTTTTTTTTTATGATAACTGATTCTGTAACATATTTGCAACAAAAAAAAAAAAAATATTCTGTAACATATTGGGTTAAGCTTTAAGTCAATCAGTATTTACACTTAAGCACCTTAATTTTTCCGCTTTTCCTATTCGGGGCTCTTGTATTTTCTTTGTTTTGTTGAGGAAAGCACAATTTGCCCTCTCGTAGTATTGGTGGTAGGTGACGACCAGGTACAGATAGAGAGAGAAAGAAAGAGATTAATGGCGACATCGAAGCTTCAAGCGCTATGGAACCACCCGGCAGGACCTAAAACTAGTTAGTCGATTTCTCTCTCTCCTTTTATCTTTCTTGATTTATCTCCCCATCTTTCAATTTTATCTTTATTTACTTCAATCTTGTTCTTCTTAACCACCATAGTTTCATATTGAATGAAGATCTACATCTTGTGGGGTTTCGTTATAAAATTTTATTTGATTTTGTTTTCATTATCTGACTATTCTTCCTATCTCGACCTAATTCTTATAGATAGACGAATTGTTACAGAAAATTTGGCTATATTTAGTGATAATTCCTTGATTTAGTAGTCCTTGGTGTAATTCACTATGCAAGAAAAACCACTTATCCCCATGAAATTGAAACCTCATTTCATACGGATTTTGTTTTCTCCTGTTTGCAAGAATGGGTTGTGATTGAGGAAGTACTGATACAATTGTGGTCTCGTCGAACCACTAAAAGCGTACTTCGAATTGATAATTCGAAAGTGAGGGCGAGACAACTCGGACTATGAAATGGGCAATGGCCAATTCCCCTGGAAGCCCTAAAAAAGCTAAACCGACGGCTCGAATTTGCGAATAGTTCCTCCAAATCCTGAGGCTGTTCGGTGTCAGCAAATTTCTCTGTTTGCAAGAATGGGTTGTGGTTGAGCAAGTACTGATACAATTGTGGTCTCACTGAACCAGTATGTGTTATCAATTAGCACTAAAAAGAAGGAGAATTTATTGGTTCACGAGAACCCACCCGATGTATTAGAGTCGACACATCATGGATAAGTAGCTTTTCCACTGAAATGATTCATGGCTCACGAGTCAAAATTTTCATGCTTTTTCGTTCAATGTTTACAATTTATACGGCGGGGTATCTTTGTTCGTGTGCTATAGGTTTCCTTTATGCTCTATGGTTAAATTTAAGTGCAGTTTTTGCTCCCATTTTAGATGGTTATTGTTTATACTTCTAGTTATCCATGTTCTTTTGCTATACCTTCCCGTTTATTAAGACTTACAACTTTGCAACTTCAGTTCACTTCTGGGCTCCAACTTTCAAGTGGGGTATTAGCATAGCAAATATTGCTGACTTCGCCAAACCGCCAGAAAAAATCTCATATCCTCAGCAAATAGGTATTTACACGAGTCCATTTTTATTTCATTTGTAATTTTTCATTAGCTTGTCAACAACAATGTAGTTAACTAGTAGGGAGTGGATAACAAATTACTGATATCGATGTTATTTCATCTTTGTCTTGTGTTTCCAGCTGTTGCATGCACAGGAGTTATCTGGTCACGCTATAGCACAGTAATTACACCAGTAAGGGGAAAACGATTACATTTTCTTTGATAACATGTTCCTTATCTTTGCAAGAGTTCGACATTTGAGTTTATAATATCTCTGTTTCCGGTAAAGTAGTTTAAGGATTTGATGCTTTTATCCATCTTTTTTTTTTGAAATGTTTGAATTATCGTTGATTGAAACGAATGTATGTACAATGTAGTTATAAAAGAAAACAAAGTACAGAGGATTTAGACTATATGTTACATCATTATAGTCTCCCAATTAGAAATAAAGTCAGCGTATTACTTGTTCTTAGCCCAAGACGAGTTCCTGCTCCAGTGGAATAGCTGGGCTAGGATGTCCTACACTTCCAGGAACTGTTAGGGTTGAATTCTTTGTAAATTCTCTCGTTTCTATCCTTCCGTACTAACCACATGATTGCCAAAGAAATTAGTGTCCATAACTCTTTCCTAAACTCTGAGGGAATGCCATTGAATTGAAACCTGTTTGATCGTCCTTGGCACACGCCATATGTTCTCTGATTTGCTTACAAAAAAAATCCCATATTGGTCATGCCTTGATACAGTGAAGTAATAGATGGTTAGTGTTCTCCTTTTCCTCCTTACATCGGATGCATTTGTTAGGGATCGGCAGACCTCTTCTTTTCAACATATCTATAGTTAGGATTTTGTCCATCTATTGCAATATTCCTTGCAAATGACTTCAAGGACCATCAACAATTGCATATCAATGGACGAACAATCGACTACCTACTTGGACTTTTTATAATATTGAGTTACCATTGACATGACTTGTTAAGTTTAAGAGTTAGGTCATTTATATTTATCCTCCTGCTGTCGTAAACTCGTAATGAACTTGACTATGCTGAATTTTAAGATCTTTAAGGAGGAAAATAGAGCAAGATGGTTCATA
Source organism: Eschscholzia californica subsp. californica (assembly GCA_002897215.1). Classification (NCBI taxonomy): domain Eukaryota; kingdom Viridiplantae; phylum Streptophyta; class Magnoliopsida; order Ranunculales; family Papaveraceae; genus Eschscholzia; species Eschscholzia californica. The sequence continues at coordinate 1,035,506 of BEHA01050193.1, forward strand.
ACCCATTATAAGCACTTAGAAAGAACTAAGAAGATTTGTAAACTTATCTCCTCAAGTTCTCTATTTTCTATTATCATCTGAACACATTTTATCTTTTGCACTATTGGTAAGAAACAAGTTGTATACGATTCAACACTTCCAAATTTGGCCTTTTATATTTCATTCCATTTTGATATTTATACTTCCCTTCCTTATAAAATGCATTGTGACAAGGGCAGCCGCTTTGCTCTTTACTCTGTATGGATTGGACTTGATTCTCATAGTTGGTTGTTTCTTACTTTGAATTCAGAAAAACTGGAATCTTTTCAGTGTTAATGTTGCAATGGCTGGAACTGGACTTTATCAGCTTTCTCGCAAGATCAGGTATTGCAATCCTTTTGTTTTGAACACTGTCTGTTGAGGCTCGAGAGCAACTCGGGGCTAACCTGATTTGGTGAACTCAGCTCCAGTTCACTCCTTTCGCATAAGGTTTAAAACAGAGAGGAAGAAGTATTGCAAGCTTAAATGTATGAAACCCAAGTTACTCAGGAGAGAGATATGTTTCGGGCTAAGTCTAAACCCCAAGCCAGAGCAGAGTCCCGGGGCCGACGAAGCTTGATAGCGTCTTTCTCATTTGAGTAGAGAACAAGATTCTCTGACTAAATGACTTACTGATCATCTACATAAATTTCTATTTTCTTCTTCTACTAGGTTTCCATCATCATTTAACAGAGGGTTCCTTTGTATGTTTCAGGCATGACTACTTCTCTGAGGAAGAAGAGGCTGTTGTTGCTAAAGAATAATGGCGAAAAATCTCTTTTGTTTAAAAAAAATAATGGTGAAAATATTGAAGTTATTTCTCTTTTCTTTTCAACTGAATTTGCATTCTTTCTTAAGATAATTGTGCTTGAATGCTGCATTCTGGTTCGATAAAAATTGAGTTCTAGATTTGCAGCTAACAGTTATATGGTTGGATTATCCAAAACTTTCTTTCATCAATGCTCATCTAATTAGAGTAATCTTCACATACCCAAGTTTTGTTCAGACCACTTCCAGTTTGATAGGGATATTTGTTTGGGACATTTGAAATGTCCTTAATGTAGGGGAAATTGGTTTGGAACATCTCAAATGTCATCAAATGTCTGCAGCATTTGTTTGGAACACAATGTCTACAGACATTTAGAGACATTTTAGTTTTATGTACATTTGAGTCGATATGTAAAGAAAATGCTTTTCAAAATAAGAATAGGTTCATACCTATTTTGAAAGACATTAAAAATAATAAACGTCCACAAATATGTAAAGAGAACGTCTTTCAAAAATAATATGTAAAGAGAGTATTTGTGTAAATGTTTAAAGAGACTCAAAGAGAGGGGTTCTCTACGTCTCTCTTTGTCTCAACATCTCTATCTGCCTACTTATCTAGTCCAACGCCCTTTGTAATTTCAGAAGGGTCATTTACATCTTGTTTCTTTTCTTCTCTCAAACGAGCAATTTTTTTCTACTCAATCACCATCTTTTGACATTGTGACAACGGACTTGTGTGGTTGAATGTTTTGAAAATAGTCGAATTTGTTGTAGTAACGGATGTCTTGGGTTGCTGAAGTAAAAACCCATTCCTCTATTGTCGAAGTGATGATGTCGAAAATAGATTCTCGGATATCCCTAAGAATGTCACCCTCGTACCTTCGGTTTTATCATTCTTGCTTGCTGTTAGTGGAGACTTGATGCGGGGTGGTGCCCGGAAAGACACTCCAATGCTCAACACAGTTTACTGTGCAGATTAAGTTTAATGAATCAAGGAATAAAGATCGAATCCATTTTCAGGAAATACTTGTGAAGCTTATATAGGTCTGCATCAATCACGAACTGTGATTTTGCGGTGGTTAAACACCAGCTTGATGATAGCAACGTGACTTGAACGTTAATATAATTTTTCTGATCGCGATTGTATCTTGTATTATGGAAAACATATATTTAGCGCTTTCTGGCCTTCTAGGTAACTTCTATTTCATTCAGGATGAATAGAACTCAAGGTGTCAAAGTTTTTGTCTAAAAACATCCCTAATCGAAAGCTTAGGTGTCAGGATTTACTCAGATCCTTTTATCTGACATGACAAAGGTTTAGACACCTAGGAGACTCGTGCCGACCCCCCTAATCCAGGACCCGAGTGCTAAAACTCTTCCAGATCCACCTCTCTGTTGGTCTTATCGAAAAATCACTCGTGCTTTATGTGGAAATCTGACACATGGTATCTAGATCAATTTCTAGACTTGTAGACTGGTAAAAGATGATTAATATTTGGCTCTCGGACTGTTGATGGGCTCTAATGGACTCAGGTGTCCATGACGAATTTCGGGCACTCTAGAATCTCCCTTTTTTTTTTCCCAACCCCTAACAAAGGCGATACCAAGTGCAAGCCATAAGGGTAGAAATGTACCCCCACATTGAATGTTTTTTTTAAGTGCTTCATTGAAAATCTCGAGGAATCTAAATCCACGGTTTATGTCATGAACGCCGGATCAATCATCCTTATTGGAGATACGGGGGAAACCCTAGTTTTAATTGTAGGAAAAAACATAAGTTGATGGAAAGAATATAGAAAGGAGAGAAGAAATTAAAATTTTCTGTCTCTTTCAAAACATTTTCCCATTTCAATCGGGTTCGACTAATCAAGATAATTTCATCATCACTATTCATCAATCATTATATCGAAACAATTTAGAAAGAGAAACAGAGGGAAAGTTAGAGAGAGAAAGAAAGAGAGAATAATAGGGATCTTCTTAGCATCCAAGGTTGAAGGTTTGTTCAATTCTACCTTTGATTCAGTGCTTCAATTTCCTAGGGTTTCAATATATTGTTTTGAGAATTAAAGTTTGTTTTAATTGTTCATCAGGTGGAAGGTTCATGGATCAAATATACCTTATTAGGTAAGAATCTATATGACCCCTCTTTTTTAGCTCTTGAAGGATGAGTTTGGATTGCTGGATTTGCATTTTTGAGATCCATGCTATAAGATTTTTTCGAATTTGCATTAACTCCTAGCTAGCTGAATCGAAGTTCATTCTCTCATCAGATTTACAGAAAATACATTTCTCTTTCATTATGATAGGTTTCCAATGAACAAGATGTTATAATTGTTCTATTTGATCATACTTGGGCACACATTATTGACATTGGATCTAATGGATTTGTGCGAATTCTTCAATATTTTGGTAGCTCAGGTGGTCAAGCATTTAGTCGACTCGCACTCGTTGTTAGTTCAAATCCTATTTGGGCTAGTGAGGGTTGGAACCGATTGTTCATACTTCGGGTTATCAAGTAGTGAATAAGCTACCTTTGATCATTACGGTTTCGTCTGTAAAAGATAAAACATCTTATGATTTATTTGTTGGTTTCTATCTCTAAATTGTTTAAAATGTCAAGATGATAGTAGTGTTGTAGAAATCGTTGCATGATGCTGCAATTTGTTCGTTTTAATGGTTTATCGTGTTTCATATTATTAATGTGTTACTGTTATTTCTGCAGACAGATGATTTGATGTGCTCTTTGGATTTAAGACCATCTTAATAGTACCACATTTGTACAATTTGAGCCTTTTATATTGGAGAATGGCGGACAAAATTTCGAGCTTCTGGGGTCCCGTTACATCAACAACGGAGTGGTGTGAGAAGAATTACGCTCATTCTTCTTATATTGCTGAATTTTTCAACACTATCTCAAACATCCCAGGTGTACTTTTGGCATTAATTGGTCTTATAAATGCCTTAAGACAGCGTTTCGAGAAAAGGTTTAGTGTTCTTCACATATCGAATATGATACTGGTTCTCGGGAGTGGCTTATTCCATGCAACTCTACAACTCGTGTAAGTATCTTTGCTCTATTGGCTCTCTCTTCTCCTCATTTTCTTTTCTCCTTATAGTTTACTACTCCAATCAGTTAAAAGATAAATGTAGACCAAACTCATGAAAAGTAAAAGAATTAAGGGAAAAGGTGGAGAGACTAGAGAGTATCTTTGACTCGAAATTCTCTTCCTCATTTATATATAATGTCAGTCGTTAATGGATAGTTAAATAATACATGTCCGCTTGAATCTGGCCTTCAACTTCGGTTCTAAGACCTACTGATATTCAATCCAAAAGCAAATATAATAGAAGATTATTGTTCTAGTAACCAAGAATATAATGTCTAGGTCCTTTTGTTTCATTTTCAATTGGTTTTGAGTTCGATGACACAAATTTGTCAGCCTATCAGAGGTAGGCCTGCACGTTGATAGGTTTAAAACCCGCCGTACGTGTTCCACACCACCCAGAAAGGAAAAAGGACATGTGTTAGGCTGAAAGAACGTCTCACTTGAGGGGGCGTGTGAGAATCGTAGCACATAGGAAATGGGTGATCTAGTAACCAAGAATATAATGTCTAGGTCCTCTCCTCTCATACCTCATACATAGGAATCTGATGATAAAATCGAGAATTCCGTTACAACGAAGCTTCTAGCCTTCTCTGTCTCTCTCATGCTAATTCTTTGTTTAGTTTTTAAAGTAGTATGTTGCTGATTGATATGATGTACCTGTCAAAAAATCTTTTTACAGACAACAACAAAGTGATGAAACACCAATGGTATGGGAAATGCTTCTCTACATCTATATCCTCTACTCCCCTGATTGGCACTACAGGAGCACAATGCCAACATTTTTGTTCCTGTATGGTGCTATCTTTGCTGTTGTCCATTCTCAAGTGCGGTTCGAGATTGGCTTCAAATTTCATTATGCGATCCTGTGTCTTCTCTGCATTCCTCGTATGTACAAGTACTATATCTACACCGCAGATGCTTCAGCAAAGCGTCTCGCAAAGTTATATGTTTTTACCATAAGTCTGGCTAGTTTATGTTGGCTCTCTGATCGATTTTTCTGTAAAGAGATCTCCGGTTGGTACATTAACCCACAGGGTCATGCTTTCTGGCACGTCCTCATGGGGTTCAACTCTTACTTTGCAAATACGTTTCTGATGTTCTGTCGTGCTCAACAACTTGGGTGGGCACCAAGAGTTGTTCACTTCATGGGAGTATTGCCTTATGTAACGATTCAAAAGCCTAGGAAGGAGGAGTGAGAAACAAAATATGCGACAAGTTTGGAACGGCGAGGAGATTGTTGAAGGTGAGGAGAAATTAGAAATGCAATTTCGTTTTTCTCTTTTGATGAAAGTAGAGATGTAAATGATAATCTAACATTGATCATGGATTTGAGTTTTGACTGAAATATTTTGTGTAAAAGTAGCATGTTCTTGCATTTGTACCGAATTCTTCTTTGATTGTGGGGAACTGAGAGAGACAGAGCAGGTGAAACAAACTTTCATCTCAGCTGTTATAAATGGTAGTTAGGGTTAACGACCGTCTTAGGAAAAACAAAAAAGGCTTACGCCTCTGTTACACCCCCAACAACTTGACACTTTCTCCTTATGTTCAAACTTTGGGTACACAAGTGGATCGTTATCTCTCTCTCTCTCTCTCTCTCTCTCTCTAAGTAGCAGTAACTGCAGGATAGCGGATAAACCTAGAAACAGCCTGCTCTTTAACACGGAAGAGGGAGCTGTAAAGAGCATCTCTCAGCGAGTTTTCGCAATCCAACCATTCTTTTTGTTTATCATAGGTAAATTTCACAAGGTATCCTGCAATAACTCTAATGGGAGGACTAAAGATTAAAGAAAGACAAATTATCTTTAAGGAAGATTTGATCAATTAGCAACGCAGAAATTGGGCCGAAAATTCGATTTTAAATTCTTTTAAGTTAAAAAAACAAGTTATATTTTATTTGGTTAAAAGTCTAAAACTTATATTTTGTTTAAAAATTCAAATACTTGTATTTTGTTCGGTTAAAAACTCAAAAATTTTTGCAACCTTCTTGCAAGTTGTTGCAAAATTCTTCTAAAGATGTTGCAAGTTGTTGCAAAGCTCTTGCAAGCTGCTGCAAACGTATTGAAAGTTGTTGGAAATCTCTTGCAAATTGTCGCAAATTACGCAAATACCTAGGGAGCTGAAGACTAAAAAAAACTTGAGTGATTCTTTTGAACCAAAACATTGGAGAGAGTTTTGACCAAATTTCCCTTATCAACATCTTAGTACTCGTCCATTCTTATCCAATTCTTCATCTAAGATACCATTGCTCATCAGAATTACCAGTGACTTTAATTCTTCATTTGTCAATTGTACATATAAGTATTTTTAGTTGTAGTAATATTATTTTTGCATTAATAAAATAAAAAAAAAATATCAAAATGATATTGACCCAAATAACTCAATTTTAAGTTTTTTTAATTAACAAGACAAGTTATATTTTGTTTGGTTAAGAACCCAATATTTGTATTTTGTTTAGTTAAAAATATAATATTTTCCGCAACCCGTTTGCAATATTTTGGAACGCTTTTGTAATCCTCTTGCAATTAGTTGCAACCTTTTACAAATCTCTTGCAACTAATTGTCAATTACGAAAACACTAAAGGAGTTGAAGAAAAGAAAAAAACTTAATGATACTTTTTCACCAAAAAAAAATTTATAGGGACTTTTCACCAAATTTCTCCTTCGGCAAAATAGTTGTTTATAAATAAAAAAAAAGTCAAAAAAGATAATTCGGTCACATAGCTTACTTTCTATTTTTTCTCAGGGAGATGGTCTATTTTTTCTCATGGAGATGGTTGATTTTTTAACTTATTTATGATTTTCATGAGGACTGATGTGCCAAAGGTGACGGTGATAGTTATGGTGAAAGACAAAAGGAAAAAGCGATAACTATAACCTAGGGATCGAAATTATAGTTGGTCAACATATAGGTGCTAAAATGGTATTTTAGGTTGTATAAGGGATCTAAATAGGAATAAGCCTTTTACATCTTTGTCCTTATCTAATGATAGTATAAAAATGGAAAAATTTGAAATTTTAACAGTCACTTAGTTAGGGCGTCCCAATCCAACACAATCCCCCCAAAACCCAAAATTAATTTTCTTCCTTGTTTGTCAAATGTTCAGCCTTCAAATACTGATTCTAGGGTTTCTTATTTTCGTTTGTTTCATCGTTTGTATCGGCCGTCTGAAAAGAGGAACGGCCACCCAATGGATAATCGAGTTGATCCAACCCATGATCGTTTATCTTCAAAGAGAAAATTAGATGATTCCGATGATAATAACTCTGATTCTCGATCTTCAACTTCACTACAATTCTTCGTCCGGATTTCATCAGGTAATTCAATTGTGATTCATGCTAAAAATGATGATTTAGTTGAATCAGTTCATCAACAGATTAGTAGAATGACTGGAATTCCTGTTGATATCCAACGTTTGCTTTATAAAGGTAAAGAACTAGGGTTTCGTCAAACTTTATCTGATTGTTTAATTGAGAATGATGTGGGAGTTCAATTAGTTGGACGGATTCGTAAAGAGCATCCCCAAGTTTGGGAAATTGTGGAAGAATTAGTAACTGCTATTAACAAGGCTTGTGAAGGTGAATTACCTCATATGTGTCAAACTGTGTTTTCTTGTATTGTGAGATTCGTAGAAATGATCCCGGACGAAGATAGTGATAGGAGTCTTGCTTTTCATAAGATATTTATATCCGGTGGGGCGCCGAAAGCACTTGTCAAGATGTTGCTTTCTTCATTTTCTTCTTCGAAACAATGTGGTTTATTGGCAATTAAGCACCTTTTAGGGCATACTTGCGAAAAACGGAATTATTATATTATACTAGTATTAGAGTTTTGTAAATTGCTAATTAGAAACACTCATGATACTAAGTTGTACTCCTCCTTTCGAAACCAACTTGCCTCATTGTTGGAAACCATTGGAGTTGCACATCGGTCTAGATATTTAAACTATGCTAAGCCATCTGTTATAATTCGCGAGTTTTTTCCATTTGTTTCTGAACTGGGACATAAAGTGTGTTTCGGGTTAGAATCGTCTATCAATTCATCCCAGCACATGGATGGAACTTTGTGTCTCGATGATGTCCATGATTTATCCGTATTCTTACTTCAACTGCGCTTGGCAATTGAGGATCAAGTGGGTCGACAACTTCCGATATGTTTAGCGGATATACCTTTGGTTGAGATTGGTTCACTTCATGTTGTTTTCGTGGAGTTGCTGGACAAGATTAATGAGTGCTTTAAGCATGTAAATACTTTGACTGATAGAGATCCAGGTGTAGTTGATACTAATCGAGATACTTGGTTGAAGTATCTTGATATTTTGAAGGACTTGTATAGCATTTCTGGACTTTATGAAGGTGCGAAGGAAAGAATTCTACTAGTAATGAAGTCTAGATGGGCACCTTTAAAAACTCTTATTATGTCTTCAGGGTACAGTCGCGACCACTTTTGGATTCTTGAGCTCAAGGATACCACTGATTTTGAAACAAGGAGACATTTGTTGATGTCCCTGTTTCCTCAATTGGACGATGAAGATGAAGAGATGTATGAAATGCTGATTGACAGGTCAGATTTATTACCAGAATCATTCGAGTATATAACTCGTGCTTATCCCAGTTCATTGCATGTTGGGATTTTCATGGCATTCAAAAATGAGGAAGCCACAGGCCCCGGTGTCTTGAGAGAGTGGTTTTCTTTGGTCTGCAAAGCGATTTTTAATCCTCAAAATTGCCTGTTTCAGGCATGTCCAGAGGATAAAAGAAGGTTTTTTCCAGTTGCAGGTAATTTGCTTGCTTCAATTCTTTTATGTATATTACCGTCTTATTCATACTTTTACTTGCAATTAGTTCTATCATTTGAGTTTCCTTTAACTTGGTCGTCGAGTCACTTAATACTGCGCATTTATGCATAAACAAAAAAAGAAAAGTAGTCATTTTCTGTTTTTGTTGTCAACCTCCAACTTAGAGTGTCAGGGTTCATTAGTTTCATTACATCTCATAACAACTTCAGCAGACTACTGAAGGTGGGTAAGAGAGATTCGGATGCTTATGCTTTATGACTTCTTCAGCTAGTCATTGAGCTGTTATTTTGAGAGTGTCATCAAGGAATTATCAAATTACCAGGGCCGGTCCTGAGATTTTGGAGGCCCGAAGCGAGTTATAAGAATGTGGCCCGCACGCGTTTCATAAGAAAAAATTTGTACATAAGAATTCTCAACATTTTCCTTGCATACATGTGAGATTTAAACATGAAACATGTGTTCATAACTTGCAGTCTGAATCGAGCGATCTTATTGAATTACTCGGAAATCGACTCCGGGAAAGACATTGTACGTCCTTAATCGATCCACCGGTCGAGTGGTTCAGCAAGTTCAGAATTCGACGAGTTGGAAGCTTGTTCATTTTCCTTTTTTCAAACAGAAAAAATATTAAAAAATGGTTCTTTGAAAAAGAAAATGGCCAAA
>BEHA01050193.1:1073467-1095300 GCA_002897215.1 Eschscholzia californica subsp. californica
GTCTAAGTGAAAAACAACCCCTTGGTCAGGGCATGACCATTCCCAATACTCCCCTGTGCCCATGACCACCTTGGTCATAACACATATGTTCTGATATCTAGTCGGACTCTCATGGAGTGTAACACCTAGAGGACCCAATTAAGATTAACACAAGTTCTATTGCAGATGGTAGTTTTTTTTTCTAGTTAAACACTATGACCATCCAAAGTAACTGAACTGATTATCGTCGTTAATCGATCCATCGACTATCAGCTTATATTGTCATCTTGAATAAGGGTGTGTCCTTTAATCTCCCACTCGTCCTTGAACAAGTGTGTAATATCAGATTTTTTGGTTGCTTAATGTATATGTCTGAAGATCATGTAAGATAATATGTCATCATTTTTCTTTGAGATCTTTTATTTGAATTCAGAGTTATACTGTCGAATCAAATAATTAACTCCTTAATTTATTTGAACATGACCATGTTCTAGTTCTCACTCTTCAAAATTCGTAAACACTATCCTATGTGATAGGAAGACAAATAAACTCGTGCTCCCGCTCTTCTCCATATAATTCATGTCAATCATGGTCTCCAACTTTATAGCCACCTTTTACGACATGACTTTGACGCCAAAGATATGCCAATCCTCATGGGAGAGTTGAAGAAATCTCTTCCAAATATCTTATAGAATCCCCGTTAGAGTTAATCTGATATATATATTAATGTACATCTATGTAATTGGCTACACATCTGAATACTATATAGGCCATGAAAATATAGGCCATGAAAATGTACTATGGATCGACTTATATACTATTCATCATAAGACATTATTGTCATTTTTAATGCCCTAGATTGCGGATTTTATAACTTCAAATGCACTTATTAGTGGAGTTTCATTCATCAAATCACATATCGGACTTTCATTTAATCCTTTGTTTGTTTTATTGTTTCAACAGAAATAAAAAATTAAAAACCAAATTTATAGACATGTGAACCGTTTGAAGGGGAGCCCGAAATCTCAACCCAGCCCATCCCATCCCATCCCAGGTCTGTCTGACCACTAGGCAGGGCCAACCTCTGCTTATCCACGCCAAGACCAGGCTGGATCCCGACCCAAAATGATAACAGTACAACTGGTTCAGGTAAAATAATCTTATCAATCTAATAAACTGCAACTGGTTCTGTTCAATATACACTTACAAATTAGTATCCGTAAAATGCAATACAAATTCTCCACTTACAAATGTACTAACTGAGCTAGATTGATTCAACTTCTTGAGATCTGATGAAGAATAATAATAATGGGGCAAAGGCCATGAAATAGTAATAGTGATTTCAACTGTTCTTGAGTTAGGTTTGAAAGTGAAGGTCTTTTGGTTGATGAAAATGCTTCCTTTTGTGTATGAACATAATGTAAGAAATGAAAGGAAAATTTACCAAATGAAGGAGAACTCTATTCACATAGATGAGAAATAGAGTAGATAATAACATTATAAGATCTTAGTTAACAATTCATATATGAACTAGAAGAATTGTGACAAAAACTAGTACCTGAGAAAGAGGAGTTCGGTGAGTGAGACAATTAAGATTCAAATATATAAACAATATATAAAGAGGCAGAGAGAATCTCATGAGTATTAACACAACAAGTTTCTTACTTCGACCACCTAGCGAAGAGTTCAGGATAGACGATACCGTGAAAATTTCAGACATTTGTAGTATGTTTATTAATTTGGTGTGTCTATAGAAGTTCCTCTAACATCAACATCATGCATACATCAACTTTTTCAGATTAAACCAAAAGTACATGTGTGTGAGTGAGATAAGGTGGAAAAGAAAAGTAAAAGTATAGTATTCGGACAAGAATATGAAAAAGCGAAGGAAAACTAGGAAGAGAATAAGAGCAGATTGTAAAGCTGAAGCTTTTTCCAATAAGAAAAGATTCATGTCTAAGTGAACAATGAAATTAAAATTTGGTGATTTTAGCATATGAATAGAGTTTAACCCTGAAGCTTCTACTGGACAAGAAAACATAAATCTATCAGAGTAGTAGATACTCACATTATGGATTTAAATAGCTTCAAATGTTGAATGAACTTCTCAATTGGGGCAAATTTCCAGATAACTAGATCCAAATTCAGATTTAGAGCCATCCATCAATTAGGGTTTGATTTTGAAAGAATGAAGCTGAGAAGTGACATAGAAGAGCCGACAGGAGTCGCCACATTTATAAATCCCATCTCATGGGAGCCATATTGGTAGATTTTTTTTTGTTAAGATCATATGGGTAGATTAATGTTGCAGATATTCTCAAGCTCAAACTAAGCTTGAACGTTCACCTCTAGTCCAGGTTCTGGACACTCTCGCTACTGATATGGGACTATCCCAATCTTCCATTCTCGCCAGCTATGTGAGACACAATCTCCCACCTCGACTAGCAGGTGTACGGAATTTTCTCGACAGTTGAGATAGTTTGGTTATGTGAGTTACTTGCAAACATGTGTGTTTCCATTCCGGAGCCTACTCCTATGTGTTGTGACAATCAAAGTGCTATCCATATTGCTCATAATTCAGTTTTTCACGAACGCACCAAACACATTGAGATTGATTGTCACGTTACTCGGCATCATTTCACTTAAGGCACCATAAGTTTGTCGTTTGTCTCATCCACTATGCAGATTACTGACTTGTTCACCAAGTCGCACTTGGTTCCACGCTTTCGTTTCTTAACTAACAAACTATCGATGCTTTTCAACACCGCATCGTAAGTTTGAGGGAGGGTGTTTGAATAATATATAATAGTTACGGGTTTAATCTTTTATCTTTACTATATATTTGTTATCTCGTAAACCTAGTTCAACAAAGAGTTAATTCCTATTTGGCCCCCTTCTTTGTGACCAGCTTCCTTTATGGCCCCCTATTTTCTTTAAATTCAAATTTGGCCGCCGATTTTCATGTAAATGCCATAACTACCCCTCCCATTAATATATTTTTAAAATAAATTTAATTAGTAAATATCTCTCTCCACCTCACTTCCACCTCACATCTTTCTCCACCACACAAGTCTCTCCACCTCACCTCTTTCTTCTCCCACGAAGGTCGCCGGCCAGAAAATTTTCCGACCGGCGACCTTCAACATAAATATTTTTTTTTAAACACTCCTTTTTCTCTCTCTAAAAAATCCTCCCTTCTCTCTCTAAATATTCCGGCGAAGGGGGTTCCCCTTCGCCGGAAGAAAGAGGTGAGGTGGAGAGAGAGATGAGGTGGAGAGACATGTGTGGTCGAGAGGGATGGAAGGTGGAAGTGAGGTGGAGAGAGATATTTCCTAATTAAATTTATTTTAAAAATATATCAATGGGAGGGGTAGTTATGACATTTACATGAAAATAGGGGGCCAATTTGAATTTACAGAAAATAAAGGGCCATAAAAGAAGCTGGTCACAAAGTAGGGGGTCAGATGAGAATTAACTCTTCAACTAATGAAAACCCTTGTCTTCATTAGAGCGTTCCTCTCATCTTCTTCTTCTCTTTGAATATTGTTATCAATTTCTACACAGATAACTAAATCTAAATTGTCATTAGTTAGAGGTAAAAATGAAAAGAAACTAAAAAAAAATAAAAACAACAACATAACTTACCTCTCTCCTCGTATTAATACCTTTGAACAAGCGAATCCCCGAGGGTATTGGGTTTTGGCGGACCCTCCACGAGTCCACCCGAAAGACCTCGACACTTACTTAGTTTGAGCTTTCACCTCTGGCCCAGGTTCTGAACATTCTCGCTAGCGATGTGGGACTATCACACTCTTCCATTCTTGCGAGCTATGTGGGACTATCACAATCTCCCACTTTGCGAAAGATCGAACTAACCTAAAAGACCTCTCCACTTACTAAACTTGAGCGTTCACTTATAAATCAAGCTCCAAACACTCTCCCAAGAAACTAACCGTTGAGATTACCATGGTTGTACTCACATTCTTATCCCATGAAGTACAATAGCAAATTACTTCTCTGTTTTGTCCATTTCTTAAAAAAACTAAGACTACACAACCCGCCTCTAAGGACTCCCACTTGAACCGCATGTGAGAGAAACAAGAGTTTCTCTCTCATCTCACATGTTTAGTCACGTGGAGAAAGAAACAAGGGTTTCTCTCACATGCGGTTAAATGGGAGCCCCGGGAGGCGGGCTGACTATACTTTTTGTTCCCCCTAATCACCTTTCTTGTTTGTTTTCAAACTCTTCATTTTACCCTTGCTAATACCTCAAAAGTTTCAATACATTGAAGATAAGATCAGGGTATAAAGGTCAATAACAATTTACTTACATTTTTAAACCTCTAAAGGGTAATTACGTCATTTCGAATGATATAAGGTAGAGAGAGAAGGAGAGAGACAGACACAGAGAGAAAGAAGAGAGAGAGAGAGAGAAAGAGAAAGAGAGAGAGAGGAAGAGAGAGATAGAGAGAGAAGCAATTTTTTCAGTTTATTCTGTTATTATATGCATCTCTTGTTCTTGTTTGTTTAAAAATGGTTTCAGACCAAGACCTAGCTAATAGTGTTGAGAGTCTTTTTCGTCACTCTGATCCTAATGCTTTTACATCTTTTAACGGAGTTGTTCAACATTTGGAAGCAAAATTAGGGTTAGACCTTTCTGATAAAGTTGGTTTCATTAGAGATCAAATCGAACTTCTTTTTGGTTCTTCTCCTCAACCACAACCACCACCACCACCACCACCACCACCAAAACAACAACAACATTTCGACCTTCAAAATCATCCTCAATTTCAGAATACTACCCATCACTCTCAGATCCCTTCTCATTTTGCCCTTCAACATCAACAACGCCATCATCATCATCATCATCATCATGAAGAGCTTAACTTCGGTCGCCCTGAACCGCACCACCCAAACCTGCAACAACATCAGCAACTGACCTCATCGCAGTCACGGTCACACCACCGGACTCAGAAGAATGCTGCACCTGACGGGACTAAACCAAGGTAATTAGGTTTTCCCCTCTCCCTCTCTTTCATCTTTCTGTTTCAACTTGGCAAAATCAATTCTAGGGTTTTCTCGGTTTTCGTGATTTTGATTTTTTTCTTGGTGTTGGAAAATTAGGTTTTTGATGTTAAATTTTTTTTTATTTTGCTCTTTTGGGTTTTAGTGACATGTTTTGGTTGGTGCGTTGTTGGTTCTATTGTTAACCTAATTTTCCTATTTCGCTTTTCACATGTATGTTTGTTGTTTAACTGATTACTTTCTTTTACTTACTATGCCTAATTTCCCACTGAGTATTTGGGTTTTGTTCTGTTACTCTTTCTTATTTGTCTTCAAATTTGATGCTTAATTGGGTGTTCTTATTCAGCAAACAAGATTAGTAAAATGTGTCTTTGCTTCTTAGTTGTTGGGGATTCTAGATGTCTACATTTAGGGTTTTGTTCATTCAGTGATACACTATGCGCTACTTGACATCCTATTTGATCCTTTGGCCCCCCCGGGATGAGCTCATAGTTCATAAACAACATTTCATGGAGATGTGTGTCTTCCGATTTTGAAAAAGTTGGAAAGCAAACAGTAGGTTAAGCTCAAAGTGTCAAGTAGGGGGTTAATCTCGCTTTATTGTTCCCCATTTGTTGTCGATCGATTGGTATCTTAATTGAAGATCAACGATTTGTCTCAAGAGAATTCGGAAACTTGAAATGCTTGCATGGGATGCCACATTTACGCTTGGGTCTTGACAGTTAATTATAATATATGTGGTGGTAAAGAAGATACGTAATATGTTCTTTGGCCTGATGCTCTTGTACACTATGATCTATTTTATTGCAGTACTCCGGCTAAGAGGAGAGGTGGTCCAGGGGGTCTTAATAAAGCCTGTGGTGTTTCACCTGAGCTTCAGGCCATTGTTGGTGAACCAACAATGACAAGGACCGAGGTTGTCATTCTAATCAACCTATTTTATTTTACCCAAGGAATATATTTGTTCTTATTTATGAATATCAGGTCTTTTGGATTTTTTTTATTGTTGGTTCAGATAGTAAAGCAACTATGGGCATATATAAGGAAACACAACCTTCAGGATCCAAGTAACAAGAGAAAGATAATTTGCAACGACGAGCTCCGTTTGGTGTTTGAGACAGATTGTACTGATATGTTTAAGATGAACAAGTTACTATCGAAGCATATTATACGTCTCGAACCCTCACGTATGTATGTTGTATTAAGGGTTTTTAGTCTTTGAAAACCTCCTTTTTATCTGGTTAAAGTTGTATATTTTCTCATTTTCACAGAAGAAGAATCAAGTCGAGATAAAAAACGGGCAAAAGTAGAAGTGGAGTCTGTCACTGAAAGTAATGAAGGTGGTAATAGTTGTTCGTCTCCTGTGGGTATATCTGAAGAACTTGCCAAATTCATTGATTCTGAAAGTACAGAGATGCCCCAGTCAGAGGCTTTAAGACGTGTCTGGGAGTACATACAAGTTCATCATCTTGAGGTTGGTACACAATTAGATTGTTTGGTTGTACTGTAGCATTTGTTTGTAAGTTTAAGTTTACTTTGTTCTCTTCTCCCTCTATGTTCCATGATTACGCATAAACCAAGTATGACATTCTAGGTGCAGTATTTGCAAAATGCAATAAACGTCTTGCTGGTTTAACTTTTATGGGGTTGTTTGTTAGGATGGATTTAGAGTTGGAGGAAATTCCAAAATCAGAAGAACTTCCTACCTAAATCTGTAGTTTGGTACTTCGGTGCATAACTCTTTCATCACCAGACAAAATTAGAGGAGACAGATATGGAGAAAAATGGAACATTTATTTATTTAACTAAAATCTCCCAAATTTTATAGTTTGTTCATTTTTGAGTTGTTGAATTCGCTATGGTTATATCTTGTACAAAATTCTAATGCCTTTATCTCATCTTAGGACCCTATGAATCCAATGGTTGTAATATGTGATGGAAAGCTTCAGGAACTCTTTGGATGTGAAAAAATTTCTGCTCTGGGAGTAACAGAGATGGTGGGGCGTCATTTCTCGAAGCAGTCTTGACAGGTTCAGTCTGACCCTATGAAATGTTCGTTTTGTAATTGCTAAAATTCCTTCTAATTTTTATCTTTCAGTTAATTCTGAAATCCACCACATAGTTTTGCATATATATACACACACACACACACACACACACCTAGTCCTCTCTGTTTTGATCGGCCTGACATCTACAATTTGAATACTTGCTTATATAGTTAGTCCTTATTCATAGGATTCACACTTTGGGTCTGTCTGGCTTTTAGATAATTCCAGTATTTATTTTCGTGATATGGAGTATAATTGAAGTACTCGGATGTATCATACGAAATTTCAGCATGTATGAGTCAAGAGATCATGTCTAGTCTCCGTTGCATATTTTCCTCTCCCCTGCCTCCCCAACTTCAGCCACAAGGCCCACAACTACCATTTGTAGTTTTTATTAATTTATAAGATAGGGAAAGACACTCCATAAATCCTATGAAAGATCATGAATATTGAGACTAAGGTTGAGTTCGGGTCGTCTAGGAACCTCAAGGAGTTCACTGATGTATCTTTTCTAGATATGGCAGTTAATGGGAGGCTTGAATGATAAAACAAACCCCCCATTTGTCTTGCCTCTCTTTGTACATATTTTCTTCTTAATATATTCATTTAAAGTTTCAGAAATAAGAATTGTTTATTCGTAAGCAACTCTTTTAAGGCTCTAGGAAACATCTTGATTCCGCTGGAGATTTATTGTCGAAAAGTGCACAACTGAAATCACTCAATAGAAAAAAAATGTCACAGCAATACCAAACCAAGCTTTATGTAATATCTGATTTTTTTTTTCCTAAATCAGAATTGAAATCTGACCTGAGGCCTGAATTGACTCGAGTCAGATTGCAAAATGTTTCGTTTTGTCTGCCTCGTGACGTCTGATTCATTTGACTGGTTGGTTTGAGCTGATTTCGGATTCATTTGATTGAGTCAGACGCTTCGGATTCTGACAATGAAAAGAAAACAAACCAATACCACTTTAGTCAAGTACCTATGAATTACTGCCAATATCTACATTTCTTTGTTACTTCTACTCTACTAGAATGACTTCAACGTCATTTGATTTATACTCACGTTCTTACCAGATTCATTTTCTTTATCTTTTCTTTCTTCTGCATCTTGTGCATTTTGAATGATGGAATTTTTCTTCGCTTTTTTGCAGATACACAGCTACTTAATGCCATATAGTCAGGGTCTGACACAGTAAACCAGATACTTGTAGGTAAACCATTAGTCTAGTATGCTTTATTTTGTTATACATTACGATGTCTACAGAACCTTTATCTAGCTTCATTTGCTTCATGAGCAAAATGAAGATGTATTGTGGGTTAGTTGTAAGAAAAAGTTACGCTGTTAATTATGTCCCTTGTTTGCTATCTTTGCATTATATATTGCATTGTCAATACAAATTCCTAACCTTCATCAAGGAACAAAAATATTCTAGGAGATACATGGTCTAGGATATGTGATTGAGTTGCTTTAGATGGTCTGGTAAGCTAAGTAGTTGGGTTTCGTAGTTGACGTGCAATTGGCTAGGCCCGATCCTGAGTAAGTCGAGTTACTCCAGAGTGACTTGGCAAAGATATATATATATATATATATCAGTATATGCACTGTAGGTTCTATGGTTCTACATTTTTTTCCTTAGTTTCAAGTTCGGAAACAAAAGTACCATGAAGAGCCAGGATTGATAAATACCCTACTATGATGGGCCACTTTTTCGGCATTAATTATTGAGTAATTCGCATTGTTATTCTTCCAGTCTTCTGGATTGGTAGTTTTGCGAGTTACTCAGGAAATGGGTTACTTATGATTGACGTGGTCTACCAGAGCTTGAGAGAAGTCTACAACTAGTTTGTGAGCGCAACTGCATAGTTATTAAGAGCCACAGTGAGAAACAACTTCCTTTAGTTGAATTCGTATTCGATATATGGGTATGCAACAAGCATTTCTTTCAGACTTTATACTATTACTCCAAATAGTATCTAAAGTCATGAGCCGAGATCCTATTTAGAGTAATAGTATAATCTCTTTTTCAGACTCGATATGTTTTTTTGTGGGGCGAGGGGATTCTCTCCTTTTATTGGGGTTGAGCATGAACAAGAAGACAACCATGATGGACAAAGCAAGCATGACATACATTGTTCTCTTCTCCTTAATGTTTTGACCTAATTGTATCTAAAATTGGGTTCCCCAACCTTACTCTAACATTGTCATCATCATTCCACCAACTTCTGTAAAATATTTAAGACCATTAATCATTCTTTATCTTGAGGGAGTTTTAAAGACACCCCTATAAATGTTAAAGGCTGCTTCCTCAAGGCAAATTTGAGGAGAATTTTGGAGTGACTGAGGCTCCTTTAAACCTTAGAAGGGAAGTTTTAAAGTTGAAGATGAAGGCACGTCCAAAATGTTTCAGCTTGCATCCTCCTTGATGCAATTAAGTCAATGGAAATAAGCCATATACACCCATCTATTTACAAAATTACCATACACCTTAACCACTATTAATTCCTGTGTTTTCTCTGATGAAAATTTTCACAAGGCTTTGTTTTCGTCTAGAAACCAGATACCCCGAGATCGAGAGGAAGTTGCAGTGAAGGGGAACCTTGTTAGAACAGAGAGGGCTGGGAGAGAAAGAGGAAGGGAGAGAGATAGGATGACTTGAACCTCCATTTTTCCCCTCTTTGTTTACCTGGCACAAAGACTTGCTCATTCCTACACATAATCACTGAAAGTGGATAGAGTAGGACTTGGTCATTCCTAAATAATCACTCAAAGTCGACAGAGTAAAATTACATGTTTTTTCCATGGTGCTCATCACATCGTGTCGATGTATCAATGCCTTTGTAATGACTATATTGTCAATATTCTAATAAAAAAAACAATCAAATTCATACTCTATTTTCCTTTTGCAACATTTTCTTAGCAGAAACAAATGGAAAGCCTTTTAGTTCTCGTTTTCTTTTAACAATTCCTGAAAAAATGAAAGAGGATAAACCGAAATAATATGTTGTTTCCCTCAATCAAACAAAATTTCTGTTTATAACAATTATAAAAATCTATTATATAAAACAGAAGGGAAAACGATGACTGGGACAAACATCCTTATTTAATTATGCATATTGTCTAGAAGCCCTTCTCAAAATTTAAAATATAGTCCTTCGTAGAAATATAGTTACCTATTTAAAAAATATAGTTACCTATTCAAAAAACAATAATCCTTCCCTTCTTAGAAATAAAATAACTAATTTAAGTAAATCTATTATATAAAACAGAAGGGAAAACGATGACTGGGACAAACATCCTTTTTTAATAAAGGATATTGTCTAGAAGCCCTTCAAAATTTAAAATATAGTCCTTCGTAGAAATAAAGTTACCTATTTAAAAAACAATAATCGTTTCCTTCTTAGAAATTAAAATAACTAATTTAAGAAATAAAGAAACAAAATAAATTTCAAGCGTTAAAAAAAGAAATTGAAATCTCTCTCTCTCCCAATAGAATAATAACTAATTTAAGAGAAAATAAACAAAAAAAGTTATACAAAAATTTCTCTCTCTCAATAAAATATAACAATAAATTTCGTAACATTTGATTGATACAAGTGTTCGTGTCGTAGGGCACGGGATATACACTAGTTTACATACAAGAGAAAAGGACAAAAAATAATAAGAAGAAGAAAAATAATAAGAAATTCTTTGTACAAATATTACTCCATCAATTCTTAATTCTTTTCATAAAAAATCTTCGCTTTGCTAGTTTCTTTTCCTATTTGGTTGCACTGCTTCGTGACGTATTGTCGATTGGGACCATTATAACCTAAATACGGATCACATCAAATAAGGGAAAGTCAAGTTAGTATTTTTAAAATTAGAGCTAAATCGTCTATACACTGCAACTCTTCTTCAGACCATAATCTATATGTTACCCTTCTCAACAAAAAAACTCTATATGTTACCCATACGTTTTTTTTCACAATAAACCTTCAATTTTGGGTTTTGATCAAATTTCCTTCTAAGTTGGGAAATGAAAATGTTTTGTTCTATTAGTTTGTGGCATAGACTAATTTTAACTAAGCTTGACCCTTAAATCTAACTAGATTATTGTCCTTAGCGTTATCTTATCTTACTCGTTAGAAAATGTCATCGTGCAATATCATCTACGGTTAGTAGACGTGACACATGGATGTCGTTGGAATTTGGACGATAACGTCAGTCAAAGTTAGTCTGTTTCTCTAACTCAAAAGAAATTATTTCCATGCCTCAAGCTCATCTTCCCAAAATAACATTTTCTTTTCAAGTACCATGTTGGTGTAAACAGCGTGTAAGATAAAAATGACAAAATCCTTTATTCACTTACCATTTCCCTAGAAGAAAGCAGAGTGAAGTTGGAGTTTTAGAGTGAGAGAGAGAGAGAGAAGAGGTAGTAATTAAAGTTAGAAGAGGTAGTAATTAAAGTTAATGGGGGAAGATCTAGTGTTAGATACAGCAATTAGGGATTGGGTTCTAATCCCTCTATCAGTAGTCATGGTACTTATTGGAATCCTCCGTTACTTTGTCTCAAAACTCATGCGTTCTTCTTCTCAATTATCCGACGCTAAGATGGTCAAAGAAGGGTAGTATTCTAATCTCCAAACCTAAAATTTATTAGTATTTATTCTCCATTCTACTTTCCCAAGTTTCAATTTTGATTCTTGGGTATGTTTATGTTTTTAGGCAGGTTATCATTAGGGCTAGGAATTTACGAGCTGCTGCAAATTTCATCCCTTTCAAGTCTTTTAGGGCTCGGAGAGCATATTTCAGTAACGAGGTTTTTTCCTTTTTCTTGTATATATATTCATTTTTGTTGAATTATTTTTTTCATTAATGTTTTGTTAGATGTTTTCATTAATGTCTCTCCCTTCGAAATATTTGATTTGGAAAGTTGTCTTCTTTGGGTGTTTTCATTATGTTCTCTTAGATGTTTTCATTAATTATATTTTGGAGATTGGTGTTATTGTCAAGGAATTAAGTTTCGATATGTTTCCGTCCAGAGACCAAAATATCATTTCCATGCCCACAGAAATTTCTACTGAAATCGAAATTTCATTACATGGACTTATCGTACTTAATTTTGAGAGTTGTCTTCTTTGGGTGTAACTTTTTTCTCCTAAGTTTGGCCTTGTGCAAAAGTTGGCCTAGTTCTTCTAGGGTAATCTTGAAATGCAGTGGTGATATCCAATTACACGATTGGATTGTCTTCGAAATCTGTGTTACAGTGTCTTAGCGCAATGATTTGTTTGGGTTTTAGGGTAATGATTTAGTGATGCTACTTGTTAAGATTCCCTTACACATAGCATAAGAAAAAAAGTTTTTTACTGGTTAATATCGGAGTCAGAGATACAAGGTAACTATCGTCTATTGATAAACGACTTTCACGGAAGCCATGTAGCTTGTTACGATGCCTTCAGAACTAATAACTTTAGGTAGTTCCCGCCATTTTGTTGGTTCTCAATGTAAATCTTGCGGCTGAAGCAAACACAAGTTGATTTACTCAATAATAACTAAGCTTTCACTAAAAATAATAATCCATAACTACATAATACGTATTGGGAGCACTTTATGTCGATAACTTAATCGAAAAAATCTCCTGAAGTACTAAAATACATAAAACTTACTACCCACCCTCTAGAATACCTCCTAACAACACGTACGTAGTTTGCAGAAAATAAAAAGTAATGCCTAATCTAAAATAGAATCTAATTTGATTAAAACACCTAAAGCGTCAAAAACTGATTCACATCAGTTCTTAACCTTGACCAGCTCTGAGGAAGTGAGGATCATATTTTATAATTGCTCGAGGAACGCTCTTTCAAGACTCCCATTTTTCTGATATGATTTCAGTGTTTAGAGATGTTTTATTCTAACCAGTAAAATTATTTGCTACTCTAACGGCAGGAAAATGGGCTGCTCCATGTTCCTGCAGGACAAGCTCAAAATCCTCAGGCACAGATGTTATCTGATCCAAACATGGCAATGGATATGATGAAGAAGAACCTCTCCATGATTATCCCTCAGGTACTTCATTCACTGTAATCTACCACTGCTATCTGGTTTTGTTTCTCAAGTGTGATTCTTAGCGCCTTATCTTATTTCATCATTTATTTCCAGACACTCACTTTTGCATGGGTTAACTTTTTCTTCTCTGGTTTCGTAGCAGGTATGTCTGTCCCCTCTACCTTGCTGTTAAATAGATAAACTTCTGTGTTGTGATTCTATAATTTCAAGAGGATCATTTCGTTTGAGATTCTATGTTGTCCAAGGCTCTATCTTATAGCTCGACACACCTTTCTTGTTTAGTCTCCTTTTTGAATTACCGTAGTATGCTTTGGTGTTTGGTCATCCAAATAATAATATGCAATAATGTATAATATATTGTTATATGTCCAACAATAATATTTTATGTCGCAGATTAAATCTGCATACCTCAGGATTCGCCTGTTGAGGACATTGAGGGATTTGTTTTAGTTTTCTTTTACTTATCAACTAGTTAAAAAATTATTCTATGATATAATTTGGTATGATATGTGTTTATGTTCTTCTGTATTTTATTGTGGGTTCTCCATCCTCTCTTCCTCACTTTTCGTCACTGACAACCTATGTTTCTGTCTTCTCTGTTAAATGCATTATTTTGAGTTTATCCTGTTGCTCTTATTGATGTTCTTTTCACCGGATAATCTTTTTTTTTCAGCCAAGATACCCTTTCCACTTACTCAGAGATTCAGATCAATGTTACAAAATGGAATTGACTTGAGTACTGTTGATGTTAGCTACGTCAGCAGCCGTTCATGGTACCCATTGTTATATCCTGTTTTTTTTTTCGCTTTGTCTTTTTCGTCAAGTATTGTTTCAGCTTGAGTTTATTTATATAATCAAGCACTTCTGACGATTAAGTATTAACTCTTAACCACTATTTTACATGCTAGGTATTTCTTGAACCTGTTTGGGTTGAGGGGTCTTTTCAGCCTCATTCTTGGAGAAGAAAATGGTATGTACTCTATGTTAAGTCAAAATGTTGCTTATTTCATATTGACAACTTAAGATTTGTGACACTTGAACTTCTGTTTCGAAGTTCAATCGAAGTTGATATGCCTTCGGTTTTGCAGCTACTGATGACACACAGAAGATGATGCAGATGAGTGGGTTCGGCGCTGATCCTACCAAGGTACCTAACCCTCTGTTAGGTGATTTTGATATTAACTTTTGTAAAATGGACCCACAGTATTTCAGGGTTTAAGGTTCCAAGTGTACCTTGAAGATTACACCCATTGAAGTGATTCTCGTGGGATGAGAGTATCCCCGTACCCGACAAACATTTGAGTGTATCCTGATACCACAATAATTATTAGGGATAGAGTGCTCATGATTCCATTTGGCCAATAGTGCAACATACTGCCAAAATTCTTTTCTCTCATTTTACGAGCATATTAATTTGCTTCAATCTGTAATGGCATGATTGATTTGGTTCTTTTCTGTTTCTGGTTAACAGAATTTAAGTGCAGAGAAAGACAGTCTTGACATATTCCAGCATGAATGGATTCTGCCCAAGTTTGAGAAGCGTGCTGAAGGAGTCCTCAGAAAACTGATAAAAAAGCTGAACTGAAGGAATCTGTTGCAAAGCAAAAAAAAAAAAAATATTCTTCCTCTTGAAGGTGTTGAGATTACAAGAATTTTTCATGAAGTGACAAGGTTGAATTCATTGAAGAAGTAGTGTAGTGTTAGTGAATTCCACTTGTAATTTGTAATGGAGGATGGTTTAGGGTCTAAAATCATCGGGTCAAGGGGTTTGTAGATCTCTAAGTTATGTTGTTTTTTTTGTTTACAAAGGTTTTTATATTATAGTTTTGATGATTCGTTGTAAGTTTTGGTTAAAGCACAAACTTGAAATCTAAACAGAATAGATTGTTTGACTTTCTTCGCACTAGTCATATTCAACTAATAGCGACGGACAATAGACGGAGTTGAAGAGGAAAATTTTTGATGAAGATATAGTAAAGATTAATAGTTTAAGGTTAAGTCGAAGTTTCTCGAACACAAATTCTTCTTACCAAACAAACCACAAAAGATGAAACTGAAGTGTTCCAGCTATTTATTTGGTTTGACAGTGGCTATAAATGTTTCTTTAATTTCTCATTTTCTCTATAATGTATACAAATAGTCAAAAACAAACAAATAAGATGACCATGATTTCATACAATTTACAGATTCTGACATTTCTAAGTAACTAAAATCTTTTGGTATCAATGGCAGTTTTAATCCTATTGATAAAATCATCAATGGTCATGGTTCCCAGTTCTCCAGCAAACCTAGATCTAACTGTCACAGATTCAGCTTCAACTTCTTTGGGTCCAACTACAGCCATTAATGGGATCTTTTGCTTTTCTGCATTCCGTATGAGCTTTGGTAAGCGTTCGCCATGGAAAACTTCAGCTCGGATGTTGCTAGCTTTTAGTCGTTTCGCCACCTCATTGCAGTATTCCAGCTGAAAATACGTATACGTTGGTTTAAGTAACGGCAAAGTTACTTGCCTATCGGACATAAACGACAAATACAATTGTTTATATCCGCAGTCCAAACTAGACTAAGGAGAATTGGACAAGAGAACATAAAAAGGATTGTCTAAAAAGAGTAAGAAACAGCTGTTGTAGTGGTCTATTTCTTTTTCTTAATTCTACTGGAAAACAGAAAATTATAACAGAAAAACGATTATTACAATGGTAAGAAATACGATTACTACAATGATAATTACGGGCTACATGGCAAAACAAGGGAACACTTTGAATAACTAAAAAAAGATAACAACGAGATACGGTTACCGAAGAAACACTCATTATTTCTGTTGCGATGGTCGTTTTAAACAGTAGTACTATTTATTTTCGAGTTAGAGGCATTCTTGTTTGTGAGATAACTTGTTTTCTTTCTTAAGAAGATGGAATGGGACAATCCACCTGAGTAACTCGTGGTTCGGATCGAAAGTGGGGTATAGATTGAGCCGCTCCCAAGCCGACCCCCCGAGTAAAGGACTGTCCCCACTTAAGAGAGTAGAGAGAGAGAGAGAGATGTCGCAAAGAGAGATTTTTCTTTCTCATCTTGAGGAAATAGAAAGATGAAAATAGTTATTTTAAAGCAGCGATAAAAACAGCAGCTTATTGTACAACAGCTGCTGTAAATGCAGCAATCTGCTGCAGCTGTAAAAATAGCAACTTGATGTTCAAAAACTTCAAGATCAGCACTGCAGCTATTGTTTATACGTAATAGTTCGTAGGGAGGCCGAACCCGAGTTGATCTTGACTCAGGAATTGGGATTGTGGGTTAGCCGATTCTGTCCCTCACCACTTAACTGCGGTGGGTCATGGCACTTGTTATCTTCCTTTTCTTTCTAATAACTCCAGACTCCAATTTATAACTTTACTGAGCAAAATTGAAGAAAATGGAGACAAAGACGTCAGATTTGTTAAGCAGTACGCACCTGGGTGTCGGTAACTGGCAGAATACGAGCTTGGATCGGACAAAGCCATAGTGGAAAGTCACCTGCATAGTGCTCTATAAGGACCCCAAAGAAGCGTTCCAAGGATCCAAGTACTGCTCGGTGAATCATTATAGGTTGTTTCTTCTCCGAGTTTGAGTCCACATAAGTAATGTCGAATCTCTGTGGCAAATTGAAATCAACCTGAAAACATCCAATACATGAAATACCAAATTAACAATATACAATGCATAACATTAACACATTATTATCTAAAACATTCAGCATGGTGATTTTAGTTCAGGTATATTACTTGCCTGTACAGTTGAACATTGCCATTTTCTTCCAAGTGCATCCTCTATTTTGAGATCAATCTTCGGACCATAAAATGCACCCCCACCATCATCAATTTGGTAGTTCCAGCCTTTATAGTCCAAGGCATCTTTGAGAGCTGATGTTGCCTTTTCCCATATATCATCACTTCCCACAGCCTTTTCCGGCCTTGTTGAGAGGTTCACTTCATACTTGTCGAAACCAAATTGAAGCAAGAGCTCTTCTGTTAGATCCAGGACACCCCTTATCTCACTCTCAATTTGATCTTCTAAACAGAATATGTGTGCATCGTCCTGTATTTACATGCATAAATCTATATAGTCAATAACGATTGTTTTTTTTAGCACCCAGCAGGAGATACAGGACGTTACTAATGCATCAGATACTTTTTTTTTATATCAAGCAAACGAGTAATGAGCGAAACAGTTTTTTAGGTCTAGACTCCAAACATATTAGGTCAATTGGGGGTTCACCCCGATTTTTTATTTAATTATGTTTTTATCCTAATGAATTGATTTCAGTTAAGTTTTAGTCATGTGGTACAACACTTTTTATTTAATTATATTTTTTATTTAAATAGTTTTTCCAAATAGACAAAAGTATCCAGAAGATTGTAACCAAATACACAATAAGTTTTCACCCTTCAATATCCTACCATATCTACAATGGGTACTTGATTACAATCTTGTTGGTATATTTGTCCATTTTAAAAAGGTATTAGACAAAAATCTAATTAAACAAAAATACTATACCACATGACAGTAACATAATTGGAGTCAGTTGCTTAGGGGTGGAAACCTAATTAAATAATAACTCAGTGGAACTAATTGTCCTAATATATTTTAGGGGTCAAGACCTAGAAAACCATAAGCGAATATCTAGCTAAAGTTCTATACGCGTAAAAATTCAAGTTATTCAAATCCAAGAGTCGAAGAATGTCAACAGGAAAAGAGAAACAATACATGATCCGTCAAGAATGAGAACTGAATAAGGATATCTAGTAACCATATTATAGAGTAGAAGCATGACAACATACCTGGGTGAAACCTCGTACGCGGAAGAGACCGTGTAAACTTCCAGATAACTCATATCTATATACTGTTCCCAACTCTGCAACTCTAATTGGAAAATCTCTGTAAGAGTGCCGCTTCCTTTTATAGACGAGAATATGGTATGGGCAATTCATCGGTCGAAGTTGGTAGAGTTCGTCCTCAACTTCAATCTGATCATACATGTTTTCTTTGTAGAAGTCTAAGTGACCACTGATCTTCCAAAGATCTGCCTTCCCCACGTGTGGAGTGTAAAGCAGATCATAACCACGTTGCAAATGTATGGTTTTCCATAAATCTTCTATAATGTGTCTCACAATTGCACCCTTTGGATGCCAAAACACTAATCCACCGCCAGCTTCTTCCTGCAATAAACCATCTAGAGGCTTGAGTTTGTACAAAATGTAGTCCTCTTACAAATTGTATGATAAAAGAAATATATGAAATGATTATAATTTAGAGAAACACCAAATATACTTCCAATTAGTGCTACCTGTATAGAAAAGAGATCGAGATCCTGACCAAGACGTCTATGATCTCGACGCTTTGCCTCCTCTTTAAAGTGGAGGTAAGCTTTCAACTGTTCTTCCGTCTCCCAAGCTGTGCCATAGATCCTTTGCAGCATTGGTTTTTTCTCATCCCCTCTCCAATAAGCCCCAGCAACTGACTCAAGTTCAATAGCTTTTTTGTTTATATTTCCAGTAGAATCGACATGGGGTCCAGCACATAGGTCCCACCATTCATTACCTGGACAAATACGTGATGAGTTAGAAATGCATAGTTCCAAACGAAGAAACCTGGATGTTTCCACATATGTGTATCTTAATGACGAATTATCCATCAAAACACAAATTGGACATCCTCCATAACTACATTGGACAACAGTTTCACATTAACCACAGATAAGCAAAAAAAGAATCTTATATGCAATATAACTTAAAAGGAAGATAACATGGCAAAAGAAGCTTATATACAATATAACTCAGACGAAGATAAAAACACTTAACGAAATGATAGACTCATTGCCGGCAAAAGCAAAGCAACTTTATGAAAACTAACTAGCATTACCTTCATCAACTCAGGAAACTGCTCATACAGTCATACTAATGGAGGTGCAGATTGTTCTGCAAACAATTGCAGCATAAACAATAGACTGGAGGAGCTTTACGAAACTACACCTTCTTTCTTTTTTGGTTACAACTTACAAGATTCATAGACTCTTTATTATCAGTTTGCCCAGCTTATTACTGCAGATGATGCCGCTTTTTTGGGCCAAATGCGAACCTAGTAGGGATGTTTTGCCTCGGAATGTGAAGCGAACAGTTTTTGCGGTTTTCTCAGAATTAGTCTATGCAAAATAAGCTTACCAAAATTATACGACAGGTTTTTTTGTCTGTGGTCATGGTTGCTTATTACATAGTACCTACTAAAACAATAAATAAAGTTGTCGAAAAAGAAACCACGTCCATATAGCTGGAATCCTGTAGTATAATTGTAATGTTGTTGTGCAATATGTGTATATCTCCATTTTTCCACTTTCACTCTTTGTACTGAGCAAAGAGGATGTACCCTATTCATCCTTAAGAGTTAGCATCTTTTACCTATAATATTGCCACAACGACAAATAACTATCTATGTATAAACAGAGGCAGATGAAATAGTAAACCTTGCCCTTGAGCCTTGAGGTAGAACACTAGGAGTTACAAAGAAGTGAAACGGAATAAAATAAGGAACTGCATCAACTGACCAATGTGATAGATTGTGATGGGGTCACTTTTGATGCTTTCGAGAATCTCCATTTTGTAAGGTTCATTTATGGTCTTTATTCTCTTTTCTGCTTCCTCTCTATCAACTTCTTCTCTTACTAATGGTAGATTTCGGCTGATAATGCGATCCTACATACAAGGAAAGAAACAAATTGCACACCCTTGAAAACCGAAACTAATAAAATATTTCCTCAATCACAATTACAAGAGAAACTGTATAGAGGTTTTACTTGCCATCTCCTTTTTAATCCTCTTCAAATCTTTGTCAGTTAAAGGCTCCATATCGAAATCGTAATAAAACCCATTGTCGATCCATGGCCCAATTGTCACCTTTGCATCTGGAAAAATCTTCTGAACGGCCATTGCCATTACATGTGCACACTACAAGAATAAATGAACTCAAGTCAAAAAAAAAGTCCACCACAATCTATTTTGTTAGATATAAGACCAAGCATTTAGCAATGAGTAGAGAGGACCTAGACATTATATTCTTAGTTGCTAGATCGTCTTTCTCCCATGTGGGACTATTCACACACGCCCCCTCACGTATGGGTTTTTTTGAGCTTAACAACACTAGTGGTTTTAAAACCTATCACGGCCTAGCTCTGGTACCATGTTAAGGTACCATGTTAAGTTTGTGGTCACCGAACTCAAAACCAATTGGCAATGAGTGGAGAGACCTAGACATTCTATTCTTGATTGCTACATCGTCTTTCTCCCATGTGGGTGGGACTATTTTCACACTTACCAGACAAATTCATGAAATTTGAGCTTTACTTTCAAATACATCAAGTACATGGAATCCATTAAATGAGTTAACTTTGATATTTTCTTTCATTTTTTTCACTACTAAATCTCTCATTCAATCATAACTAATATTATAAAAAAGAATTCAAACTTACAGTGTGACGAATTCGTAACAACTTCTCGGACGAATCATTTGTAGGAAGAACAACTTTTTCGACTGAATTTTGATTCTGTGAATTATCTTTAGCTTCAATTGAAGTTTCGGTTAACTGAGTAGCAACAGCTGAAGGAGGAGTTGATATTTCTCTATTGTTTAGATTCTTACTCTCAAAAGCCCTAATTTTGTTTATTGAGTTTCTTGTAGAAATTGTAATGAAAGTTTTTAGAGGTAAAGGGAGAAATAAAAAGGGTTTAACAAAAGAATGAATGGTTTTAGAATTTGAGAAGCTAAGAGATGGAATGGATAGAGAGTGAGAAGCCGGCATTTGTTGAACAACCACCATGGTTATACTCTTCTCCGTTCTCTCTCTCTCTTTTTTCTTCTCTGTGTTATCCCTTTCTCTCTCTCTCTACCCTATCTCTTTCTGTAGAAATACCCTGTGGTTCACCTACAAGTTTTGAAGAAGGAAAAATGAATGGGGGACTCCCTAGAGATACTCCTAAGGTTGTGTTTGATAACAATTTGGAGAAAGGAAAAAAATCAGAGAAATATTTACTCCGAGTAATATTTACCCTGGGGAGATTTGCTGTTTGGACCCCCTTTCTTATAATTGACTTGCTGTTTGGACTCCCTTTTTCCAATGTTGCACTTTGCACTCCTTTTTGACGGAATAAACCGGGAATATTCCTTTTGAAAAGTTATACTTAGAAAAATTCCCACTCTACCCTTACATATATAAATATTGCCTTTTGGAACCCTATCTCCCTCTCTCCTATTTACTTTCTCTCTCTAAGAAAACGAGCCAAACTACATTGAATACTTGGGTAGCTGTCTCATGAAAACTTCAACAAACAAGAAAATCAAAGTCGCCAAAACTTCATCATGTCTCTAATCAATTCCAACGATTCACTCTTCACGGGTTTTAAAACGTACAGTCCTCCACATTTAGTGACTCTGATCATCATCATCATTCATCATCAACAATAGCCCAAAATCAGTAGTCAATTTATGTTCATCCATCAAAGTTTGTGGTGGAACTGGATTTCTTATCCATAGAAATCTCTTATTGGCTATTCATATCAACCTTACCTCTGTTACTACTGCCCAAGGAGTGGAGATTCGCAGAGCTGGAGAACAAAAAAGAAAGGAAATTAGAGAATAGATGGATTTTGGAGAGACTTTTTATTCTTGTTTCATTATCATGACAAATCTTTAACTCAACCTCTAAAA
>BEHA01050193.1:1096705-1240821 GCA_002897215.1 Eschscholzia californica subsp. californica
TTTTAGAGGTTGAGTTAAAGATTTGTCATGATAATGAAACAAGAATAAAAAGTCTCTCCAAAATCCATCTATTCTCTAATTTCCTTTCTTTTTTGTTCTCCAGCTCTGCGAATCTCCACTCCTTGGGCAGCAGTAACAGAGGTAAGGTTGATATGAATAGCCAATAAGAGATTTCTATGGATAAGAAATCCAGTTCCACCACAAACTTTGATGGATGAACATAAATTGACTACTGATTTTGGGCTATTGTTGATGATGAATGATGATGATGATCAGAGTCACTAAATGTGGAGGACTGTACGTTTTAAAACCCGTGAAGAGTGAATCGTTGGAATTGATTAGAGACATGATGAAGTTTTGGCGACTTTGATTTTCTTGTTTGTTGAAGTTTTCATGAGACAGCTACCCAAGTATTCAATGTAGTTTGGCTCGTTTTCTTAGAGAGAGAAAGTAAATAGGAGAGAGGGAGATAGGGTTCCAAAAGGCAATATTTATATATGTAAGGGTAGAGTGGGAATTTTTCTAAGTATAACTTTTGAAAAGGAATATTCCCGGTTGATTCCGTCAAAAGGGAGTCCAAAGTGCAACATTGGAAAAAGGGAGTCCAAACAGCAAGTCAATTATAAGAAAGGGGGTCCAAACAGCAAATCTCCCTAATAACAATCTGACTTTTATTTTCTACTCTTGATATAGTAAAAAAGTTATAGTTTAGTAGGAATTTGAGTGAAATCCATGGGTAGATTGTTTTGTGAAATATTTAGTGTGTAGAAACTCCTCCCCTACTAGTCAGTTTAACATGGAAATCTCCATAGGCAACAATCCCTTCATTTTGTTTGAAGAAATTAATGGAATGGGATGAGGTATAATATATTTTTCACAATTGTTTTTGTTGAAATATATTTTTCACCAACTTCCACCATGATATCCACATTTTTGTAAACATCAGTACCTTTATCTTCTTCCTCATATCATGAAGTCTACAACATATTTCTCTCTCTCTCTCTCTCTAACCTTGCTTCTAAATCCAAACTAAGCTAAATAAGTAAGGGTTCTTTTGAATCATGGGTGTGATGCAAATTTTGTTTTTTTACAGAGAGAAGTAGAGATGGAGTTATATAGGTGAAGATTGAGGTTCAAAAATTCGAAGATGAAGCTTTTTCACATTTTTTTCTCTCTCTACCTTTTTTTTTTTTTTGAACTTCTCTCTACCTTTTGTTGATAATCTACCCATATGATAGAGAGAGAGGGACAAAAGGGTAGAGAGAGAGATAGAAAGAGTAAGGACTCATAGAAAGACCAAAGTAAGATAGAGAAAGAGAATAATATTTGGTTTTTAGAGAGAGAGAAAATTTTACTCTGGTAGTACTAGGGTCACAAATTCCCCCTATTATGGAGAAAATTGAGAAAATTAGGTCACGTGAGTCCAAATTTTGTTTTCCTTGCATTTGCTACCAAACGCTTGGAAAATACAACTTTGTGAGTAAATTTTTCCACTTTCCGCGGGAAAAACACTTATCAAACACAACCAAGTGTACTCCCCTCACAAAAGAAGGCTATTTTGGTCTTTTCAATCTGACAAAGCAGTGAAAAGACCAAAACAGCCTTATCATTGTGAGGGGAGTATACTTGGGAGTTGGGAGTATGCTAAGGGAGTTTCCCCATCACCATTGTTTGAAGAATGAATAAGGGTGGCCAATAGAAGGACAATCAAATATGTAACGTGAACAACAATTTAAGAGGGACATATGAAAAAAGTAGAAATCTAATATGAATAATAATTTGTCGGAGATATTAGGCTAACATATTTCACTCTGTGTCCTGTAAAAATTAGAATTTTTTATTTTAAGTCTCTCCCACAAACTCTAGAGAGCACCTTCTTCTTCATCAACAACTAAATTTTAGAGAAATAAATTGTGAAAAGAGGTTGTTTAACATGGTAAAATCAAGAAAACCAAATGAAATTGTTGAAAAAATTTCTAACAGAAAAAATAATTTTCACTCAAACATATTATTGTTGAAGAATCAAAGGATAGTATGTTTAACAAAAGCATCAATGTGGAAGAGATGAGCTCGATTTTTAGGGTTTGGGGACCCTTGAAACCGAACAAATTCATAGAAAATCGACTACTTGAAAATCTAGAAACCCTGGATGATTTCGGTCTCTAGGAGGGGATTTGCTCGCGTTTCGTGAGAAACTACAAGAAATTTACCTCTACTTTCATGGAAAACTAAATTAAAAATAGTGAATATCCGTATGTTTTTCACAAAATTTAGGTTACCATCTTTTCACCATAATTTTGTAAAATAAAAAAATCTTATTTGACTATTCCGAACTACAAAAATGAGAATACAAATAAAAAGTTTACAGAAAAATGTTAGGATTTTATCTCATCAATATCATTAATTCCTACTGTAGAATTCCCTGAAAAAACTTCATTAAGTGGAGATCAAGAGTTTTATCTTCATATATCTAGAGTTGAGAAATAAAACAGTGAGGTGATAGAAGTT
The DNA here is from genome assembly GCA_002897215.1 of Eschscholzia californica subsp. californica. Taxonomy (NCBI): domain Eukaryota; kingdom Viridiplantae; phylum Streptophyta; class Magnoliopsida; order Ranunculales; family Papaveraceae; genus Eschscholzia; species Eschscholzia californica. Next base: position 1,099,214 of record BEHA01050193.1, read on the forward strand.
GTATCTTGTTTTTAGTAGCCGCGAAAGAAGAAGGAGAAGAAAGAAAAAAGAATGGTGTTTATGGTCCTCAGATTAATTATTGTTTTAATATTTAAGGTCTTATATTTAATATAAGTCAATTAAGTCAATTTTTGCACCTGCCCAAAAATTGTGTCCACATAAGATATTTGATTGTCAATATATTTTCCACAATAAAAAGAAAAGAACGGAAGTGCTTAGAGTTATTTTGCGGAAGGGGTACACCAGTACCAGTTGACGAGTCTGGGGCATGAAGATGTTATTTTTAGATTTTGAAGCATGAATTAACTTTGACTAACTTTACCGTCCAAAAATAATGACGTAAACTTTAGTTAATTTTAGTAAAAAAAACGTAAGATGCCCCAAACATTTTTTTTTCAACTCGGACGAAGGGGATTCTGGGGAAGGAGAATCCTTCCCTTTACAAGAATAGTTAGAGGAAAGAGTGACAAACTGGTGGGCATCCAAGATTTTTCCCGACCAAAATCTTGGACTCTCCATAAACAAACGTTATTTTCCAAAGCTGCATCCTAGCTCTATCTTCTTCAGATCTTTTTGAAAATAATGGCAAGACTAGTGTTAGGGGCATTTAAATTTAAGAAATTATGTTTGGAGCATCAAAAATTTTAAAAAATTAGTATTTGAGACATCGCACGATTTTTTACTAACAAAATATTCAGCACGATCAAGGGTTTCAGAACCCTCGAGGGTTTTATAACTTCAAGCGAAACTATTTATAAGATTTCTACTTGAAACATTTTCCACACGTTAAATACGAAGATGGTTTCATTTGTCGGTTTATATAAATATATTTTATTAATGTAAATAAAATTTTATTTTTATTTTGAAATTGCAAAACTATTGTTATGGCATCTAAATTTAGAAAATTAGTGTTGGGGCATAAAAGTGCAAAAGTTTAATGTTTGGGGGCATCTTATGTTTTTTCATTTGAGTTACCTAACATTCACGTCATTATTTTTGGATGGTCGTTCATGTCTTAAACTCAAAATAGAACATCTTCATGTTTCAAACTCATCTGGTATTTATATTTGCTCATTTTGCAAAATAATTCAAAAACTTATCCCAAAACTAAGTAAAGGTGATCATTTTTTAGACTTTTAAGATAATTCTTCCAAAATAAATATATTTAATTTTTTGCACTTATAAGTGCTACTACTTAATAATTCATCAAACTCATGATTGTAGTTAAAATAACAATTAAGATTTATTAATACTTTGCGGGGAAAACATAGATTAATCACAAATAATTAAGAATTATTTAGGAGAAAGGGATAATGTTACACCATGAAGTTCGAGTAGTCCTGTAATTAGTGAAGGGAAGAGATGAAAAAAATTTAAGTAAAAGAAAAAGTGATAAAGGAGAAGAGTTTTCGCTAAAGTCATAAAGAAGTTTCCTACTCATTAATAATTTAGGGTTTTTTTTATTTATGATTATATTTGGAGAAGAATAAAAATGTCGTTTTCAGCACTATAAAGTAAATGCAAGAAATTAGGTCCAAGTTGGACCTAATATTTTGGATTGACTTTGCCACCAGTTAGAAGTGAGTTTCATTTGTTAAGTGAAACAACAAGACTTGAAGTTGTCGGTTCAAACTTAATAAAAGAAACACACTTAATAAGTGCAAAAATCAAACACCCTTTAATCAAAATTGATTTAGGGAACATCTTTATCTTTTACCCAAAAATATATCTCATTATATTATAACTCCTATTCTCCTGATCTTCCTATTCTCTTCACTGTCATCAAAACAACTTCCGATCACCACCGCCACTTCCGACCAATGACACCCACCGACACCATTTTTTCATCTTTTCTCTTTCTAACAACCCTAACGGATTTGCTCAGAAGATCTGAGTTGAAGAAGAAAAGAGAGATATAATTTTGGTAGTTATGGTTGTCGGTTGCTTAAAATGGTAGTGGTGATCGCAAGTTGTGGTGGTAGTGGTTGGAAGTTGTGATTGTGGAGATGAGGTGAACATGAAGATATAGATTAGAGAATAAAATTGTAATCAGATTTACATTAGGACTGAAAATAAAAATGCCTCGTAAGCCAATTTTAATTGATCAAGTCTTTACTTCAGGAAGACTATATTTTGGATGTCCACAACCAAACTAAGCATGTGAGAGTAGCAAGGGAGGACAGTATATCTCGGATATTAATTTCCATCTTTGTCGCCCACTTTTTGTTTATCATCTCTCAGCTCACTTGTTGTTGATAACTTTTGTGTTTGGTTATCGAATAGATTTAACTCTTTATCCAGATTCCTTAACATTTTCACTTCCACCCTTTTTCGCAATTCATTTGCGATTATTTGTTGAATTAGCTTTGTATTTATACTCATGCTATGACAACGATCCCAATTACTAGGTGTCTGACATGTTTCTACTCAGTAGAACACTCGCGGATATGGTCTCTGTGTTTGGAGAATACTGACGAAATAACTCTGAATCATCTTTTGGTTTTTTCTTGCAGACATCCTCGTTTCTTATTGGAACTTTGGGTGTCTGTTTAATCTATCTTCAATGTTACAGAAAGTTAGGTATAAGTTTCATCTTTCAATCAACCAGGAGGATTCTCAAGATCAAATCTCGTATTATTCTAAAGAGGAGTAGTCAGACTTACAAGTTACAGAATGAAGAATGTTTTACAAATCAAAGTTTTATTATGCAATTCCTCATTTCTGTAATTTTGTTTTTCTATTTAGTTTGTTGTAAGCTACTATAAAGTTTAATGCATTTTCTTTAAACAAAAAAACAAAAAGCAAGGGAGGAAAGACTAAATGAGATAGAAGGAGAAACTATTAATACAGGGTCGGGCCCTTTAACCCGCTTACTAATGCCAAAAAAAAAAAATATTAATAAAAAAATGAAGAAATATAGTAAGAGAAGGCAAAGACGACCAATATCCGTGCAAACTTAAAATATATATGATCCATTTGAAAATGAAAATGTTGAATTAACCTTTTGTCAAGAACCAAAATTAACGTTAGTCAACTCATTGGATGCTCGAACAATTGAACATGTCACATTTATTTTTATTAAATGAAAATCAGTCCATTTTCTACCTTGTGTGCCAAGGAAATAGACAACTACAAAATAAATGTCTATTTATTGTATTTTATTTTTTATGTGTCCAAAATCTTTTATTTTAAAATTCGAATGACTCCATCACACTTTTTTTCTTCTTTTGTCGTTTTCAAATTTAATGGAATAATTTTACCCTATAATCTTAAAAGCTAACTTTAGACTAATCTTTTATTAAAAGAAGATATACAAAAATATTGCTTTACAAAATCCTTAAACCACTCCACTATTAAAATTTATAAAGAATAAAGGTTCAAACATAAAAAAGTCAATCCCTCCATTTATTTTGAAACTTATATTTAAATTAAACATCTAAATTTATTTACCAAATATCTTAATTCAACTATCGTTCTCTTACTCAAAAGTACAAAAAGACGTTAAGGAAAAACCTCTTTCTCTCTCGAATTGGCTTCGTACTTACCATTAGGTATAGTTTTTCTTAATGTCGCGTTATTTAGTAACTAGACAGACGTTTTGTTAAGTATTTCAAATCTAATTTAATTAGAAGGAAAATAATATTATTGGCTGAGTAGTCTCTCAACTGAATTCCGCGCTGGTGAAGTAGAGAAAGTGTTTAACTTTCTCTCTCTAGACCTTAACGGCCACATCACCCAGTAAACACTTTCTCTCTCTAAATCTTGACCGTCCACGTCACTCAGTTGGGATTCAGCTGAGAGATTGGTCGGGCATAGCATCAGGGTTGTAATTAGACACTGTAAAGTGTAAACAAGTAAAAACATTGGTTTGTATAGTAAAAAGAACCCCAAGAAGAATAATAAGCAGAGTTAGGTGCGTGTTAGTTATCCGATCTCTCTCTCTCAGAACCCCCAGAGGAAATCTTCCCTTCCTCGTTCGGAAGAGCCATCCATCCTATCTGGAAAATTACAAAACCCTAAGAGAGAGAAAGTTAGACCACTCAATTTCGTTAGGTACAGTGGTAGAATCGGGAGAATTTCATCAGAATGAAGAGTCTATTCAAGTCGAAACCAAAAACACCCGCAGAGGTTGTTCGTCAAACTCGGGAGCTTCTCATCTTCGTTGATGCTAATTCCACTACCCGTGAAACTAAGCGTGAAGAAAAGGTCTATACTTTTCTCTATTCATATATAGATCTCTTTTATTTTTCTTAATTATCTACAAGTCTAACAGTTAATTTCACTTTTAAACTTTTTTATCAGTTAATCGGTTTTTGATTTCAATATTTTTCCGATTCTGCTGATTTTTGTTGTGAAATCAAAGGAAAAGTTACAAAGTTTGATTCTTTATATGAAATTGGAGTTTGGGTATGTGTTTTTTTGGTAGAAAACAGTTGCGATTATGAATTTTGACGATTTTTTTGTGTTAAATTGAGAGACTGGAGAATATTTCAGATATTATTTGCTTCTTTGTTCTACTTTTAATTTTCAAGGGGATTCTGAAAAATTCAATGTTGTTAATGTTGAAGCCCATGAATAGTGGTGCCTATTGTCGATTTTTTGATTATCTGATGGTCTCTTTGCCATCATTTTACGTACCAAGTAATGATTTCTTGTAATACGATTACTTTTTATGCTTCCTTTCTTGTTTGTTAAGATGAAGATTTTAAAAATAGGTGGTAGGGGTGTGACACTACATCCATGCGTTCAAAGTCAAGTTGAGTCAGTGTTTAATGAAAATAGAAACAGCGATTGCAGTTTTGATACCGAAATGGGATAGTAGGTGCTTGTTTATAGTAAGTTAGTAAGAATTCAATTTTTTACGTAAACTGGATTCATACTGCTGGACTCCATCGATAACGCGCACATGAAAGATCTCGGAGATCAGGATCCACCATGTAAGCGTAGGTCAACGACTTGCCGTTTTGGAACTTAATCGCATAACTTCCTTTCTTGATCCAACTGACAAATCCGTAGTCCAATGACTTATACCTCCCTCTTGCCCAAATGAAATGGATGAATCCACTCTAGAATTCAAATTTAGTCAGAGCTTAGCATAGCCATATTCATCGGGGGTGGGGGTTCGAATTTTGTTATAAAACTACCCCCCTTATTAAGGAAGGAGTTCGGGAAACCATCAGGCCTCACTCATAGAGCTCTTCTGATCTTCTAAATAAGCACTTCTTTGATTTTCAAAAATTAAAGTAGGAAAGGTAATCGTAGTAAGAACGTTGATGAGAGAACCATCTCCCATTGTTTGGTTAGCTCCAGTTTTTGCTTTTCATCAGTTGGCAAATCAACTCGGAAGATATGGTGATGAATAAAAGAGAAGTTTTTAAATATCATATTGAATAGTTCAATTATTTGTTTCCTTGTTTTACCTTCTTAGGTTTTGTACTCCTTAGTCGTAGTGCTTTTGCTGCGACCAGCTTAAAGTGTTTTTCTGTTTTGATATGTTTCTTGAGACTTGAGACAGATTGTTCACGACTCTAGCTGTACAAAATGCACCTTATTAGTTCAGTAGAGCTACCCTGAGTGCTAATCTGTTAATTATGTCTTTTTTAGATTTTCTTATTTCAATGCTCTGACCTTCTTCCAGATGGCAGAGTTAAGTAAACTGCTCCGGGAGCTGAAGTGTATTCTCTATGGAAATAGTGAAACAGAGCCTGTTGCAGAAGCTTGTACGCAGCTTACGCAGGAATTTTTTAGAGCAAACACACTTCGTATGCTTATTGTTTGTCTACCAAAACTGAACTTGGAGGTAAGGATGAAGTGGCAGCGGCTTTGGTTGATTGCCCCAGCTAATACACTTATTATATTTAGGATGTGGTGATTTCCCTGAGGATCTAGGGTTGTTTTAAGTTGGAATGTTCTACTTTGAAGCTTTCTTGTCTTTCATGATGCATATGAGGATAACAATCATCTTTTGTAGGCCCGAAAAGATGCAACTCAAGTGGTTGCAAATTTGCAAAGGCAACTGGTTCAGTTCAAGTTGATTGCTTGTGATTATTTGGAGGCAAACAAGGATCTTATGGATATTCTGATATCAGGGTATGCTACTTGGAAGTTGAGATCTTTTGTTATCTAAAATTTCCCATTTTGTGCTGGTTAAGTTATTGAACTTCTTAGTTGATTCTAATATTGTTGTTTCTAAAATCTTCCTTTATTTACTACTCTTACTCTAAATTTTGGAACTTTTTTTTTGGCTTCGGGATCACACTTTAAGATAAGAAAATATACATCGGGATAGTGTGAATTTTCAACGAAAAACTTCAACCGTGATTACTGACGAAGTAAAAGTTTCTTTTGTTTGTCTTTCAAATTAGTTAAAAAAACAAATGAAGGCGACATCATTCTTCATGTGCTCTAAGATGTTTGTTGTAAATGTGAAGGGAGATAATGGAATTTTGTACTTGGATTTTAATTTACTATTAGATGCGACCATTGACTTTTTAAAATAAACATTAAATTGACTTTTAGCAATATTGGAGGCTTCCATTCAGCTTATTGTTCTTGATGGATTATTTATACGTATATGCCGACATTATTTATTTATTTATTTGTATTACTTCTTCTCTTTCTGTAGGTATGAAGACACTGACCTTGCTTTACACTATGGGGCAATGTTAAGGGAGTGCATACGCCACCAGACAATTGCTAGGTACCATTATCATTGGGTTTTGATAGTTGAACTAATGAGTCCAAAGTTCCAAGGCCTTATGGTCCATTAACTTAACTCAAAATTAACTCTAGACCCATTGCTTTACAAATTCTTCTGATCATTGTGCATATGTTAAAGGCAAGGTTAAGGTTGTCAACAACTAAAAGGAAAACCGAGGGTAGACTGTAAATGAGTCTAAACTAGGAGGCAGGTCGACCACATTATATATATATATATATATATATATATATATATATAGTCTCACACACAACCACTAGGTGTAACCCGTACCTATTCAAGTGAAGACTGAAGAAATATAAAAAAAAAAAAACTAAAATTTAAATTATGAGAGAAAACTAGAGAAAGAGAGAGATTTTAGGAGCACGCATCGTCTAGTAACCCAAGTAGCTTGAAGCGGTTAGGTGGGACAATATCTCCACATTGTTTCTCGTCGCATGATTTCCTCTCATAATGTGTGATCTCAACTATCAAATGTTGATAAATATCCCATCCAAATTTTAGTAGCAGAGATGATAGTTAATTTAGAAAGAGGTAACCATGGAGAAAAAGAAAATAGTGGGAGAAAATGGTGGGAAGTTACCCAATACGAGGAAGAGAGATAGGTAACTAAGTAGGGTGGGAGATAACCGTGAAAGGTGGAAGAGAGATAAGTTATTAAAGATCATGAAGAGATCAGAGATGAAAATATAAGGGATGCCTATATTAGAAGATAAATCAGATGATTCCCCAAAAAAGTTCGTCCTGTTTTATGTAAGGATATATGTACATAGTTATGCACAGCTCATATAGAATTCGGCTGTTAGCGTGGCCGTATATTTTAACCAAAAGATAGGTTCTAGTTCGATAAAGTATAGGTATGTGACTGACCAAACTCCAAAGCTCACTATGGTTACTACAGGAGCTAATATGTAAGAACTAAGAATTAATAAATAAAGACTTTTAAAGTCGTGGCAGGCTTCAAAACAACATAGGTCAAATTGGTTCTTAAGCTTAAGTGAAAATTGAGGCAGATGCTATTACTATAGTGAAGGTACAAAAAAACGTTTGGTTCATCTGCTTTTTAACTGTCATGTAATGTATAAGCCTCGTCAAAATTTAGGAACTTTCATTTATGACGAACCAAATAAGTTCAGTCTAGTAGAATTATATGGTAATAGGTCAATGAAACGGCTACTCATACTAATTTTTCACTCATCCCGTTGTTCATTCTTCTATATTAGAGCACATTAGGTGATAGAAGGCGCAATAAGATATGGGTGCTATTAATAGTTTTCAGAGCAAATTAAGTTACAAAAAGAGGAATGAAACATGCTTTTGGGTTTGCGGAATATGTTTAACATCGATACACACCTGTATCTGTTAAAAGGTCGAAATAGTTTGATACAACTAGAGCTATATGCCAATACCTATGACCTATCCAAGAATTATTGCATAAAAGTATATTGTAAACAAGGAATTAAATTTCGAAATATCTCGGTTGAAATTACCGAAATATTTCCATTTCCATGCCTTCCGAAATTTAATCAAGTTTCTCTTAACAATGCCTTGTCATGGAAATACATTTCGAATATTTCTGTCGAAACGATCGAAATATTTCTATTTCCATGTCTACCGAATTTTCCACTTAAACCGAAATTTCATTCCTTGATTGTAATAGAATGTGTGGCCTTTAAACTTCTAACTGGTGATTGTGATGCTTACTAAAAACCAAAGCATTTTGTTATTCCTTTACCCAAGAGTGGGACAAAGAAATAATTGGTGACTCTTAACTTGAATAGTATAGTGGAATAAAACAAGGTGATTTTGCGTACTTGCCAGATTTGTGGAACAGTTGACGAGGATTAAAGTGCCATTTACTTTTCTTGTGGCTAATGTTTGCTTGTATTTAAGGGTGGCCTATGGGTATGACTGTAGTTTCTGTACCAATTGATGTATGTAATTGATATACAACAGTTGAGTAGTAAAACCTGCTAGATACACCAGTGGCGGATTGCATCTATTCACATCAGTGTCAGCTCTTCCTTTTTTAGTTTTTGCTGACTATATGTTAAGTTCTCTAATACTGTTTTTGCTTCTCTTTACCCATTTTCCCCTTAGTCAAACAGTTTGTGTTTTGGTCGCCTGATTTTATTCACAGGTATGTCTTAGAGTCGGAGCACATGAAGAGGTTTTTCGATTTTATACAGCTTCCAAATTTTGACATCGCCTCAGATGCCTCTGCAACTTTTAAGGTTAACTTTTCTGGATGTATTTCATAATTAATCATTTAAGTTTAAGATATGTTCACTTCCACCATTTTCTTTTTTGAAAACGTTTCTTAGTTTTTTTTTAATTGGTTATCTTTGTCCTTTTACCAAATTCTCTTCTTACAACTTGTGTCGAAATATGGGAACATTTGTTTTTTAAAACATGATGTACTATTTGTTTCTCCAATAATAATTATACTAATGAAGTATTACCAACCTTTAGTGCCCTTTGTAGCAATATTCAGGTTAAAGGGCACTATAATGGTACACTAAAGAATTTTATCCATCTAAAAATTAAAAAATGCTGAATATCCTGTTTTCTCACTTATTGCAGGAGCTTTTGACCAGGCATAAATCTACTGTGGCGGAGTTTCTTACTAAAAACTATGACTGGGTAAGTCTGCTTGTCTTTTAGTTATTCTTTCAGCAGTTTAATGTGTGTGGCTTGATGACTTGTATTAGTGGTAAGCCTTAACATTTATTATTTCCTCGGTATAAAACTAAAAGTATATTCTAGAGTCTTGAGCTATATTTTTGACACGATGTTTATTTAGTTTCTTTTGTTAGTGTTACAATCTTATGGCAAGTAGGCCATCAAGTAAATTAGTGCCTCAATTCTTTAGGTAGTGTTTCTTTTACAAAATAAAATAAAATCTGCATCTGCATCTGCATCTGCAAATGATCAATGTTTATGTGTATTTTACTTATTTACATTAGTTTATCCTATTTTTATCTCTTTAGTAGAATCGTATCTTAAAAATTAAAACAAGTCTTCTTTTCAAATCCAGAAATATTTTATGGCTAAAGGTTTGTATACTTGAGATGGAGTCTTGTTTTAAGATCTAACTCAAGTATACAGATAAATGAGCATAAAAACTCATGCATAACAAAATCGATTCGGATTTTAGATTTTATAAAATAAATGCTAGCTTAGTTTGAGTTGGAGCTGCTTTTTATTCTTTCAGGAGCAAACTAACTTCATGAGAAATGTGTGGTTCCTGTCGGCTCACTAAATCGTTAATCACTGATAGTGTGATGGTTTATTTTTGCATACTACTTATCTTACATTCTTACCTTTGGTTGTTGAGGATTGAAATATATTGCAACATTTTTTTGCCATGTTTTTGCATTTGATATAGTTTTCCCGTCTGGCTATGATATCTTTCAATTTTCAACCATCATTTTCTTGTTCCAGTTTTTTGCCGAGTATAACTCGAAGTTACTGGAATCTTCCAATTACATCACTAGGAGGCAAGGCGTGAAGGTATGACTTTGATATTCCATATTATAATAGTATCAGGGGGATCACGTCTACTAGAGATTGTCATATAACAAAGTGGACCTCGCAGAACGTTGTACAAGCTTCTGTCTATCATTTATCGTTCCTTAATTTAATCTGGTTATTTTACTGCGAATTTGGTAAAGATATATAATGTAAATTAGCCATATCTATCCTATTGAGTGTGTATACCAGTTTGCTATTTGAAATGACAATGCCTCGTGATCGAGATGTTGAGAAGCCGTCCAACCTTAGGAGAATTTCTTATTAGTTAGAATTCCCAGATCTATCTGTTTGAGCTAATTCTGCCAAAGAGAATGTTAAAAACCGACATGAAAGAACATCTATTTGTACTGAAGCATAATCTGTGATCAAAGCAGATATTATGGGTCTCAGTTCTGGTAACTTTTACACCTTAAAGACTACCCCTTTTCTGATACCTGTATTTATTTTCAGCTCTTGGGGGACATGTTACTGGATCGGTCCAATTCTGCTGTAATGATGCGGTATGTGAGTTCCAAGGATAACTTGAGGATCTTGATGAACCTTCTCAGAGTATGTCATTAAACCCCAAAAGTTTCTTATACAGTTTACTAGCTAATGAATGTGCATGGTTTGAATCATTTCCTTGAGCTATTAGCTTATCAGGTCGTGTTTAATAGCATTTTCTACGGAAATATGTGGGTTGTAATTTGTAAAGAGATAGGGCTAGTTTCTGCTGTTACGTTGCAAGTTTATATCCACAGATTGCCCATTAGCTTAAAACAGTGGCAAGAGGTATTGGTTTTTAGCGCTTTCAGTTTCAAGTTCACCGAAATACACTCTTGTGCTTCCCCCACGGAATCAATTCCATGGAACTCGTGCAAATGAATACACTTCCATGAGATACATTTCTATGCCAAGGAAGAGAACCGTAGGTCTAGATACATGTCAGAGTCAAACTCCAGCTGGTCAACAAGTTCTTTCACCAAGAGTCAAATGTCACCTCCTATGACGCACTGCATTTTGTACATCATAAACTTCGTTGAGGTTATAAAGATTAATGTGAGCTGGAAGGCCACGTGCCTTGAACTTAGTCCCCACATGGAAATATTTTATATACCAGGGCTATAAAGTGGCTTATTGCCTAGCCTTTGCATGGCTTGGTACCTAAGTTGGTAAAGGTGGGGAGTACTGAGGTGGTCAGGCTGGCAGCCCCAAAGAAAATGTGAAAACTAGGCTGAATGGGGCACAATATGCGTGTTACTTGCCTAGTTACATCCTTAGATAATGAACGGAGCACTCGAATCACGGGCTGTCAATCATTTTATTCTGCCTTTGGATCTTTATATTGTTAAATTGATTGTCTTCGCAGGAAACAAGCAAGAACATTCAGTTAGAAGCATTTCATGTGTTCAAGGTCAGTATCTTTCTCTGCTCCATTAATTTGTTAAGCAATCCCTTTTTGTTTCAGGTTAAGTGATTCTGATTCCATTCGTGATCCGTTTTTATGATCTTTGGCAGTTGTTTGTTGCTAACCAAAAGAAGACTCCTGAGATTGTAAGCATACTTTTTGCAAATAGAAACAAGCTTCTCCGGTTTTTTGCTGACTTCAAGATGGACAAAGGTAGTATGTCGATTTATTTACATTATCAAAGTTAGAAAAAAAAACTTTCGTTTTGTTTTTGTTTAGACTTGTATTGGAACTGATCGGCTGCTTATTTTTCTTCTTCTACTTTCCTCAGAGGATGAACAGTTTGAGGCCGACAAAGCTCAAGTTGTGAAGGAGATTGTTGCCCTCAAACCGAAAGAATAGGTAGCTCTGTGGAGAAGCTTAGAAAATAATTTACATATACCGATGAATCTCTTTTTATTTTAGTTGTACATGTCATCAGATTGTTAAATCTCTTGTTTAAGACTAGCATTTGGTCTCTCTTTCCCCCTCCAATGCTTCCGGCAAAAGCGCCATATAGGTTTTGGTAAGCAGCATGTAGGTTTAGTCAGATCTATATACAATACCAGATTCTCATAATGTTTATTCTTGCTTGAGTCAACAATATTCAAAATAAGTACAATGAAACAAAGGTTCATAAAATTATTATCCATGTCAAAATTTTTTAAAGACTAAAGCACTTTTTTGTGTAACTAGATTTTAAATTCTCTCTAAATTCTAAATATATGTTATTCTATCTTGGATTTCAATAGAATTTATATATTTAGAAAGAGTTTTAATTAGGAGGATGAGCATCCACCACTGGTTGGTTAAGCCCATGAGGTCGTGGGATCGAGTTTCGGTGAAAGCAGTTTGCCAATAAAATTTATTTCATGTAATTTAAGCAATATATAAGTAAATATTGTAATAAATTTGTCGGGTTTTGTGTCTCTTTTATATTGTCGGGTTTTAGGCTTCTTTCATTATCATTTAAATTAGTTGATTTCTCAAAAAAAAAAAAAAATTAAGAGGATGAATCTAGGGTCTAAAATCATTGGATCAATGTCTAGTGTAACTAAAGTTGGTTTGAAATAGGCAATAATTTTGTTGAGGGTAGCTTAGTCTAATCTTTCTTTTCTTCTACTACTATCCAACCTATCCTTGTGTTGAGCACAGTTGCCCAAATAGTCTCAAGGAAAAAGGTTTTCAGTTTCCGCTGCATTTCAATTTCGTAGAAGGTACCGCACCTTTATTAAAGAAAAAGAATCACAACCCAAAGTGAAGAAATCACAGCTTTCATCAAAAAAAAAGTGAAGAAATCATAAGTCGAATCCTTGTTTTGCAGAACTTCTTTTTTCGAAATCCCAAACCTAATCCTTAGATAGAAAAGAAATTTCATTCTTGGATCCTTTGGTTAGAACCCTAAACTTGAGAGTGTATGGACAAGAGTCAAATGATGTCTAAACATGAGTTTTATTTTATCAATCAGGATATGAAGATTCAGCGACCGAAAAATGAATTACTTTTCGTGATTCTGGGATAGAACTTGTAAAAAATTCAAAAACCTCTCTGATGTTCAAGTCAGTTGGTTGTTTTGCAGTTAAAGAAATGAATTCAAAGTCTGGGTTTAGAAATTGAACCTTGCATGATTGATTAGAATTGTTGCTTTATATAGGATCGGTTAGCCGACTGTGATGAGCGGTGATGATGTTGTGAAGATCTACCGGCTTAAATGAGACCACTCTTTTGCGGCCGCAAGAAGGATAAGTTTCCTTATTTGCATATACTTTGTATCTGATAGATCTACGTAGCAAATTTAAGTTTCTACTAACATAAGTAATTGTTGTATTCTTCATCAAAAAAAAAAAAAAGTAATTGTTGTATGAGTATAAGTCATTCTTTTACTACATTGTTGTTGTGCACGAGGCACTATTGTGGTAAGACGGTTTTTTACACCTGTTGCAAACCATCAAATTTTCTGTATGTTTCCGGAGCTCAATCTCCTAACAGTCTTTGGCCTTGTTATCTCTTTGTTAATAGAGGTAGAGTTCTTGTTCATCATTGTACTCCATTCTCTTGAATTGGGTAGACATAGTATTGATAAATTTTGACAAACGTCTATCTAGTGAAAATAGAATCGAAGAAGCAACTCGTATCACCATCATGATTCTTGGTGCACAACATCAGATGTTGACAAGGAATACCATCGACTGACCACCTACCTCAACTACATGTGACATCTATAAGCTTCACAGAGTGAGTAGAGAACGAGTAAACCTCAAACATGAGCCCTCCAGCAGGGATAACCCCCACAAATTTGCGATTGATATTCAAGTTCAATATTGATCTTCGGGCATAGGAAATGATTCCATTTTCCACCTTTGCTTCTCTTCTTATTCATCCTTTCCATTATTCTAACTCGAATATAATCCAATATAACAGTGACAAGCAAAACCTTATTATCCCATACCCAATTGGGAAGGTTTATGCTACTACAGAGGAGGTTGCACCGTGACGCGAGCTAGAAGTACAGGTGCTGCAACCCTAAGTAGTTAGGCTCGAACCAAGTTAAACAACCGTGTCAACCATCCTTGTTCTCTTTCATCCTCTCCGATAATCAGAACTTCTTAGTTCCTTCCTTTTTATAAGTTCGGACTCTTTTATACTATTATAGGAAAAAAAAAACAGGACACGACTTGATTGAACTGAGTCAATCGAGTAACTTGTTGAACCACTTAATCAGAGATTGGGCTAAGAATCGGCTTGGGCACTTCAACTTGTTTGAGAGAAACTTCGTATTTGCGAACACAAGATTTATATTTATTTATTTTTTGAAGCCAAGGGAAACATTTCCATTCATAAGTGATAAAATCACGATTTTATAAGGACAATAATTTTTATTTCTCTCGAAAATCTCGTGAGAGTTGCATACCTTTAAATGCAAAGTGCTTCATGAAGGAAAATAAATTGGACTAGACACAGACACATTGATCCTAAAGATCGAGAAAAAAGACCCTAAAGGTCGACAAAATGATCCTAAAGATCGTGAAAAGAGACCCTAAAGGTCTGACAAACACTGTAATAATAGTAAAAGAACCACCGCCGCTATCACCGGAAAATCGTTGACGTAACCGGAAAACCGCCTCCGTCATCGGAAAACCGCCTTCGTCACTGGAAAACCGCCGCCATCACCAGAAAAACCGCCGCCACCACAGAAAAAACTGCCGCCACTCCGAGCACCCACTGTCCCGACGAAGAAACCCACCCTGTGCCATCCACAAAACATCACTGAATATACCCCCATCGACACCATAATACACCATGAAACCCACCACCACCACCACACTACCACCATCACTAAAAGCCCCACATAACCCACGCCGCCACCACATAACCCACGCCGCCACCACATAACCCACGCCGCCACCACATAACCTTCTCGAAAATCAACAAAATTTTGTCCAGAAATTCAGTCGCACCACCACCACACTACCCTCACCATCAAATCATCACCATCACTGAACTCCACCGCTGAAACCACACTACCACCACATCACCAAAACTTACCCTAGGCCCCATTCGCATCACCACCACAAAACCGTTTAAACTGTAAATGAGAGAGAGAGGAGAGGAAGAAACTATAAAAGAAAACATAAAAGTTCCGTCGAAGGGAGGACCCTTCGCCGGAGGAAATCGACTAGATCTGAAAAACGGTTGTTCCTTTGGAGAGAGAGGAGAGAGAGATTTTCCAATCTACTGCAGGCGCTATTTTCCACAAGATTTATATTTAAACCAAACATTTTATATTTAAACCAAACATTATGTGTAACGAGAATGTAGAGGGCTTTGCAAAAACAAAAAGTTTTTTTGTGAAATGAATGTGGGCCAGATTCTTCGAAATCACTTTAGGCCTCATAATTTACAATTTTTTCACCACTAATTCAACTTTGTTTATATTCAGGGAGAAACTTAGATATTTTTTTTTTTGAAGCCACGGGAATCGATTTCCATTCATAAGTGATAAAATCACATTGTTTACATGGATGAAATTGTTATTTCTCTCTTCCAACTTCACGAGAGTTGCATACCTTTAAATGCAAAGTACCTCGTGAATAAGAAAGAAATTGGACTAGACTCTGACGAAAAAGAAAGAAAAAGATGAAAGGATCCTAAAGATCACGAATAAAAGGACCCTAAAGGTCAACAAAACATAAAATAATACAGAATAAAGAAAAACTAATTTAAATCTCCGTCACATTCGCCGGCAAACCGCCATTGTCGCCGGAAAACCGCCGTCATCACCGGAAAACCGTCGCCACCATAGAAAAAACCGCCATCATCAACTCTTGAATAGTTGGATTTCACTAAGAGAAACTTAGATATTACACATAGCAATATTGTAATTTGAAACAGGTATAATAAGCCTTGTTACCAGTTCTGTCTGAAGCAACTACAAAACTATAATATAATCGATAACTAGTATATACTCCATCGAGAGAGAACACCAAAACATATTCTAGATACACAATAAAAAGTTTCTAGAATAGACATGAAATATGATAATAATGTATAAGATGTGAAAGAAACACTAGCCAATCAAAAAATTTGCAATCATGTAATTTGGCTTTAAGAAAGAGGCGAATACACTACAATAGGAAACACAACCTCAAAATCTGATTAAAAATAATAGCATCTAGAGTTATCAAATATATAAAAGAAAAACAAACTAAGCAGCTCCAGCACCAGCCTTGCCTTTCTTCTTCTGCAACTTCTTCATGTAGAACTCAAGTTCTTTACCTTCCAAAATGTACCTGTCAAACAAACAAGTTACTGTACATCAAATCCAAGTGAAAAATGAAAGTATTACTGTGAAGCTTCAAATTTATTTGGCTATTATTTGTTCTTATGTAGTTTCCTTTCGGTCATCTCTAATGTTTATCGACATGTGAATTATATTAAATAACCTTTTTCAACTTTGCCCACTTACAATGATCCCAAATCATTTAACTTATTTAGACAAACTACAAAGTAGCGAACCTCATAGCAAAAGATACAGAACATTGTGTGAAACTGTGAATACGCAGATTTGTGCAGTAAATATTGTTTTGGCCAGATATATTTAATGTGTTGGTTGACACAAAACCTCAATAGAAAGAATATGAAAAGATTGATTAGTTACATACCCATCAGCACGACCACATTGACCAGGGCGCGATGAGATAGCAGCCAACAATCGTCCACCACTAAACTGCTCTTCAATATGTGGATCAAGCTTGTGATCTTGTTGACGCTTTTCAATTTTCCTCACTACATGATTGCTTTTCTTTGCTTCCTCAACTGCAGTCTCACCCTCCTATCAAATAGCAAAGAGAAAGGTTGACTAACGAAGTACATAAAATTCATTTGTTCAGCTACTTTCCTATTTCATGTCTCAGAAGGCAAATAATCCAACGTTTGCACATTACATAAAGCTGACATAAGGAAGAACGCGAAAACTACGACTACAAAACTCCCTGATACCCAAACAAACACAAGATACACGAAATGAAAAATTCTTGTAAATAATATGTACTTGTACACGAATTTGGTACAAACCAAGTTAAGGACATTTAAAAGCATGAAATACAACTTCAGATTATAAGAATGGCCTAAAAGATGAAGCTAACACGTAAGAGGATACTAGTTTGTTTGGCACTTTAGCTTATATTGTACAATATAACCATGTATATAATGCCAGCAAGGTTGTCATGGGCCAAAAGCAAGAAGAGTAGGGGAACCTAAACTGTGTCGGGCAAATCAGTAAGAGGCGGGGTAAGACGTCTATAATTATATGGATATGTTCCGTAGTTGCATATGATCACGCAACTGACATATAATATATATACAAAGTTAATCAATTTCATCCACTGATAAAAGATACATTGTAAACAACATCCACCCAATTGAATGACTGAACACCTAAGTTCTCCAATCACCCTTCAAAAGGTGCTGAATAGAGCCTATAAGTACATACCAAAGTATCACCTTCGAGAAATCGACAACATAGAATTACACCATACACATACACTAACGACTCAATTAATGAGAATCCAGACAATAACACTAAACATCAACCTAACTCGAGTACCTCGTTAATAAAAATCATTTTTAGGACTTCCCACAAACTTTAATTGTACATAGGGTATTAGGGGCATCCCTAGCAGGCTAGCATGGATTGAAATTTTGGATTAAACTACAAATTCAAATCAAACTAACTAAGATACACAAAAGCATATTCAAATGAAACAAAAATCTTGATCATAAAAAAAAAAGAAAAGGAGGAATACCTCTCCATCTTTCTTAGCAGCAGAAGTATTCTTCTTCTTACGGCCAATATCAAGACCGTAATGTTGGAGATACCATTGCTTGAATGGTGCAGCATCAACCTGAACAATGGCGCTCTTCACCAGAGTTTGAGTTCGAACCAACTCGTTATTCGATGCATTATAGACAACATCAAGTATACGAGTCTTTCTAGTTACAGTTTCACTTCCCCATGAGTAATTTCCAGTGTCTAATCTAAGAGCTCTCCATTTCACGTTTCCTCCACGAACCCTAACCCTTCGAACTGTCTTGTTGCTCGATAGCTTTGTGTTTGCTGGTTGTCTTCCAAGCTCGTACCTTTAATTATAGCAAAAAACATGAAGGAAAGATAAGAAAATCAGATTAATCAGAGAGAATATGTAGACGAAATTAGGGTTTTTTTTAAATGTGCGAAATACTTACTTTCGCTTCTTCCTCCAAGCCTTCTTTTTTCCTCCAGTTGCACGTCTCTTGTGCATAGAATCTCGTGAAATACCTACATATATTAGGGTTTCGCCATTAAAATGAATGCAGGAGATTCAGTACAGAAAAATAGTAGGAAAGATTATTTGAGACAGAAAATGAAGGAAACTTACCCATGATTGCAGATCGAACCCCTCAAGTTTCTCTCTCTTGGTCTGAAATTTGGATTAGGGCTTTGAGAGGGAAGAGGAGGAGATGAATTGTAGTTCGCTTTAAACCTTGAAACCCTAACTCTGAGGATTTACAGAATTGTCCGTAGACAAATTATTAAAGACAAGCCAACCCTCAAAAGTCAAACCCATCCCATTGTAGTTGGGCCTCTGACGAGAAAAAAAGAGTTTCTGAGAGTGTTTTAAAAGGGCGCCCACATTACATGTGCACAAACACTTCACCTTCTTCCTAAAATCTCCATTCTAAAGGCCAGTACTATGGGGGTACAAAATTTCGAGAATGCTAGATAACCCAGCAATTTCAGCCTGCTTAGGTTGAAAAATACAATTGGATCACGATTCGAACAAGAAATAAAAACTTAGACATTCGGGTAGTTCATTTTGTTGTTCAACTGTACTTGTCAACCAAATGAGTTGAAATTGTTGGGTTATGTACCATTTCCAGAAAATTTTAGAAATATTATGAGTTTTGTGAATTATTTTAGGATGCAAAATTTAAAAGATAAATTGTAGATTTTGTAAAATTTTCTAAGGCAACAAAACTTCTTTTTTCTCATCTTTGACCACCTATCTCCGGCAACCACCTCCGACCACTATTTCTTTCATCCCTTTCTTCTTCCTCCTCCCCTCCCCACTACTTGTCTTTATCTTCTCTCTCCTCCTCCTTCTTCATTTGTCATTATTTCATTTTCCTATTCACTCATCTTCCCCTCTCACCATTACCATCAACTCTTGGATACCGAGACCACCATCACTCATTACCATCAACTCTTGGATACCGAGACCACCATCACTCTCTGGTGCTACCACCACTCTCCTTCCTCTATGTCTTTCTTTCTTCTCCCCTTTTCCTTGTCTCTTCTTTCTTCTCTCTTTTTTCTTTCTCTATGTTCGAGCGAAAGAGCCCTTGACTTAGAGAGAGTGAGAGGAAGGCAAAGAGAGGGATGGAGAGAGAAAGAGGAGAGAGAGAGAGATGAACATAATAAAGAAGAAAAGGAATTAGGGGTCACCCCTTTGCACGAACTTAGAGAGAGACAATAGAGAGAAAATTTTGATTTTTCTTGTTTTTCCAAAACATCCACCTTTAGTCCAAAATTATCAAGGATAACTCTAAACAAGAAATAAAAACAGGCCAACTGGAGATTCCATTGTAATAGAATCGCCCACAATTTTTTTTTGAGAAACTGGCCATGATATCTGATCCATGCATAATATCATGAAAAATGGATACAAATTTTTGACTACTACTTAGTATCAGCAATAGGTTGGAAAAAAAATCTAAAAGGGTGAAATTTAGATATTTGCACCTTGTCGAAGTAAGGAACCATGGTATATATGTGTGGAACAGATTCCATTCTGAGATATTTGAAAAAGCACTATCTCGTTGAAGGATTCTATACATTCACCCTTTCTCAACACATTTTTTTAGACAAAGACTCTGTTTTTTCTTCTTTTCGGATGGTAAATATTTCTCAGAACATGAAGTGTGAATCAAACCCTTGTTTGAATTGAATTTGAGATATTACTTCTTCCCTTCTGAATCAGATAGATTCATATCTAAAGAGGTTGACAATAAGTTCTTTCAAAATTGACTATTTGTTTCTCTGTTAGAGCCTTAGAGGTGTTCCATAAATGTCTGAGATCGAGTATATTGCTCTACGAACGGATGGACCGGATCGATTTTTTTTGTTGAAAGGGACCGGATCGAATTGGAAAATGTAAAGATTTGTACAAGTTATACGTTTCGTCACCACTTTGTGGAAAATCGTTACGTACGAATATGTTAGATACATGTGACTCAATTGGTGAAATAGTATCTCGTACCGACGCACAAAGAAAATATTTTGTTGCGAATGATATCTGTTCAACTGGTTCCCCTTCTTTCAACAAAAAAAAAAAGAACTGGTTCCCCTTATGTCCATCATATGTTTTCATGGATGCTGGATTAACTTCCAGCTAGATATTCTTCTGGATAGCTGAAATCGATTCGATATGCGGTTACCGCCATTAAGATATTTCCATTTTTCACGTCCAATTCTCCAAAACTTGCAAGAACTGGATAAAACTTTAAAGGGTCTTTGTGTTTCTGGTAGATTAATGGAAGCAGTAGACGTTCTGTGCAGTACAAATTTCCAATTAGACCCACAAACTTATAAGCTTTTATTGCAAGAATGCATTCACAGGAAAGAATTCAAGAAAGGAAAAAGAATTCATGGAAAGATGATTCTTCTTGGTTTAACACCTGATGAATATTTACATACTAAATTAGTGATATTATATTCAAAATCTGGAGATTTAGAAACTGCCCATATCTTATTTGATAGAATTACACAAAGAAATTTAGTTTCATGGAATGCTATTATTTCTGGTTATGTGCAAAAGGGTATGGAAGAAATGGGTTTAAATCTTTATTATAGGATGAGATTGAGTGGTTTGATTCCTGATCAATACACATTTGCATCAATTTTTCGAGCTTGTGCTTCCTTAGCAACTCTTGAACAAGGGAGACAAGTTCATAGTGTGATGTTAAAAAGCAAAGTTGGTGAAAATGTTGTAGTTAATAGTGCTCTTATGGACATGTACTTCAAATGTAGTAATCTAAATGATGCTCATACAGTTTTCGATAAGGCTACGGAGAGAAACGTTGTTACGTGGACTTCTTTGATTTCAGGGTATGGCCAACACGGGCGAGTCAAAGAAGTTTTAGAGCTCTTTCATAGAATGATAAACGAAGGGTTTAGACCAAACTATGTAACATTTCTTGCTGTTCTTTCTGCTTGTAGTCATGGAGGTTTGATAAGTGAAGGTTGGAGTTATTTTTCGTCTATGACAAGAGAATTCGATATTAGACCGAGAGAGAAACATTATGCAGCAATGGTGGATCTTTTAGGGCGAAACGGAAGATTGCAAGAGGCGTATAACTTTTTAAATAACTCACCTTGTAAAGAACATTCTGTAATATGGGGTTCACTACTTGGTGCTTGTAAGATTCATGGAGATCTAGAAATGTTGAAAGTTGCAGCTAAGAAGTTTTTCGATTTGGAACCTGAAAATGCTGGAAAATACGTTGTTTTGTCGAATGCTTATGCTGCTTTTGGGTTGTGGAAAAATGTTAGAGAGATTAGAGATAAAATGAATGATTCAGGAGTGAAGAAGGAGCCTGGGTGTAGTTGGATTGAGATTCAGAAAGAAGTTCACACCTTTCTTGTTAGGGATAAATCTCATACGAATTGTGAACATATATACGAAATCATGGAAGAACTAACTTGCATTCTTAAAGATGCAGGTTATGTTCCTGATTTAAGAGACGAATATGATTTCATGGAGGAATGAGTTTTGTTCCCTTTAAAATACATGATAAGATACAAGAGAACTAAAAAGTTTCACGCGGTTTAATTGTGAAGTCATATCCACGGTACGAGTCATTAACGACATTCATAATGAACGGTTTAAATGTCTACATTCAAACTAGATGAAAAATCAATCTGCTGAACTTTTGTGAGTGTAACAGTTTTATGGAGATTCCTTTTTGTTAAAGCGGTGAAAAAACTTATATTGTGTGTAGAATGTAGGGTGGGAATCAGGCTGAGCTCTGACACCCATGAGTACTTCATGTTCGTGCTTGGGCGTTCTAGATAGCCAATGTCTAAGACCAACAGACTTAATCGGAGGCCCTCAGGCTGGATACAAACACGATGTCTTGCATAGAGCTCGCCATAAGTACTAGCCCCCCAACGGGTAAAACGAGCTTCCGGTGGCCCGGGCTTCGGGTACATTCATCACCAAATAAATATGCATGTAAGAAGCCTGGAATGTCACTCCTGATTCCTGAAGTAATAATATCCTCCCACTCCCCTAAATAGAGGGCAAAACATTTTGCCCCTCTTGTCTATCTTCTCTTCTTCTTCCCAACTTTCCCTCCAAAAAATAGGAGAAACCTTAAACCCTAGAAAATGGTTTAAACCCACATCTTTCCCTCCCTCATAAATTTGAAACTTTATGAAAATAAAATAAAATTCGAAGATTGAAATATCTTTGAGATATACATATTAATATCCAAGATGAAATCTTTACTTTCTCCTGCTTTTTCTACCCTCTCACCTCATTTCCCCAAAATCATCCCTTTTCTTTCTCTTCAAACTTCTTCTGCCCTAAATTTGTTTAACCATCAATCTACCAGAAACCCAGGTTTTCTTCACCTGAAACACTTCTCTTCTTTCAAAATTTCTAGTTCAAGTTCTCGAACGGAGCCGACTAAGAAGATTTCTTGCGGTGAAATCCACGTTATTGTTGGCCCTATGTTTGCAGGGAAGACTACTGCTCTTCTTCAGAGAATTCAATCTGAAAATGATAATGGAAGGTCTGAATTTTCTCTCTGTTCAAAGCTTTATTTTTCCAATTTTTTTTTTTATAATTTATATGTAAAGTTAAAAATGTTCCTTTTCAATTTGTGTAGAAACCTTAGTTGTAAATTTGCAAGAAAAAGAGAATGCAAGAAGTTGATTATCTATATACTTGTTCTTTTAAGGTCCCTTATGAGATTTACTCAGAACCAACAAGTAGATAGGATAAGAAAAAGAAAACCCTTCCCTATTCTTGACAATGAGTGGAGAAGACCTTGAACTTATATTCTTGGTTGCTTTATCACCCTTCTCCCATGTGGGACTATTCTCACAATTCATTGATAGGCTATCTTTGATCTGAATTACCAATTTGAATTTAAGAGAATTTAACTTGTGGCTTCTAATTGGGTGCAGAAATGTAGTGTTGATAAAATCAAACAAGGATACCAGATTCGGACTCGAATCTGTTGTAACTCATGACGGGGCAAGATTGCCATGCTGGGCTTTGCCTGATCTATCTTCATTCAGACAAAAGCTTGGAGCCGATGCTTATGATAAGGTGGGTTTTGTTAGTATGGAATATTTAACAAAATCAATTATGTTGTTTCTAGGCGAACTAGCCGAATGACTTATGAATCACTTTTCCAACTTGGCTACGGTTTATATTTAATACATACTTCATACTTGTATAGTTGTATATACACAAATTACAAATATAACATCTATTACATAGTAAAAGATATATATATATATATATATATATATATATATATATATATATATATATATATATGCATTTTTTCACTACCATTTTAAAGTTTCATATAATATAGAAGAAAAAGAAGAGAGAAGAGTGAATGAAACATAGGAAAAAAAAGGGACTGGGGCCTTATTGAGTTTTTCAAACTGGGATTAGGCTTGGGTTATTGTAGAATTTGGTCTGTCTCGAAGGTTACTCATGAACCACACTAAAACAGTATGGAGTTGCATTAGGTTTTTAATTGGACCCACATATCTTTGTAGGTGGATGTGATAGGAATTGATGAAGCTCAATTCTTTGAAGACCTTTACGATTTCTGCCGTAAAGCAGCTGATCATGATGGGAAGACTGTTATTGTTGCAGGTCTAGATGGCGATTACTTGAGGTATTTTGCATATGAAATCTCCCTTCTGGAGTAATCATTTGTCGGTTACGTATCCATGACCTCTCTTTCGAGTTTTAATTACCATTATTTAACTTATGAACTCTTTTTGTTTTTGTAGAAGAACCTTTGGGTCAGTGCTTGATATTGTGCCCCTAGCTGATTCTATAACTAAGCTTACTGCTCGATGCAATCTTTGCGGCAAGCGTGCTTTCTTTACCCTGAGGAAGACTGAAGAAACACAAACTGAATTGATTGGTGGAGCTGATGTCTACATGCCAGTTTGTCGACAGCATTATGTCGATGGACAAGTAGCCATTGAAGCGACAAGAGCTGTGCTGAAATCTCAAAAGGTTTTAGATGATGAGTATGTTGAAGGAGTGCCATTGGCCAATTAGTTCAATCTGGTCATCAAAGCCCAACTTATTGCATTGGAGCTTTAAGATTCTCGTATCTGTGTTGTTTGAAGGTGTTATTACTAGCTTTCATGGCCTTGATAGATGGTCTGTCTTATGTCCTCTTTTCTGGTATAACTTGTGTGATGCCCTCTTTAATATATTATATTATATATACAAAATATTAACACTTGGAACATTTTACCAGTTGTGTTTTTGGGTACAAAAGTGTTTGTTATGTAAGATGTCTCGAGCATTTTCTTTTTCGAAGTAACTTTTCATGGGAAAACACTTCGGAATAACAGAAAAAAAATATAGAGTTTCCCTTCGCTCTATCCCCAGTTCTGGGCTTAGGCGCGTAGGAAGATCGTACAGATTCCCAGTTCTGGATTTGAGTGGCAGAATTCTTTCGATTTCAACTTTCCTGATATCTTGATATGGGTTGACCAGTTGGCCTTTCGGTTTCTTCTTGACTTATCAACTACAATAAACTGGTGATTATTTTTTGGATCACCAAACTTCTAGAATTGCCTTGGTTTCTCCTTGTTCACTATTTCTGGCTCTGAATTTTGTCATTTTTGTCTTGATCTGAGAATTGTGATTATGAATGACTAAACCAAGACTTCATCTTATTTCTGAAAGCAACATTTACGTCGATTTGTATGAAAATGTTGCACGAGAATTCGTCCATTGATATATTAATTACCCAAATGTATGCCCCATTATGTTTTGGTAAAATGTCACAATTGAAACTGGACCTCCAACTGAGGTATAATGGGTAAGCACTGAACCCTCTCTGACAAACACATCAACCTACCCATTTTGTGATAAAACAACTGAGAGTGCCCTAAATAACCCAAAGAAGAAACCCCACTCAAAGAATCCTAAGAACTTGTTTGGGTCAGTTTGGGTTAAATCCTAGTCACGAGTTAAAAACGGGTTCATCTTCCTGTACTCACGGTCACGGGTCTATAAGTGAAACCCGATCCACCCAACCCGAGACAGTGAGCTCTGACTTTTTCAACAACGAGGGGCTTTTCAGTAAATATAAAACAGAAAAAGTAAACCAGTGTTGGAATAGTCAATAAAGAAATATTCTGAGGGTAATATCGTCAAATAATCTTTTAAATCAATGGAAGCGAACTAGTCAACTTTGTTCACTTAGTCTTCCATAGGTTACCAAAAACACAACTAAACTTAAACTTACCGAAAATACCCCTATTACACAATACGTGTCCATTTTCTTTTTTCTTTTTCCAAATTGTGATATTTTCTTTGATTTCTTCACTCCTCTTTTCTCTTTTTGATTCTCATAGTAGTAAGAAAAAAAAAAATCATGGAAGAAAGAATTTGTTCTCAACTTCACTTTCTCTCTCTCTCTCATATGAAAATTAGGGTTTCGTTTTAGAAGCAGAAGAAAATTATTACTTTCTATAAAGAGAATTTAAATTCTAGGGTTCCTTAGCTACCGGATCAAAAGCTGTGAATTACTGATCGATTTCTTATTAAAAGTTTCCGATCTTAAGTTTATTTGACGATATTTGGTGGATTGAACGGAGAAAGGATTTTGTTTGATTCTTCTGTTCTTTCTCTCTCTCTCAATTAACATGAAGGTTAGTTAGTCTTCGTACTCAATCTCTTAATTCAGACCTAACTTTTTTCCTTCTTTAGTAATTGTCTAGTTAGGGTTTTAAGGGTTATGTATTTAATGTCTTAATTTCATCGAATTCGAGTGAATTGAGTCGTCTGATTTTCCATGAATTTTGTAAAAGTTTGGTCCTTTCTGAAACAATTTTCTTTTTTTTGTGATCTCTTTAAACTCGTAGCTGATTTGTTCATAATGTTGTACTTTTTTTCTTCACTCAGATTGATTACTGATTGTCAATTATACTAAATAGAAGCTTATATGTGTATATTAACCAGTGATCACTCTATAATCAAAGAAATATCTTTTAGGTCTAAATACGACCCTGATCATGAGTCTGAAAAATTGCCTCTTTACACTTCTTGTTCAGATCTATTTTCGTTGTGGGATGATAAATTAGGTAGATAAATACTAGTTCAAATTTAGTATTGATCTTCGATAAAGATGAGTATGGTTTGAGCCTGTTTTAGGGTAGTGGTTTTCTAACATATTTTTAACATTGAAGGCTTCTGCAAGGTCAATTCACCTGAAAAATGATCATTCGCTGAAATTACAAGAACAAAAAAAGTCTCAGACCAGTCCAACATCACCTCCGATGAAAACAAATAGTATAGAAGGCTCTTCTCTTAAAGAAAAAATATCTGAAGCCGCTCAAAAGTCACCTGTTGATGGGGTTATTTCAATAGCTAGTGTACCCATGGAAATTGATTCTAGTGTATCGAGGAAGAGACAGAGCCCAGATGACAGGTTTCAGGGTACAAAAGTTAATCGTAAAGAAAATAGTCCTTCATTAGCAACAGGAGAATCATTAGGAGATGTATATAACTGGCGAAAATATGGGGAGAAACATCTCAAAGGAAATGAGTCTTCACGGGCCTATTATAAATGCTCACATCCTGGCTGCGAAGCAAAGAAGCAAGTGCTTCGTTCTTATGATGGACAAACAAATGAGACTACATATAAGGGAAATCATAATCATCTGACACCACAAACTAACAATGAAATGGCAATTGGTACAACTCTTCAACTGAGAAATTTCTTAGTTTTAATTGCATACTTGGATAAATTTCAATAGTGATATTATTTTCTTTGTGATGCAGTCAAGGTGTCTAATCCACATAGTCAAACTGCTCAGACTAAGTCAAAAGACGCTCCTGATCTTTCTCTCACCAAAGATGGAGAGAATAAAGATGCAGGTTTAAAGGCAAATAGGAAAGCTGATAAGGTTGCAGGTAATGATGATCACCTTGGACAAAGCAAATCGCCACTTGAAATTCAAGGTCAATCCGAGTCCTCACAACTTGGACAATCATCTTCGGCGAAAATTAGCACTCCCACAACCACCTCGAATATACTGGCTCTATCCGTAAATGTACCTAATTCACCACGTCATGTGGTTACCTCAAGAGCAATTGTACCAGTTGAAGTTGATCCTGATGAGTTACAACGGAGACAAGTGTTGGGTAGTATTGTTCAAGCAATGCCATCTGACCGTAAAGGGCCTCTGATGGCTGCTGAAAGATTATCAGAAGATGGATATAACTGGAGAAAGTATGGGCAAAAACGTATTTCAGGAAGTGAATTCCCTCGAAGCTATTACAGGTGCACACATCCTAACTGCCAAGTGAAAAAACAATTGGAACGGTCTCATGATGGGACGATTACGGAGACTATCTATAAAGGAAATCATGATCATCCTAAGCCCGAGCCAAGTAGTAAAATGGTAGTAGGTACTATTTTATCTATCCAAGAAGAATCTGATAGAGTTTCTTCAAACATCAAAAATGGTATGTAGGGAAACCACTAGAATCATTTGTCTGATATGTATGGTGAATATCATGAATAAATGCTTATGGGTTTCTTTTCTTGTAATTTTCATTTTTCAGGGAAGGCATCAAATGGAGACTGTGTAGTATCTTGTGATAGCAACCCAAATAATTCCCATGATCCTTCTCTTGTTTCAGCAAGTGATAATGGTGTAGAAGGTCAAGGTCCCCAGTTGCCTGAGACAAGGAAGGAGGTCAATGATGACGATAACCCAGAGTCTAATAACAGGTGCCTGATATCCAAAACTGAGGCCAGCGCTGCATCACTAGGGTCGAATCACCAGCAAAACGAGCCCTCTTTGCAAATCCAAGGTTAGTGCAAATCGCAGTCACTTATATTCGTGTATATTTTGGAAGTGTGAGTTTCTAACATGAATTATGGTCTATCTTTTGCAATTTCCAGTTTACATGGTCACTTCAAGAGACGATTTACCAAATGATGCTGATTCTGGTGATAGGCGGCAGAGGGAAACCACGGATAGTGGGTTACAAGCTACTTCTGGAGGAAGTAGTACTTTGATTCCAGCAGAGAGGTTACCAGATGATGTATATAACTGGCGAAAATATGGGCAGAAACTTATTAAAGGTAATGAGTTCCCACGGAGCTATTACAGATGCACATATCCCGACTGCCAGGTGAAAAAGCAACTAGGACTGTCTCGTGATGGGAGGATTATAGAGATTATATATAAGGGAAAGCACAATCATCCTAAACCGCTTCCTCGGGGTGCGGTTCTCTCTATCCAAGAAGAGAAATCTGATAATGTTTTGCATTTAAATGACACAAAAGGTAAGCATAGAAACACCTGGTACTGTTCAAATGATACTTTTATTACAAAATTGCTTATGTTTTTCTTTCTAACAAGTTCCTATTTTTGCAGACAACCCATCAAATGCAGATAGCCAGACCCAAACATCTCACTACATCAAGATAATTGGTTCTAATGAACTTGCCATTGTAGCAGCAAGTGATCACGATATAGAAACTGCAGGTGCACAATCCAACAGTGTCAGTGACGGGGTTGAGGGTGATGATGATAGGCAGTCTAAGCGCAGGTGATTTATGTTCAACGAAGTTCCTACATAAACTTTGCATATACGTCCATAACTCCATTTGTTAAACAATATTAAACTGTTGAAAAACTTGGAAGCAGGAAAAAAGATGTTGATGATTTAGATGTTACTTCAATGGGTAGAACCACCCGTGAACCACGTGTAGTAGTTGAAAATCTGAGTGAGGTTGATGTAGTGGATGATGGGTTCCGCTGGCACAAATATGGGAGGAAAATGGTTAAAGGCAATCCTAATCCAAGGTATGTTTCACTTAACTAGAATGATCATAAGCCTGTCCACAAAATATTAGCTTTGTAATGTCTCTTTATATCACTATTTTGAATTGGATAATTCATCTCTCTTCCAGTTAAGGGAGACATCCTATGTAGCAAATGATTCCTTTGATATGTTTACTGCCTGCAAGGCATCACAGTAACAAATATATACTCTTTTTCTTGTTTCAAATTGCTTACTTTTTTCCTCTTCTGCCTTGTGTAAGAAATGGAGTATATATTGCCTGTATTGATACCACTCCTACAACTACAACAGATATTTGCAGCCACCTGCCTCAATGGGGCTCTGACCCCAAAGTCTAAGATAGGAGAAATAGGGGTCGTTGGAGAAGAATAGTTATGATTATCTGTTCTCTAAACTTCAAACAAGCATTAGTTTCATGCAAATAGCACCTGTTGGGTGGTTGTGCTCATCCTCCAGTATTGCTTTCTAGTATTTCAGCTCCAAATGTTCACTTTTAAATTTTGAAAGGTAGCTAGTCATAAAAGAGTACCAAAGTCAACGAAATACTAGATATTTGATTTCATTATCACAAAATCTGACAACCTTTGGATGTATGAATCTCAGTAATTATAAACTGTATATGTATCATTTTCTAATCATTTCAGAAAGCCTTGGAAAAATTAACAAATATGCTTTTACCTTCTCTCACCCATCGATTCTCCCTTTCCTCCATATGTTAAAACTTTCACTGTGATACTAACGTAATATATTACATGATTGTATTTTACTAAGATATGTGATTTGTACTGATAACTGGTGACTAAACCATCTTTTTAGGTTTCTTCACTTCCCTTTTGTATGCGCCCCCTACATCCTGGTTCATTTGAAAATCTGTTTTACATGACTACGGTACTAATACCTTAAGATGATGTAGATCGGTGCATTCTCATGTTACTTGGGGAGAAATTCCAGATTTGGGTTATAGGGTTGCCCTTTGTCTTGCATGTTCTCTGGGCCTTCAGGGTGTGTTTGGCCTAAGCTGCCCAGGTGGGAAAGCCTAGGGTTGTGAAGGAAGAAAATCAACAGTGAGAAAAAAAATCATGTACCCTAAGGAACTAGGTTTACAGGTGCCCATATCAGGGACAATATTTCTGGTATTGAACACGGGAGTTACATCAAAGATGCATGTAACTCTTTAGCTATCTATGTATTTAGGATTATATGGTAAATGATGTTTTTTTTTGTGTCTTTGCTTTTACGCAGAAATTATTACAGATGCTCAAACTTAGGTTGCTCGGCCAAGAAACATGTGGAGAGGTCATCGAGCAATCCAAAGCTGCTTATTACTACATACGAGGGAAAGCATAACCACGACACGCCTGCTCCAAGGCCTTCTACCAGTGATACAGCCAACCTTGACCATGGAGCTGTAGGAGAATCAAGTCCTGATAATGAAATGATTGAGAAACAGCACTCACCAAATTCTGAACCGCCTGTCCAGAACCAACCTCAACCTGCCGAACCTGCCAAACCTGCCGAACCTGTCAAACCTGTAGAACCTGCCGAACTTGATTCAGGTAACATGGTTGAAGGACCACCAGCTGCGGTTGATCTACAAAACAGTGCAGATGTAGAAAGACCGAGTAAGCCCCAGGATGAGAGCTCTACCTTGATTATCCAACCTTAAGGCTCTGTGACAGGTGAAACTGGGCAAAGAACCAAAGGATTGGTAAAATCGCTTGCTACAAATAAAATGATTTGGATATGCATTTTAGCAAGGCAACGTCCCTTGCTGAAGGACTCGGTGATTTTAATACATAATTGTTAGGGATCTTATGTTTTGATCGTTAGCTTACTCTGTCTCTGATATTTATATTTGTCCTTGCTGTAAATTTCCTAACCTTGTAGTAGTTGATGAAGACTGAGTGTGTGATAATATTTGCTTGCAGTAGATATATTGATATTTTCATTACTAAACCTCCAACATTAAAAGATCACCACCAACACCACAAAGGATACCGCCGAAACCAAATAAACGGTAACTCTAATGCCGACCACCACCACCACCATAAAGCACCAAGTTCGACTTGTGGCGAAATGCAATCACATTCTTCTTCACATCACAATGCTCTATTGTTTTTATTTTTGGAAATCCAAGAGGCGCATACGGAGGTGTTTTAACTTTTACAATAGTGTTCTTTTATTGATATAAAATTAACTTACAACAATCATACAACATATTTTCATCATAAGTTCCTAATTGTTTGTCAAAATGAAATTTCCAAAACAATAGAAAACATCTACTTGGAAAAACCATATCTGCAAAAACTAATGGTGTGTTTGGTTGCAGGATTTCTAAGTAGGATTCCTATCAAAAATGGAATTTGGTAGGAATCATGAATCCTTGGTCTGTTTGGCTACCAAAAATCCTAGGACTCTTGAATCCTAAGGATTCCTAATTGCCAAAATTTGTATTGGACCAAAATCCCACCCTACCCCCTAGGATTTGCTAGGATTTTGGATTAATGAACTTAAATTTCAAACTTAAAATCAACAAAAAAATATTTCCTTCTACAAAATCATTATTTTTTTTCAAAATCATTGTTTTTTTTCAAAATCATATTTTTTCTAAAGAAGTTTAAAAATACTCAAATAATAATAAATCATAGGATTTTTAGTTGCCAAACAAGCCAAAAAATATTACTTGGATTCATGAATCCATGGAATCATGAATCCCAAGGACTCATGAATCCGCGGATTCATGATTCCGCCATCCAAACACACCATAAGAAGATTTCATGGTTCTCCTCCTGGTCTGTGAATGTATAAAATAGAAAAGTAAAGAAAGATAGAAATTAGGACTATAAGTTTCCAAAATAACACATAGAAACACCATTACATATAAGCGGAAACAGTCGCCTCGTCACCGTTTTTGTTTATCGGGTTCACTTGCAAATTTCATTGGATCCCCTTTGTTACTACTGCATAATCCTCTCCACAATTAAAGAGCGAAAAATCTCAAGATTCATATCAGTTTCCTGCTTAATAACAAGTACTTGCAAGCTGAATTAAAGAATGAAAAAGATGGAGAGAAGTCATGGAACATCCTGCAAAATGAAATATACTGTCATAACGCCCCTGTTGTTTTCCCATTTTCAAGAAAACATATTCAAATTTAAACAACTAAAAGAATTGTAGACGGTAAAAAAATCCTCGAATAATTTTTTATCTCAATAATTACAATATGAAAATTACATCACTTCCTAACTCATAGTCTCATATTTATGTTCCTCACCAACAAAAACTGATAGATCGACTAATACTGCCTCGCTGTATGGAGAATAAAACATCAAACACCTCCAAAATAGAACGCTAAAATTGAAGAAACCATAGAAAACTAGAAAAAATTCTAACGCATTATATAATGTACCCAATTTTCACATAAACAAGTAAACAAAGAAAAAAATCAAATGCAATTATGGAATCAACACTTCATATTTATAACAATCAGACTATTTTCTCTTTCACTCGGTGAAGATGAGGCACAATATTCTTCGAACGTGTCTGAGATTCCTAAGAAACAGAATGTTAAATCTAAGGTAGAAAGTAGAAACAGGTATCACAATATTAAAGTACAGGTAGCATTGCCTATAGACTACTAACGAGGTACGCAACAACAGAAATACACAAAATTTACCTACACTTTTATTTCCAAGCACATGAAGCGACCAATGCTTTGTTCATCCAGCCAAGGTATAAAGCTCCATCTCTTTCTTCGAGTCTATATTTTGAGCTATAGTTCTCCTCTAAGAGATTTTTAATGGCGTCGTTCACAACAGAATTCAACGGATATGGAGTAAAACCAGCCATCATAAATCGTGATCGCCATTTACCAAGAGGCTCATGACGTTCTATTCTCTCCCCTCCCTCGCAAGCAATGATGTTGACTACATCCCTGGCCAGGCAGTGTTGCTCGACATTGATCCTTTCCTTATGTTCCCTAGGATAGGCTTCGTCAAGTGACTCAAAAACAGCTGCATAATAGCTTAGTGTCTCGATTACGCGGTGAACAAACGGAGCCGTGTTGGTGTTAGATTCTTGTTCGACGAGAGTTACCACTTTGGGTGACAAACTTTTAACCAATCTCAAAAGTCGATCTCGGTGATTATGAGTTCCCACACTTTCGTCTGGCATATGGTGCAACATCATTGTAAAATTCACGGCCAGAGCTTCTCCTCGTCGAATTTCAAGGTTTTCAAGCTCTACCTGGTTAGCAGATAGAGCGCCAATATTGAACTCAAAAGGTACCTTACATGATTCGGCGAATCGTGATAGTCTTTGACCAACAATTTGTAGACCTCCATTACGGGCATAAGCTGAGACAGAATCATCAATACCAGTGATACGGACATGAGGGGGCCCACCAGGGCGACCGGCCATAGCTTGGAGAAAGGTAACCCACTGGCTTCCTTGAGAAATCTGAAAATCTATTATGTGAATTCGGGTTTCATCTTTCAGGGCTTCCACAATAGCACCATTAGCAGAAATATACCCAAACTTAAAATATGGACAAGCTTCGTACAGGATATGCATGTAAGAGAGAAGATCGGAACTTGCAGGTTCTTTGCATCTAAGAGCTTTATATATGGAACTACCTGAGGAAGCGAGCCTTGCCACAAGCCCTTCCAATATATATGCACCTAACCTCTGAATCGGCTCCCCAGAGACTGAAACCATCTGCCTCAACTCAGACATTAACCAATCTGTCCTCGAAATATCATTCTCAGATATTGCTTCGGCACAGAGAATGAGAGCCTGCTTTAAGTCCTTCTTTTCAATCACCTCTACCATTTGTTTCGATCTCTTTTGCTCAAACGAAGATTGGTTTTCTTCCGCTTGGATATTGCTATAAACAGAGCTTTCTGCGATATCTGAATCGTCTAGTATCACTGTCTCCAATTCCTTCATTTTGTGAGCTAGGTCAATGACTTCATTAGTAATGGACGAAGAACTTATAGGAGATCCATAGGTATTATCGGACGAATTACGTTGATCAGACGGGTGAACCTGAGAATCTTGTTGCGAAACCGGGCTCCCGTTGGGTGAAAAACTGATGGTAGATGGTGAATGGTAATCACCTCTTGTAGATGATGACTCTGGGGTGAGGTTATGATCAAGAGAATTTTGAGCGGAAAAATGAATATGTTGGCTATTGTCAATGTCATCATAGGATAGGTAATCAGATAAGTAATAGAGATCGTAATCTGGGACAGACTGATGATACAACCCGTTTGACATATCCGAATTTTCCTGATTCTGCATTGAATTAAAACCTACGGATTTATGAGCCTTCCGCTGGAAATGCACAGTATATCAGGTGACCCTTTCCAGCAAAACTACCCAACTACCTTAAACTGAGAACACATTTATTGGAGTGCTATTGGTTTTCGGCATCTAATGATGCACTCTTTCTACCCACATCTACCTCAATGTGCTCAAATAGGCGATATAATCTGCAGACAAAAAGTTTTCAGCTAAATACGCTGACGGAGAGAGTGATCCAAGTATAATTCGATAACTAATTGAAAAGATTATAGTGTGATAGCATAATAACATATATGGATGCTTTAGTACCGAAAGAATGTTTCTAATTCTTTTTTCCTTTTAGTGAGGAACTAAGTTTTTAAAGATTAGGTTATCATGATGTATTTTAAATTTAGACCCTAAACTCTGAATTTTGGAGTGGTCTTATAGTTATTACTTCTTCTCTTGTTTTCAGATTGGGTTCCCTTAGCCCACCAACTAATGCGAAAAAAGAGCATATCGTTACTTATTTTCGTAGAGGAATAATTGATCGAGTCATTTAGTCGAACAGTGAATAAAAATGTTCACCTATGGTTCTCACTAAACAACTTCACCCTTTTCACCCAAAAAAAAGAAACCCCCAAATCATAAATTGAATCTCAAGCTTCTGAAAATTATAATCTAATATAGAAAACAAATCATACCAGAGATATTAAAGTTCACCAAACACATAACCCTAAAATGAAAACTGCAAATAGACTTCACCTTCCACAGATCTCAGAGAGCAAGACTACAATTTTCACAAATCTCTCAACAAATACTCCATTTTTGTCAAATCTAAACCAACCCAGTTTCAGAAATGAAGTATAACCCTAAAAGGTTTAACCCCTTCAAACTTTGAAACTACTAAAATCACAGTAAAATAGAAACCCCTATCTTATCAGTTCAGTTCCCAAAATTCTTTCACTGACCCATTTCCAGAAACTATGAGATCTCCTAAATAAACAAATACCCAAATCTTATAACCTATCAAATTATACTAAAATAAAGTCCAAATTGCTTTCTCATAAGTAAAATTGAAGAACAAACATATTCAAATTGAAGAACAACAACAACAACAACAACAACATCAAGAAATTAAATGAAAAAGTGAATATAAAATCAATGGGTAGTTGACATACCTTGTGAAAAAGGTAAAGAAAAAAACTTTCCTGAATTTTGAGGTTGAAGCTCCAAAGTTGAAAACTTTATTGGGTATTAGAAAACAGATAGAGATAGAGACGAGTGAAAAGTTTTTAACTGAAGATTCCTCCTTGAGAGAAAGAAAAAACAGTTGGAAGAGCCGCGTGTTCTGAACTTATAATACTTAAAATTAACAATTACCCCAAATGTTTATTGAAATTTCGGTATTGCCCCTCCATGGGAATTCTTAATAATTCATTCAAGAAGACTCCAAGTTCATGTCAATTACATGGAAATCCAATCCAAACTTCTCTACAAATGAAAGAGTCAAACACAAATATCTTAGTCAAAGATGTGTACTCTCATCAGTGACGTTTATGGTCAACTAAGTCAATGAAAATATATTTGTTTTTTAAAATAGAAATATGATTTAATTAGTTTAAGGACAGAGTGTGGTCCTTCATCAAAAAAAAGGACAGATTGTGGTATTTGATTCCCAATTGTTATATTAGCTAGCTTCACATGAATATTTTCGAAGACGTCAGACTAGTGTATACTTTATGAAATTAATGACATATTATGACGAGTGGTTGTTGAGTAAAATATGGGTCAGTTCAATACAACTAGGTTTGCCCGATTTACGTGAAGACAAGGGAGTATATGTCAGCAGGGCAAATACTTCAATCCTGAAACATGGGGGTTGAAGCATGTCTAAAGCTTACTGACTTGATCCTGAATCTCATCAAAGATCTCAGTCGGTGATGATCTAAAGTATTTAACTAACTTGAGCAGTTGAGCTTCAAGAGTCTTCCAAGAAGGAAACATGTCCTAAAGGATCTATAAACTCGGAAACTTAATCCCTCAACATGGGTATAACCTCAAAAGAAAATCATAATATCTCATAACTACGAAAGAATAGTTTTAATCGAACAAAGTAGATCTCAACCGCCTCAATTACGGGGCCTACCAACAGTCAGCCAAAATAACTTATAAAAAGTAATTAACTTCTCTCGAAGAAGGTACGAACTCCACGTTTCACTCAATACTCAGTTCTTTTAACTGCAAGGGCAATCTGATTGTCTTGAGCGTCGGAGAGATTTTCAAACTCCTTGCAGATTTTCCCTCAAGGTTCAAAGGAGCAGTAGAGGAAGCAGGATTGATCACAACGGCATCCAGCATCACGGTCTCATCATTTTGACTGATACCAGATTGACAAATATTGATGTCAACAATTTTTACTAAGTAAATAAGTTAAAAAATTGACTAAGAACAAATAAGGTAGACTAGTAGACTCTCGTCGAAGCCACCAAAGAAGGGGACCCGAAAAAACTCTGCCACATGAACTTTAAGTACTTTATTTTGTTAAAATAAGGTGAGACCAGTCAACAGTTGGTAGCCCAAGTGGTTCCAAGGTGTTGACATAAACTCCAGAAATTCCTGGAGGTCCCAGGTTCGAATCCCAAAGAAGGTGGAATCTTTGGTTATTTGAATTGGAATTATTAGGGTATAAATAAGGTAGTGTAGTTGGGCTATAGGCCAGGTTATGTTTGAGTGGGCTATAGGCCAGGTCATGTTAGAGTTTGAGTGGGCGGGTTGCAAGCTTATCACATCTTTGATGTATTCAATGCCAATTGTACGACAATGTAATCGGTTTCCAAAAAAAAAAATAAGGTGAGACCTAAACATTTCCAACTGTTGTAGGTTAAGAAACTTTAATTTATTTAGAAAAAAAAACACCAGTTTTGATGATGTAATGTAACCTGCTAAGTTTTAATTAGGGAGAATTTGACATACACCCCCACTATTATATGAATATTAGGACTACACCCCCACTTTTTGAAAACTTTTGATATACACCCCCACCTGGACGGAAACCGTCAACTCAGAGTTAAGTTGGGTGTGTGTGAAACACACGCGCGAACCATGACGATTTTACCCTTTTGTAGATGTTGAAATATTTTGAGCGATTTTGACATACACCCCCACTATTATATGAATTTTTGGACTACACCCCCATTTTTTGAAAAAAACAAAATTTTTCAATTTGCCCTCCAACGATCATCTTTTACCTTTTTTCGTATAAACTTATTTATCTTAGACAAGCTAAAAGATCAAAGCGAAAGAACTTATTTATCTTATATGTCAAATAAGATAAATAAGTTCCTCCCATATAAGATAAATAAGTTCTTTCGCTTGATATCCCAAATAGTTCCTCCCATCTTTTCTATAGTTTGATATCTCAAATAGTTCTTTCGCTTTGACCTTTTAGCTTGTCTAAGATAAATAAATTTATAAGACAAAAGGTAAAAGATGATCGTTGGAGGGCAAATTGAAAAATTTTGTTTTTTTCAAAAAATGGGGGTGTAGTCCAAAAATTCATATAATAGTGGGGGTGTATGTCAAAATCGCTCAAAATATTTCAACAACTACAAAAGGGTAAAATCGTCATGGTTGGCGCGTGTGTTTCGCACACACCCAACTTAACTCTGAGTTGACGGTTTCCGTCCAAGTGGGAGTGTATATCAAAAGTTTTGAAAAAGTGGGGGTGTAGTCCTGATATTCATATAATAGTGGGGGTGTATGTCAAATTCTCCCTTTTAATTAGTTAGTCTGCAAGTACAATGTGATTTCAACGAAAGAGGTAGAATGTGGCAAGAAACATAAGAGGACAAGTCTAACCAAAACGCTGAAAGAACTTAAATGAAGAGGAACTTACTTTGCCTAATTTATCGCATTCTTTCTAGAATTCTACAAGAAAATCCGATTGTAGTTGAAGGGAAAATAGGTCTTGTTCTTTCTAAAGGGTGCGACAATTTTATCAACCACTTCTGATCTTTAAGAAGCTAGGGTCGGCCTAATTACACTTGTTAGCTAACACAACGAGGCCGTAACCAATGATCTCCAACAAGGTAGGAAGTTGTTAAAAGAAAGATATGGCCTACACTGTACAGGCACAAATAATATCGTGAAGTACTTAAGCCAATTAGAAAGTGATACGCCACACATGTATATATCGTGCTATCCTAAGCTATTAATATGATTTTAATACAAATTTACCTCCACTTAATCTTAAAATTTTTGAATATCACGTATGATTAATTTTCTTTAGAATTCTCTCGATGATTAGGAATTGGGCTCGAGTGGGACGGAATTAACAAGCTAGGCCCATATCAACTACAAGTATCTCCAACCAATATCGTCTTAAAATCATGAAACGCAAAAAACCATACATTTAGGTGAGAATTTCCATCAAATGATATCTACTTATTTTCGAGATAGCAGGATTTTAACTCTGATATCTCCAATTTAGATACATGCATCTTATCATCTAACCAAACAGAAGTGGGTTTTGCACATCTCTTTATTGTTTTACAAGTCTCTTGACTAGCATGAGATTAACATGTATGTCTGAATGCACTTATTACATTGTGCCGTGCGACGTGGGTTGAAATTTGACAGTTCTTCCTATGTATATCACATTATGCCTAATGTCTCCCATGATGTCATTATCGCCCGGTTAAAAGTTATATTCTTGTCTCAGGTTCTTGCCCCGCAAATTCTCAAAGTAGTAGTGTTAATTTCTTAGTTACTACGAAGTGTCTTTTCTGAAGTCATAGTCTTTTCAGAA
Organism: Eschscholzia californica subsp. californica; assembly: GCA_002897215.1. Lineage (NCBI taxonomy): Eukaryota > Viridiplantae > Streptophyta > Magnoliopsida > Ranunculales > Papaveraceae > Eschscholzia > Eschscholzia californica. Next base: position 1,138,621 of record BEHA01050193.1, read on the forward strand.
GTCATATTAAGAATGATAACAGAGATGCTTATCACTGAGCCACTATTCAATCACTTCCAAGATATTCCCTTAGAGCATCTCCAGTCTCAGTCGGGCGGAGGCCATAAATTCAAATTTATGGTCTCCGTCCGGTGCTCCAAGCCCAGCTGCTTGGAGCGGAGGCTGGAGCTCCACCTTCAGTCGCGCCTAATGTTAGGGGCGATTGAAGGGAGGCCCCAAGTGACCGTTGGGGCCCCAACGGTCACTTGGGAAATGCCCCCTAGCCGTTGGATTTGCTCCAATGGCTAGAAATGGGTCCAACCCCTATAAATAGGGGTTGGACCCATTTTCATCTCCCACACTCTTCATCACTTTCTTTCTCTCGTTCTTGCAACTTCCATCCTCTCCATTTCTATCTCTCTTTCTTTCAATTCTTTTTTTTAATCTTTTCATTTGTTCACCCATGGATCCATTAGACATCAACGAATTCGATAACCAAAGTTATATGGAAACGTTGTCCCTTAATTCTACTTACCCGTCGGCTCAATTAGGAGTTGATGATTATGAAGTATGTGAGGATTCTTGCGTGCAAGGAGAGACGACTTCGACAAAGATAACTAAACGGGAACCGTATAAGCCGGATGAAGATATTTTACTTGCTAATTGTTATTTGAGAATCACATTTGATGCGGTTGTCGGAAATAGTCAAAAATATAAAGTATTTTGGCAAAAAATATCGGATGAATATAATGCGAGTGCAAAGTTTCAACGCACACTTAGAAGTTGTAAATCTCGTTTCAGTGAGATAAGCTCGGAATGTCAAAGTTTTATATCGACTTTGAGGATAATAAATAAAGTTCCAAAAAACGGAGAAAACGATTATGACCGGGTAATTGTTTCTAACTTTTTAATTTCTTTTTTCTATCTTTCCACTTCATTCATAATATATACTTATATATATTTTGTTTATTTCAGTTACAAAGAGCTATCGAATTGTATAAAAAAAATCATCAAGGTAAAGGGCTTAGGTTCCTATATGTTTACAAAATTTTGATGACACACAACAAGTGGATGGCAGACATGCCAGGGTCAACATCCGGCAAAAGAGATTCTAATACCAATCCATCGGAAGAAAGACCAATTGGCCGTAAACAAGCCAAAGCAAATGCAAGAGTTGGCGAACCATCCACACATTCTACCGCTTCAAAAACTCCCAATGACGGATATTGAGAAAAAAGAGATGAAGAATCCCAACAAAGATCAACAAGTTTGAGTGAAGCTGTACGGGTTCAACAAGAGACCCTAAAGGTGCGACAAGATTTTCTACGGGTGCAAACGGAGTTGGCGAACCGACAATATGGGACAGACTTAATGAAGATTGATGTTAGGTCTCTTGACGAACATGCTCAACAAATGGTTTTAGCGGCGCGAGACGCTTGGTTCAACGGTGCACCACGAGACCCAAGAAACCCCTTCTAGTTATTTTTAATTAATTTTTCTAGTGTTGTTTAGTCGTATTTAAGTAGTTTTAAATTTTTAATCAATTATTAGTTGTAATCGATGTTTTTTTTAATTGAATTTTATTAGTAAATTGGGAAATTTCTAATTCAAATTTTCGGCCTCAAGAGAGTCTGGGGCTGGAGCTGAATTTTAGGTGAAAAAGTAGTTTTTTCGGCCTAAGACAGGCTGGGATTGGAGATGCTCTTAAGCCTAGCTGAGATAGAAATCGGATTTCACGACCAATAATGTAAGCTTAAGTCATGGAAGAGCTGCTCCTCTGTTCCAGTAACCTATCAACAGTCTGGTTTTTACCCTTAAACTAGAGAATTAGCTATAAAAAGTTGGCTTCTTTCAACTTCTATCTCATTGAAGATACAGTTTTGTGGTGATAAAATGTCATGAATTAGAAGGATACTGTATTGTACCAACCTCGACTCCAAATAGTGAAGTCATTAACAAATGACTCATATTCTGAACACTAGTTGATTAGCAAGATCAAGCAAATCAATACATATCTCATGTTTCTTACAAAAATAACTTCTCCATTAGACTAAACATGCTTGACAGGCCTTCGTTTCGGATCGGTTGCTTGATAATAACTTCCAAGCTCAGGGGTTTCACCCTCTTTTTCGTAGATGCCCGTACCCAACTTACTTTCATAATTATAAGCTGCTTTATCGACATCTAACTCTCTATGCTTATGCAAGTATCTTTTGCTTCTTTAGAGATCTCGGCAAGTTTCCTGCAAAGATTAGCTATTGATATTAAACTAATAGTATATCTTGCTCGTTAAACCGAGCTTATGGTCTTCTATAATTCGTAGTACAAAAACCTATTCAGATTGAAACAACAGGTAACTAGAAAAACTAGCTTAAAGTTACCAGACGGCTAAAAAGAGATTGCCAAACTATTTGCACTCATTCCAAGACTTCCCAATCCATGATAGATACAGAAGATCCAATGTTCTAATGTATATATAGTAAATAACAGGGAACACTTCATTTTGTGCTTAATTAGTCAATAACTTATCAATTATTTAACTAATGAAATTCCTTTCAGTTTCTCACCGGCCATATTATTGGCTGCAGCATGATCGTGCTGAAAACTCCGTTTCCTCCTTCACCCAATCAACAAAGATGAATAAAAGTCAACTAGCACCAACTCCAATATACACATGAACTGCAAAGTGGGTTGAAGCAAGGTGGGAGCAGATCAATACCAATATCCACATTAGCAATCAACTGTGCTCTGCTGACTAGTGAGAGAACCTCAGTCGTTTGTTCTTCAGTTATGTGGATTACAAAAGACTTCGGCGATGATGTCCTTGCCGAACTTTTTTTATGAGATGTGCTCTCAGGAGCTCACCGAGCTTGAGTTTGTACCTGTTGAGGCCCAATGTTTTTAAATGAATAGTATGCACCGAAAGTGAATAGAGTAGCACCAAAGAAAAGCAACCGAGATTCTACATTAATCCCTTTGCTGGAGAGCAATCACACCACATCATCATACTGTCTTTTCACCATCAAAACCTGAAGTAGATCAATTAGAGAATTCAAGAATAAGGAATAATAAAACAAAAAATATTAGTATTATTTATTTAAAACGACAAGGTTTTCATTTTTCCAATGGTTAGTAATTTGTACAAGAGGATTTTTCAATCCTATCATACCAACCCCAATTCCATTTCAGAACCGAAATAAATTAAATTGATAAAAGAAACAAGGACGCTGAAAATACTACCATCACACAAGTGGTTAGCAAGATAATAATGGAAGTTTCTGCACAATAACTGAGAATTCTATCAGCTGCAGGCTAGAAGGAACACAATATCAACTTCGTATCTTATGGAGTTTTCAGCTTAACTTTTTGTACTTCCAGTTTTTCACAAACTAGTAATAAGACAGGAGAAGGTTATAGTCTCATTGATTAAGACGTTTTCTTTCTACTGTTTTTCTTCTACAATTGCAATTCATTGGATTTGTCTTAATAAAATTTTAAATACTTTTCTCCTTACAAGTTGATAACTTACAAATAGCTCAAGTGTTCACCTTTTAGATAAATCAGATTTCAAAAAAAAAAGGCGATGTATAATCTTCGAGTGTTTACTCTGTTACTTCGTCATTTCGTTGGAAAGTGAAAATCGAAAACTCCAAGGGCGAAATGAAGTTGATAATGAGTTTTGGGTGTTCCTGACTCTGTTGTCTTGAAGAGCTCACCAAAATCCGTTCCGAGGAAGGGTATATGTATAAATTATGCTTCCATAATCCCAGCCAAGTTACCACCCAATTGAGGTGCCTAAATTTTATGAATGGCTCACAGAACCGTGAACAACAAATTCGAACCTCATTGTGGAACAAACCCAAAATCAGTATTTGTATCTATCACCAAACTGCAACCGGGTAATTTTCTAATTCCTCTCTCCCTCATTTTGCTCCTAACGTTTGAAACATCAGACCATCTATTCGCCTCCGCATAGATATTCGACAATAGTACATAACTTCCCCCACTTTGAGGCTCAATTTCGAAAAGCCTACCTGAAACAATCTCCCCTAACACAGTATTAGAATGTTGGGAACATGCTCCAAGTAAAGCTCCCCAAGCACCAGCATTCGGTTCTACAGGCATAGACTTAATGAGTTCATAAGCCTCTTCTAACAGCCCGGCTCGACCAAGAAGATTAACCATACAAGCAAAATGATCTGAAGAAGGAACAATTGAGTACTCATACTTCATACAATTGAAATACCTTCGCCCCTCTTCAACAAAGCCTGAATGACCACAAATCGTCAAGATAACTGTAAAGGCGACAGCATCAGGAATAACTCCTTCAGCTAGCATCTGATCGAAAAGGTGAATTGCTTGAGCACCACCTTGATTTATTGATAGCCCTTGAATCATTGAACAATATGAGATCAAATCTCTCTTTTGCAACCCCTCAAATAATTCTATTGCCCTTTCCATGTTTCCACACTTAGCATTCATGTCAATAAGGGCAGCAACAATACGAACACTTTGAATATTGATTGACATCTGGTTCAAATAGGATTCAGCCCATTTAGCCAACTCCAAGCTACCCAATTGAGAACAAGCTGATATCAAACCCACCATCACAAATTCATCTGGCTTAATATGCTTCCCAATCATCTCGTGGAAAACCTCCAGAGCCTCGTTCGGCTGTCCATTTTGTACATATCCTGATATCAATGCCGACCAAGCAACAAGATCTTTGTCAGGGGTTTGATCAAACAAAGATCTTGCTGATGCAATATCACCCATTTGAGCATACCCAACTATCAAAGAGGTGTAAGCAACAACACTTTTCTCAGGCATTTTATCGAACAACTCGTGCGCCTTCTTTAGATGACCAAATTTAGCATACCCACTTACCAACGCATTCCAAGTTTTAATATTTCGGTTTGGCATTGCATCAAACAAGCTTTGGGCAGAATCTAAATCACCACAATTAGTATACCCGACGATCATAGCCGTCCAAGAAACCTCATTTTTGAAAGGCATTTCATCGAAAACCTTATTCGCAGATTCAATCTCTTGACACTTACCATACAAATCAATCAAACTAGTTCCAACAAAAATATCTCTATCCACCCCATACCTCAAAACTGAACCATGAATCATTTTCCCTTCTCTTAGAGCTAATGCTTTCGAACACGACTTGATTAAAGAAGGAAATGTATAACTATCTGGAAGAGTATGAGTTTGCTTCATACAATTAAAAACACTAATGGTTGTAATAAATGAAGATTTTTCACAATGCCCTTTGATGAATGAGTTCCAGAGAAGATTATTAGGTTGTGAAACACGATTGAAAAGACTAGAAGCGTAATGAATGTTAGAGAGAGAGTTACAGAGACAAATGAGCTTGTTTATGAGGAAATTATCTTGTTCTGCTCCTTTTATGATGACCAATCCATGTATTTGTTTGAGATTTTGAATGGTTTTGCATGATTTGATTAGGGTTACAAGGAAGAGAGATGAACTCAAGGGTGTGTCTCGTTTTGGAAATTTAAGGGGGAAAGGAAGTAAAGAACGGCACATTTCTTGTTCAAGAAAACTAATTCATATTTCTTCTTCTGACTGTAAGTAACTAGTTCATTCATGGCACATTTCTGGTTATAAATAATAACTAGTAGTTCAATCATGGAAACAATCTTTAAGGGTAGAAATCGAGTCAAGTTCTCTTCTTCTTCTTCTTCTCAATAATACTATGAGAATGGAGTGAATCTTCAAACTCCAATCAAGTATTCTTCATCACCTTAAGGACCCAATGAAATCGTTCCAAGAGAAACGGAAATGAAATAAACCCTAGTTTGGTGGTTTCAATGGAGGGGAAGACCGAAGAGGGGAGTTCCGAGTGCTAGATACGGAAGGGAGGGAAAATTCTAAGGGTTATTTCCCAAATGACCCCCCTACTTTATGACCAGCTTTCCGCGTGACCCCCTAGTTCATCGAAAATATCGAGATGACCTCTTTTTTACTGTTACCGTGAAAAATTCGTTAACTTTTTATTTTCTCTCCAAAATTACCCTTATATGTTGTCAGTGCATGTCTTTTCAATGCGCGCCACCCGAGGAGCATTTAATTCTGAAACGTCATCAAGTCACTTATTTCTCTTTAAAAACTCTCTCTATCTCTTCATTTCTTTTGATTTATAAAATTTTATCTCTATAAAAATTTTCACAGGGAGAATGAAAGAGAAATTATATTAAGAAAACAACTACTTGCATGATGATGATGATCTTGTTGTTGGTAATGAAATGAATTAAATTAATAAAATCTGGAGAGGAAGTTGCAAAAAGTCATGAATCGGATGATGATGAAAACGTTGATGATGATGAAGATGAAGATGTTGTTAATGATGACGATGATGGTGGTGATGATGATGACAATGACGTTGTTAACAATATCAACTATAAAGCAGAGCAATCCAAACTACAACAAAGAGCATATCAAATAACATGAACACTTAAAAAACACTAGAAACCGTACAATCACAGATAGATGATTCTATGATTTAGGGAGAGAAAATGTAAAAAGTTATCAACAAACATAAAGTTCTTCTCGAACATCTTCGTCCATCATCATCTCAGATTTTCTTGCGTCTAATTGCTGATTTTTAGTAGCTAAAGTTAAGTAAAGTTTGGGCGTGTGCCATAATAAAAACTAGTTGTGAAGTTTGGGGTTTTTTTTTTATATTTTGAAAGTAATGGGGGATATTTAGTATTCATTCATTCAATATTTTTTATTGCACCAAATCCAGATGAGGGAGAAACTAATCCCCATCTTTTACTGGTGAGAGAGGAAAATATATAGATGAGGGAGACTTTCTTTTTATTAAAATATAGTGGAACTAAGATTTCTTCTTCCATTGTTCGAAGTGGGAGGAACCGACATCTTGTTCACCTTTTGGTACAGTAGAAACTAAGATTTTGAATAATGATTCTTATGAATATGCTGATCAACTTTACCGAGAGATTTTATGCCCCTTATAAAGATACAAAAGTGATGTGGTAGGAGAATAGCCATTTGAAACATCTTGATAAACAAATAAATAATCGATTATAACATTGAGAACATAAATAGGAATTAGGCTTTCCGTATGATACCATTGTTATAAGAGTGGCTTATAAGAGCGAAAGGGAGAGTTACACGAGCAGAGATAAAGAGCGCAAATCTAAGACTGAGAGTGGGAAATGGGTTTCACACCTTTTTGATTTTCCATCTTAAGAGTTTCCTTTTCACTTCTTTTTTTAGATGGAAAATTATTTTCACAATTTTTACTCCAACCAAACAAAAGAAAATCGTTTTTTTCCCAAAAACAATTTTTTCCAAGCCTATTCTCACACCTATCAAACATACCATAATTCCATTCTCATCATGACTTATTGAATTTGATTACTATTCAAATATGTGAATAGATAAGGGGCAAAACTTGCTATCAATCTCCCGCCAACTGACCGAAGTGGCCGGCCACGTCAGGTCGGCCACAAACTTCGGGCCCAAAAAAAAAAAAAAAAACATTTTGGTTTTTGATGATATTTCTTTCTCCATTTCTGTTTGTGTGTGTGGTCGCTATTCTCTGTTCAATTTATAACAAAAAACACATTGTAACCAAGATATTCCAATTTAGGGTTTTGGATATTCTCTTTCTTCTTCTTCTTCAATGGCTGTTAAATGTTTCTACTTGTTCAACTCTAGACTTATCCATAATACTTCATTTCCTCTATCTTATACTTCAAATTTACTTCCTTCTAACTTCACTACTACTATTAAAACCAAAAGAGAAAGGAAAGGTAGACGTACTAATACTAGTAGTTTTGTTGTTCTTTCTACTCATTCAAACCCTAGAATTCTTAAACCTAATCGAAGGTCTAGGTATGGACAAACTCTTTCTCCTTATGATAGTGACGACGACCATGATGATAATGATGAAGATGATGACAGTGAAGATGATGATGATATTTCTTCCGACGTGAGTTGCAAACATCAATTTTAACCTCTTTCGTTCAATTCATCTTTGTTTTAAGCTCATTTTTCCTTGGATTTTGTGGTTGATAAGTGGTAAATGAGAGGAATTTGACAGTAAAGCTTAATAGGAATGCTCTTTCATTATAGTTCTCAATTTTGTTTGATTTGAGATAATTATGTTTTTTTTTTCCTTTAGGTGAGAATTTTTTAGCTTCAGAATTTTAACTAAGCTTCATTGTCAGTGTTTGTATAATGCTCTTATGTGAGTAAGTGTTTGAATTTGCTCTAAACGAGTAAAGTATCCGTTCGTGTTGCAACAAAAAAATAAGGATTAGTTCGTACTAGTGACCAAGGAATGAAATTTGGGTTGTGGTGGAAATTTGGGTAGACATGGAACTGGAAATTTCGAAATTTATTTCCTTGGCAAGGCATTGTTAAGAGAAACTTCGTTAAAAATTTCGGTTTCGATGGAAATTTCGGTAAGCATGGAAATGGAAATGATATTTCGAAATTTAATCCCTTGCTAGTGAGAGCTTGACTATCTTGTCTCCTAGAAAAATGCTTGCTTTTACTGACAGAGTAATGATGTGTTTTCAGTTAGATCTTATTTAAATTTGTTTTCGGTTTATACTATACTCCTCAGCTTCAGAGGGATTAATGTAGACAGAAGTGAGGCGTAAGCTCCCTGTATTAAGTGGAAGTGGATGTTTTCAAGACTTACCCTGACTTGTTTAGGGAATGAAAAATCGACCTTTGATGCTTTAGAAAGCCATTGCTTCCAAAGCAGATATGAATTAGTTTTTCTTGATTTTTTTTCCGGTAACTTCTATTGTTGATAAAAGGAGATTGCGTAAGAAAAAAATACCAGGGCTTACTTACTTATGCACAATTGCATGCATGATGCTGTTCTAGGGTTCATGTTTCTGTTCATGCCCTTCATTTTACTGCATAAAAACAGTTATTTGGATTTATAACAAATGTTGTTCTTGGAGTTCATGTTTCACTTGTATGAAATTTCGAAACGAGATTGGCTTTCTGTTTATTTAATGAATGACATATGAGCCTAAACTTAAATAGTAGCTTCTTCTTTTTGTCCCTTGGCGAGAGCAACTTTCGAATGACTATATTTTATCTTGGCAGGATGAATTTGATGAAGTGGAGGATTCTGATGCTAAATCGCACAGCTTTCATTTGGCAAAGAACACGAGAAATAGACAAGGTACTCTCAATGAACTCTCATATGACTTGAAGAGGTTTGATATAAGTTCATAAAATAAAAAATATGCCAATAAGTCATGCAGGCGGCCGAAGAGAATTAAAAAATAGGTTGCAAGAAAGATCCTCTTATAATGGACAAACCAATAGAACTGCAGTTAAACAATTGGATGCAAGTGCTGGTATGCACACCCCAGCAAAGAGAAGTTATGGAGATTCTTTTCATGCTTCCAACAGACTGGTGGAGATGAGATCCGTAGACTCTGCCAGAGGACGAAAGGTATCACATGGTACACCTTGCCGTTATCTTTTGATATGTCGAGTTAACCTGGTTTACTAGGATGGAGCAGAAGATCCTAAAAATGTGTTTCTTTGGTTTTGCAGATGAAGACTGCGAAATCTAAAGGGAGCAAGTTTGATCAATTATCGGAAGAATTAGATTTAGATGAGAAATGGTATCCACTTCTTGATTACCTTACCACATTCGGGCTTAAAGAATCGCACTTTATGCAGATTTATGAGAGACACATGCCTTCTCTTCAGATAAATGTAGCTTCAGCAAAAGAAAGGTTGGAGTTCTTGATGGGTGTGGGTGTTAAACAAAGGGACATTAAGAAAATACTTCTGAGACAGCCACAAATTCTCGGGTATACGGTGGAAAACAATATGAAGTCCCACGTTGCATTTTTGGTTGATATTGGTATACCGGAGTCCAGAATAGGCCATATAATTACCGCTGCCCCATCACTGTTCTCTTACAGTGTCGAGCAATCACTGAAACCAACAACAAGGTATTTAGTTGAAGAGGTTGGTATCAAAAGTCATGATTTGAGTAAAGTTGTGCAACTGAGCCCTCAAATTCTGGTTCAGAGGATTGATAATTCTTGGAACACTCGCTTCTGCTTTCTCTCCAAGGAACTGGGAGCACCTAGAGATAATATAGTAAAGATGGTCAAGAAACATCCCCAACTTCTTCATTATAGCATTGAGGATGGAATATTACCCAGAATCAACTTCCTCAGGAGCATTGGGATGCGTAATCCGGAGATTGTGAAAGTACTAACGAGCCTTACCCAGGTTATAATTTCTGAGTCTCACGCTGTATCCTCAATGTTTTGATTTGCTACAATTCTTGTCACTGCTTGGATATCTCTGTGCATTGTACACAAGGAATGAAATTTCGGTAGACATGGAAATGGAAATATTTCGGTCATTTCGACCGAAATATTTCAAAATTAATATCCTTGACAAGGCATTGTTAAGAGAAACTTAGTTAAATCTCGGTAGGCATGGAAGTGTAAATATTTCTGTCATTTTGACCGAAATATTTCGAAATTTAATTCCTAGATGTACCAAGGAATGAAATTTCGGTTTCGGTGGAAATCTCGGTAGACATGAAATATTTGAAATTTATTCCCTTGACAAGGCTTTGTTAAGAGAAACTTAGTTGACTTTCGGGTTCGCTGGAAATTTTGTTAGGCATGGAAACGGAAATATTTCGATCATTTCGACCGAAATATTTCGAAATTTAATTCCTTCCATTGTACATGTTCGGCCTGTCTCCCATGTATAACAGTTATTTGGGAAGGGGGGAATATATGTTGAAATTCCCGTGCAAAAGAATATGTGCTCAGGAAATGTTTACTATGTTTACAGGTACTATCTCTATCACTGGAAGACAATCTAAAGCCCAAGTACCTGTACTTGGTGAATGAATTACGGAATGAAGTGCACTCATTGACCAAATATCCGACATACTTGAGCTTGTCTCTGGACCAGAGGATCCGACCTCGCCATAGGTTCTTGGTGTCCCTAAAGAAAGCTCCAAAGGGTCCATTTCCTTTGAGTTCATTTGTTCCAACTGATGAAAGCTTTTGTCAACAATGGGGGACTAGTCTGGATAAGTATCTGACATTTAGGCAAAATTTACTTCTGAAAGAGTTCGCAAATAAGTATCAAAGAAAGGGGTGATGAAATTACAAGTCCTACATGTTATACTAAGTTGATCAACACAATTTCTGAAATAGTTTGGTGTTGCTGACATCCTCTCCACAGCTAAACGGAAATCTTATATATTCTTCCAAAGCTGCATTTTGCAAAATAAGGTTTGATTCTTTATTTGCTTGTTTAGTTAGTTGATAAGATTCTGACTTCGATTGTCTGGTTAGCTTTCTTTTTGTATCTTTGTAAGAGGTTTTCAAATTCCATCCTTGTTCTACCATATTTTAGAAGATAGCTGCTAATAACACATCATTCCTTACTAATCTATATCTATAAGCTAATCTAGCTTTATTTAGGAATAAGCTTAACACTTCTCGAGCACGAAGAGGCCAGATATTTTTCAATAACTAACTGATGTTTCCTCAGTAGTCTTAATAGGATATGCCCCTTAGAGACTCTCTGGATCTGGGCAATGACAGATTAAGTGATGCTGTTAAATTTCTATGCAAAAATCTTGTATCGTTATATGCTTATATGCTTATGACATTGAACTTTTTATTAACTCTTTCAGGCTGCTTCACTAATACTTGTTGGAAGTCCAATTTTTTCAAAGTTATGGGGGCAGAAAGCTAACGTTTTGTACTTCTGCTGCTCCAAACTTCTGACATTCCGTTCTTTTTCTCAACTAACATAGGTATGCATTAGTTATCTTTATTACCTCGATAATTTGTAAATCAAGGTACCTGAAATTTTGTTACTCAATGCTCTTAATTCTCTTTTAGATTGTATAATTTCAAATGTCGTCACCCTATAATGGCGTGAAATCCTGTCATTTTTGTAAGCTGTTATACCTACTAGTCACTGATGTAATAATAGAACTAAATGGGATCAAAATTTACAAGTATTATCCAGCGGTTTTGTTGAATAAATTCACATTTTCAATTAATCTTTTATGTCTTAAATTGTCGCAAGGGAAAGAATGTTACTATGATAATTTCATGTTTTAACTTGTGATGGTACTTTGTAACCAGTGAGCTCCTAGATCATTATCGTAGTTGAGTACTTGAGTATGGTGAAAGATATTCATCATTCATCAATTTCTTACCCGGATACGAACTTATAGGAATTTGATTGAAAGTTCTCTTTTGCTGGAATACGCAAAGCTCCATGACGACTGGGTTCTCCTTGTACATACTTTTACTAATAAAAAAATGAGGATATAAATCCTAGAAAATATCGTTTAGTATCGACAATAGGTCTGGAGAAGTATCTGAAAGGGTGAAATTGAGACACTTTAACCTTATTGAAGTAAGGAACCCTGGCATATATGTTGGAAACAGTACTATCATAGTAGATAACATGGAGTTGAAGGAAAAAATATGATCATGATTCATGAGACCGAAAAAACGAGTTCTTCATCTCATCTTATTTAATTTTGCCTACTACCTAGATTTCAAATTCTAGGTATTTATACTGAAAAGCCACAACAATTGCACCTACCAAGGAAACGAAAGGAAATATAAATGGACAAAAAAAGAACCTGTTGATATATGAATTGCTATCTCTTGAATGTTGTTACTATAAATTCTTGCTCCAAATTCTTGATAGTGAAAATAATCCCGTATCAGAAAGTATCTCTGATAGTAGTAATAATTAGTCGAGTGAAATCTTTGTTAATAATTTTGTTACTTGCTCCCAACTACATACATTTTTTTTGTCACATCTCATTTACATTTATACTAATTTATCTTATGGTAAGAGAATACATGCTTGGTGTTAATTCCTCGTTCATTCTTTTTGTTCCTCGTGAAATTACGTTACAGTCTGCATACTCTCCGTTTCATATTTCAGTAACTTTTCTAATTCTGTTGCCTTTAATTCGCATTATACACCACTGCTTTGGATAATATTTCGACGGCATAAACTTTGGTTTCTCTGCACTATTATAACTTGACATCTCAGTCTGCTTCTAGTAACATATATTTGTAGGTTAATGTTCTGTTTGTAGAACTCCTTTCAGAATCAAAGTCGAGCACATTGTGTAGAACTTTCAGATCTTGGTGTAAATTACTGTGCATATGCGAGTCTTTTACATAACTTAGTTCAAAGAACTCGACCAATATCGAATCATTACATTCAATATAACTAAGAAACTTATGTAAGCCGGTCTCATGTGGTGTTTCTATGGTCTCAATAAATGTTCTTAGTTTTTATTTCTTCGTTATACTTGTAATGACAGTTTATATGAAGATCCAACGGCTGATTTCTTCTGATGTGATCTTCTAGTCATATATATTGTGTCGAGCTCTACATGTGGGTATAATTTGCTGTGTGAAGGAAGTGTTTTTCGCTCTGTTTCTTCTATACTTTATACCTGGAATTCGTCTCATTCCACAGCCAAACCCATTAACCCAATTTTGATGTAGTATGAATGTATGATCACAATCAGATACTTGATATTTTTTTTTGCATGTTTTAGAATAACAGATCTTCAACCTTAAAAGAGCTTGGTGATCTATGATGGTGATGGATATTTGTTCTGCCTGTTTGGCTATATAATTGTACAACTGCCTTACATGTTTTTGGGAATTTGGGCCAAATGACCCTTGACCCGCAATAGTTCGGTGGAATGACCTTCATTTTCAAGTATTGTTCAAATGACTCTATTTTGGCCATTTCCTTCCATATTTGCCCCTCGGTATAAAAGGAAGTCTAGATTTTCTAGACAACCAAACATAAAAATTGACGGAGAAAACCGAGCTCTCTCTCTCTCTAAGAATGAAAATCAAGCTCTCTCATTCTAGAACGAAATGATGTCTTCTCTCTTCGATTTGTATGCAATTGAGTCCCAATCTTGAAACTAATCTCCCATATATGGTTTGAATCTTAAGTATCTTCTTCTTTTCATCTAAATTTCGGCTAATTTTTGTTGAGTTAGGGTTTGTTAAATTTGTTGAGGTAAAATCTTGTTTGTTATAGTTTACCTTATTTCATCTTAATTGTTAATTTGTTTCATACTATATGTTGCTTTGTTTGGTTTTGTATAGGTTTTTGAGTTATTTAGGTATTGTTCATCTTCCTAGGGTTTTACCTTCTTATAACTTCTTGATTGTCTTGTTTTATGTTATGTTTTACTTGTTTATCTATTGTTTAATGTTAAATTCATCTAATGTATTGTTAATATTTCAATTTTTGATTGGGTTTTGCCTTAATCTTATGCATTGTGCATAATTTACTTTGATTGACAATGTTTACCATGTGTTTGTTAATAATCCTCAATGAATCAAATTATTGTTCATGTTTGTTGAAGTTTGGTCTTACTTCATTTTCATTATTACATCTTATGTATTGTTTGATTGTCAATTTACTTGTCGAATTCATCTTATGTGCTTTCAATTTACATGTTGAATTCATCTCATGTTTGTATTATTTTGGAAGTTGATAGTAATTTTAGTACGTACAAATTATTAATTTATCTTTGTTTTGTAGGGTAATTCTTGATGGAATCCGTGAGCATATGGTTATTTCATGATGGTAGATTAGAAAAAGTGAATAACGAAATAAAGTATATTGGTGGTAAACAAGCCGAAATAGTTCTATCAGGCGGGACTACACTTAGAGAACTTCGTGAAGTTGTTAGAGAACTTCGTGTGTTTGTAGATGTATGACACGAGTTATTTGAACTTAAATATGCAGGTTGAACACTTAAAGGAACTTCTTTAGTCAAATATTTTGGAGTGATTGTAGTACAATTTTGATGTATGTCATGATTTCTCGGTACATGGTGACTGAATTTGTATTTTTGATTTGCAATTATTGAATACTTCGACTAGTTACAATTTTTATATGGAAATACTCCTCGAGACAATGTGAATCTAGCCACCTCCAAGATCTGAGTCTAGACTCCTGCAGTGTGAGTCTAGACTTTTGCAGTCTGAGTCTAGACTCCTGCAGTCTGAGTCTGGACTCCTGCAGTCTGAGTCTAGACTCCCGTAGTCGTCTTGTCATCATTGTTATCGCCTAAGTTTTTTACAACGATGGAAGAACATAAATTTATGTCTTGGAATAATCACATACATATTAGAATTCAAAAGTGCAACAAGTAAAAACCACATACACACAACGAGACTTCACATATTATTTTTCTTCATCGACACAACAATCTTTGTGACAGTAGTTGTGATCTATAAATCTTTTTTCTCAGTTATTTGGGCCAAATTTTCAAACATATGCTCCAGCTGGGCAATTTTCAAACATATGTAAGGGAAGACAATGAGCAAGACTAAGGCTACTTCGTTATGGTCATTTGCGTGATGGTTTAGATGTCGAGCATTTGTGTTCTCCGTACTCGATGTCCAACGAGACAGACCGTTATTCGGATTATGTCTGAACTATGTTGGGAACCAATATGGATATTTATACCGTCGGTTCCGACCATGAAGACGATCCTAATCTCATTGAAAATTCGTTAGATAGTGATGCTTAGGAAACCCCTACGTACTATGTAAATAATTGTTTCTCTATGTAGGAAAAGTGTTTGGTTCATTAGTAGTATTAACGATAGACAGATGTGTCAATGTGTATCTTTTCTTATGTGAAATGTAATTTGGTTTGTTTTAACGTATTAGGCAAGATTGTTACAAAGTAGACATGTCTAGACATAGTCTCCATTGGTCTAGACAGAGTCTAGACTTACCTAGACAGACTAGACCTACCAACACAGTCTATACTAGTCTAGACCGAGTGTCGACTTGTGTAAATTGAGTCTATACTGGTCTAGACTTGCCTAAACAATTAATGAAATAACAAAATAGGAAGAAAAAATGATTGGAAGAAAAAATGATTGGAAGAAAAGATCCATGACATATATATGAAGTGATCGCAGGTGTTGTCGTTCTTGTACACATAAAATAACAAAACCATATAGATCCACACTATCTCGTACCTCCCGACTTAACTGTTGGAAAAATTAAACAACACGAAACACAAAAATCGAAATCGATGTTCAAACAAAAGGCCAACTGTCTCGAAAAAGACTTTTTGAGTCATATTGATCCAAGCCTTTCCTGCCTTATCTGCCTCAAGTTGTTGGAGTTATGCTAGTCTTTTAGTCCAAGCTCGATCCCTTGCTACTGCAACCATTTTACGCTCAACCCTTTGAATCATCTTCTTCTTTTTAGCTTCTTGCACCTGGGCTTTCCGTTTCTTTGTCTCGGACCGAGTTTACACAAACACAATTTTACAATCAGATATGAGTACTTTTATACAAATCAAGTATCAAACAAGAGTCAATAATT
The DNA here is from genome assembly GCA_002897215.1 of Eschscholzia californica subsp. californica. Classification (NCBI taxonomy): domain Eukaryota; kingdom Viridiplantae; phylum Streptophyta; class Magnoliopsida; order Ranunculales; family Papaveraceae; genus Eschscholzia; species Eschscholzia californica. The sequence goes on from BEHA01050193.1 coordinate 1,155,039, forward strand.
TCTATATAGATCTATTGATGCCCATTGTTTAGAAGAACAACTAGGTGCGATATTGTTGTAGAATCAATATCAAAAACATTTTGTAGAAGTACCTTGACAATGAACAAAATCAAACCTTCTTGATGTGGGACTTCTGTAGTCTAAGCAATTATCAATCACTCCAAATTTACTGCAACCAAACAACGTCATATAAGATGAAAGAATTAGTTAATAATTATGTAATCTTTCTATACAAAATTTGGTAACTTAAGAAACAGTTTCGCATCTTAGGACCTAATATACAAAAAAAGATTGTTATATATACTCATTAAAGACTAATTAGCCAATCATATGGAAACTATGAAACTGATTCAACAAGCCATCCATGTGATACATACAAGCAAAGCATATGCAAACACTCATAACATAACATAACAAGCATCTCTTAAGTACCTAAGAGATGCTTGTACCTAAGAGATGCTTGTTCAGGTATCACACTATCACTTGCACCTCTAAAAACGATTGTTTAATTTGCAGACAGGAAGCATTTAATAAAAATAAATTCAACAATTTTCATCAACTTTACTTAGCACTAATTCATTAAAGACTAAGAAAACTTTGAGGGTATAAGATCCAAACATGGAGGAAGTTCAACCCAAATATTCTTTTTTATGTTATACATTACAACCTTACTAAAAGAAGACATAAATGAGCTCAAGCAAACCATGATAAACCCACCATTACAACTACCATACTTTAGAGTATCAACAAGCTGGTTCGTTTCACACTTAAAACGAGATGGTGCTTGCGGAGATTGAGCTGAAAAAACAGAAAAAAAAAAATAGATCAAGCATAAAAGAGAATTCAAGTCAAAAGAGATACTTAAATTGGTATTCCTCTTCGAGTTCACTAATGAAGTTAATTACAAACAGACTAACCATAATCAAACCAAAGGAGATAAAATGTATCTTAAATTAGACCCAATTCACATTGGCTTTTAGATGGTAGAGTCAAATGGGGGTTTGAACCCACAACATGGACTTGGAATTCAAGTCAAATTATATTTTAAATCAATACCATCCAAAATCGGGTTAAGAAACTAAAGAAAGATCCCTTTTCTATATAAATGAAAAATTGCCATGTTCAAGGGGAATTTTGTTTATATCTAACAACCCTTTCAAGATCTCAAAATAAGTCTAATAGCTTTGAGTACAAACTTAAAGAAATGGGATTAGGGTTTCAAACTGATGAAATCCTTTTTGGTAGAAGAACATAAATGATCAATCTTTGAATGTATAAGATCAAAAATAGGTCATTCCAAGCAAAGGAATAGATAAAGAATGATCTATTTAGTAGTAAGAAAGAAAACATATTTTTTTAGAGAGAGAAAAAGTATGCACACCAGAAGCAGAGGCAGCAAGGGAAACTTTCTTGATCAAGATCAACTCAGATAATGGTAGGGAACCAACGTTTGGAAGAGAGACAAAGGGGTAAATCGTTTTCTCCGAACTGATTAGAAATTAGGGCAAATTTGTCGGTCTAGATAATCTAGACTTGATTTAATATTGAGGGGTAAACTTGGAAGAAAAGAGTCATTTGACCAATACTTGAAAATATGGGTCATTCCACCGAATTATTTTTGGTCAAAGGTCATTTGACCCAAATTCCCCATGTTTTTGGTTAGGTGGCAGCGGGTTAAATCTTAATTAATTCAATCTTTTTTGGGTGCTTCTAAAGGCACCAAGCCGAAAGGTTGTTAGCATCCATTTCTGTTAGCATCAGGCACAACCGCTATTTTCTCTATTAGCACCAACCAACTATGTAGGCACCGGTCCTTTCTCTGTTAACCCTAACCCCTCCATCCATCTCTTACAAAATCCAACTAGAATTGGGGATTTGAAACTTTCTCTCTCTAACCTTTGAAAAACCAAACTCTACCCAAAATTCCACTATCATAATAGCATGTCCACTAAATTGCCTACTTCGTCGAAACCACAAACTCGACAAGTTAAGAAACCCATGACTGCTACAGGATCACTTGTTTACGTGTGTTTAAGAGTAGTCTAGCAAGGGGACTTTACGGCTTCAACTCAAATCATTTTTTGAAGGAAGGTTTGCCCTTAAATAGTCTCTCCTCAGTTCTTGTACCTTAAATCAATGATCTCAATGAAGAGCTAACTTGCATTGTGAGATGATATTAATGGTGGGACAAATCTGCAACCTTGAAGAGTTTGCTCAAAGATGTGTCCCACTCTGAGCAATTTACCCTGTAGTTAATAAAAACAAGTATCAGTGACCAACCAATCTAGATTCCTGTGGCTTGGACTGTTATTTAGAAAGAATGTAGTTTACGGTTGAATATGTCTCGTTTTGGCTAATTACGAATTGACTAAGAACGTTTTTGTTCACCGACTACCACTTTCTTCTAATTAGATGATTCGAACACAAAAAACAATGAAAGAACAGAATCCCGGTAGGTGTTCGGAGAATGTTGCACTCTTTTTAGGGTTTTGTTTTGGAAGAAAAATGGATTGGGATTCTTTTGTGTTGGAGAAGAAGATGGAAGAAGCAAAACGAAAGTGAACGTCACCCACATTAAAAACAGGTGCTTATAGAAAAATCGGATCAATGGCCACTGATCCAAGTCAATAAAATTTCTGGATGCTAACAACCTTTTGGCCTAGTGCCTTTAGAAGCACCCATCTTTTTTTAAGACTGGAGTGTTATGTATACAAAAGATTTTGACTTAATTTGTGATATACTGACTCAACTTCTTTAAAAGATAAGATAATTCAAAGTTTGATTAAGATATGGATGGACTAAACTTTTACTTGAGTAACTTGCATGTTGAATTAAGTCAAAATCTTTTATACATTCAGTATTTTCTTTTCTTTTTTTGCAAAAAGGGAAATGACAGTGCCCAGCAATTTTGCCCATTAAAATGCCCAACTTTCCTTATTTAGAAATAAAAGCGGTCCCCACCGTAGTCAAACTTTGAAAAACCCTTGTCTTTTAGTGATTCCACATCAGCTGGGCAATTTAATGGGCTAAAAACTGGGCACTCTAGCATCTCCCTTGCAAAAATCCAAAAGTTGGACTAGTTTTTTTTTTTCTTTTTATGGAAGAAAAGTTGGACTAGTTGGATGGTTAGCTACAAGAATTATTAACTAACTTGTTAGATTTTATAGTGTTACAATGTCTAGAGTAGGACGATGAATTGTTAACTAACTTGTTAGGTTTTAAGTTTTACGGAGTTCCAATGTCTAGAGTGCGATGATGATAAAGGTATCATGAATGGTATATATTGTCTAAGAAAATAGTCTAAAACGTAGTACAATTTTAATACCGAACCAAAGAAGAATACATCTAGAGTATTTGATATTCAAATAGTACTTTATCGAGTATCATGTTCTGATATTTCTACCATGTACATCGTACCGGAGTGATCCGTGTATAAGGTAAAACGGATTGAAAAAGAATCTAGAGATCACAAGATCAACACTATGTGGAAGTAGAAATTTATCTCGAAGTTTTTGGTGTAAAACCTAAGAAATAATTGGTGTAAAACCCAAGAAATAAGCCCAATATTAACAAAAATCCATAAAAAATAAGCAAATTACTTTTACCTGACAATGTAATCTTACTGCATTAAACAAAAAGTAAATAAACACCCCTTTTTTACTATCTAATTTTGTGCAACGTATGTATTTTTTTTTTTTTCCGCGTGTCTCAAACTCTTGACTTTTAAAAGACTAAATCTTTTGTACCCTTAGAATTTCCATTTCCCTTTCAAAAATATTGTGGACTAGACAGGAAATTTGTCAAACTATGACACACAGGAAAGGGTATACTCTAAAGTAGGGGGAGATGAAAGTGAGCTTCATGCCTGCACAGCTGCACTTGGAAATTCAAAAAAATAAATAAATAATGAAAGCCCAATACTTTCTTTGTTAAGTTTAAAACTATTTTCTTCAACAAAAAAAAAAGTAAAACTATTTTCATCATCTATTTCCCAGTATTACAGAGATTTCTATATTTACTTCTTCTCTTGCTTTTCTTTTCTATTCTATATTGAACTCTCTGCTGCTACTACCTGCATTGATTTCTTGATTCATTCTATCAAATCTTTTCTTCTACTTCTTTCACCCTCAAAGAGCACCTATCTACTAGGGGGAGGAGGAGGAGGAGGAGAAGAAGAGTAAAAAGCTTTCTAATGATTCTTCGGAGTATGATCGAGTTTTGTTCGATGCTGATGAAGTCAAGAATAAGCTGTAAAAAAGGGGGAAAACTGTTCTTTTGTTTATATTCTCTAATAATCTAAACTAGTAATCTAAACTATATTTCTTCTTGTTTCTAAAATTTCTCTATGTGACTGTTGATGCTGCTTGTTGCTATTTGAGGAGATGAAGACGGGCTCTCTGGGAGATTATGTCCTTGGTTGCTGCAAAATCAAAAAATCCCAGTAAACAACCAAGACATCAGATGATATAAAAAAAGAACGCGACAAAAGTAGAGAAACTGAGACCACAACCAAATCCAAAATACATGTATGTACTCCTATACAGAGGTCGGTTTGTGATCACCTACTCAGTAAGATGAATGAGAAAAAATATCCATCATCTAGCCGTAGGTTGTCGTCATTCAATCAAGGATTGCAGAGCTTGGCCAAGTGTAAAGCCCAGTTAAAAAAACGAAGCCTACTTCGGCTGGACAGTAACATGTGGGTCTTATTACACAAAAATCTACTGTAATGAGTTGTTTCAGATTTGAATTCGAGAATAACACATCCATCGTATATCAGTTCAAATTCCATATTTTGGATACTGATATTATCATATTTGATCTGATAGTCTACTGTTTACACATTTAGATCAACGGATGTTTGACCCGTTAACATCCAACAATCAAGGACTCACAAGTAGAATTAAATATCATGACAGTTCACATATCATTTTCACAATCAATCAAAGAGGAAGGTTTAACACAGGTAGTCTATTTTAATATGTTGTAAAATAACTATAGTTAAAGAAAGTTCACCTCTCGGGGTCATTGTAATTGGTATGAGAGTGGTGAGGAATGTCATCACTTGTCGAACCATTGTTCATAACATCAAGCAAATAATTGAAACGACCTGCGGACTGAAAATCATTTTGCTCTGCACAAGCATGGCATAGAAAAGATATAATCAAGAGAGAGAAGGAAGTAGGAATGAACCAAAGCGAAGCGAAAAGCGAAGCAAACCTTCTAAGAATTTTAACTCGTCCATGGAATAACCAAAGTAAGGTGAGTGATTAAGTGGGTTAGCTGCTAACTGAAAATCAGCTAAACGCCTCCTTTCAAGTTCAAGAGCATGTTCATTCATTAACTGCTTCCGGAGTAACATGGAATTCCCCAAGCCTCTTAAGCCTCTTGGCACTGTCAAAGACATGAAAACAAACTATGAAACTTGTCTATTGAAGTATCGGCCATTTTGGAGATGTTTCTACCATGGAAAGCAATAGCAAAAATGTGGACGAAATAATTGAAATTTTAGTTTGCATACAAAGTAAGACCTCACTAGTGCATTGCTATGTATTGCCCTATTGAAATATGATGAGAAAATAGTAACATAATGAATGTATTTGATGATCATACTCACTTGGTTGAAGCTCATTTTCAATTTCAAGATAGCTAGAAGGGTAGTCCATTGGTGATTCAATTTTCCTGCAAAGACAAAAATCAAACTAACAAATCAGAAATTGATCTATGTAGAAAAGAGAGTCAAACACGAAAACACAAGTTTAAACAATGTTGCATTATATGTTGAATAACATAAGTTCTCATCACATAGACAAATTGTTTGAAGTAAATCAACAACATTTACCTGTCAGGAAGCCTAGATTTTTCCCGGTAAGGCTTCACGAGAACCCGAGAACCGCTGACAAAGTGTGGATTGCCTTTACTTAAAATCTTCTTCACAGTCTCCGGATAGAGAAAAGTCACAAACCCAAACATTCTTTTCTGTTGGCATGGAATCCTCACATCCTGAACAGGTCCAAAGCTCCTACATAATCAGGCTTAAAGTTAGATGCTTATAAACCAATTAAGAATTGATGTATACAACTTTTCAATTTCTTACATAAAGTAGTTGGCAACATCTTCCTCAGTAAAAGTGCTCTCAGCCGGAAAGGTCAAATAAATCTGTCTAGACACAGAGTCGTTCCTCTCACTTCGGTAATCAACATATCTTGGAGCATCTTCCGCCAAGATTACCGCGTGCTGCCCATGAGGCCTGTAACTCAATTTTTCATATCAAATAGTTAATCACATTTACATATATTTGAAACTTATCCAAAGACATTGAGTAGTTGGTTATGATCATACCTGTCGATGACGCGAATACTGTTCTTCAGTCGAGCAAGAAGCTTGGTGAGACTATATCCAGCCTTCCCATGTCTCTGGCTCTCAGTTAGATACCCTTCAGCTTGGAGTATCCTCCCGTACTTCTCATAATACAACATTGGCAAGGCAGCAATTGAGACAGGATACCCTCTTCTTGATTTCAAGAGTTCAGCCAACTCCAATTCAAGCTTCTCAAGAGATCCAGGCAAGAACATATGATCTTCATTTGCCAATTCAGATCCATTTGGCCCAAAAAACTGAAACAAACTATCTGAGAAAGTTTGTTCATGCAAGTATCTACAGCTAGTTCCATTCTTACAATATCCCTTGTTATAATAATGGCAAACCTTCAGAGGAAACTCCGGCAAGCTCGGTGATCTTCGGCTAGTTCTTCCAGCCAGACCACCCAATGCTGCATCTGAGTAACAAAAATTGCCTAATCCCACAGCATTACCGGACTCCACTTGACCATCTAAATTCAAGAATTGAGATTGGTTATGAAGGTTGTTAATGGATTCATAAAAAGGGGGAATGAAATCCAAGTTCGGAATAGGTTGTTGGTCACAGTAAGGAGTTGCAGGAGAAGAGAGTGGACGCGATGAAGCTGGTAAATATGGACTAAATCGAAGGGGGATATCAGAATTTGATGTCAAATCCAATGAAGTTGATTGAATTGGTAACGAACCTATAGGTTTCGACGACAATGAAATATCCAATTTGGCTTTGTTAATCAAAGCTTGAATCAAGTTATCCGGACCAAACGATAACCTAATCATTTCTCCTTCATTAATATCTTGTAATAGAATATACCCAAAAACCCTAGTAGCATTTTCAGGTTCTAACTTTTTGATTCTACTAAAAACAACCTTTAAAGACTCTGAAAAATCCATTTCAAACCTAATCTAGTAATCTTCCCTGAAAATGCAAAAGAAAACAAGGACAATCAGAGATGAAACAATAATGTGTAATTACTTGCAATAAAACCTAAAAAGTAGGAATCTTTGATGAAATCATTAACTATATCAATCAAACAACCCATTAATCATTAATTGATATTTAACAAAAGAAACAGAGAAATTAAAAAAAAAAAAAAACAATCTTTGAGAAGGTTGAAAAGAACAAAACTCGCTAAAACAAAACAACCCAGAGACAGAAAACAAACTAAAACCTTTTTAGACCTAAAACCCTAAGAAAAAGTATCTATTAAACATAGAAAGTTGCTGTTTTGATTGAATTTAAAAAAAAAAAGACCCATATTTAGTACTCTCTGTTCTATTCGAGTAGACATTAAAAGAAGAAAGAAAAAGATTAGGATTTTGAATAGTTACTGATAATAAGGCGTAGATCTGAAGATTACCCACCAAATCTTACAGGCTAGTTTTGATGAAGAGAACGGCGTGAGTGAGTGAGTGAGTCAGATGAACCAATAAAAATCCTTACTCCTCCATGGGTGGGGTTGTATCTTGTTTCTCTCTCTAGAAAATAAAAAGCCTCCCGAAGTCCTCGTGAAACACGAACAAGGATAACTATCAAAGGTTAAAAAAAGATGCCAGAGCGCCTCTCCTTGGGTTTCAAAATCTTATTTATATAAGGGGAGATTTCGATTTAGCCCTCAATTTGTGATCAACTTTCCCTTTTGACCCCCATGATTGGTTGACGGTTTGTTTTGGCTCCCGAAGCGGTGAAGCAATAAAACATTGAAATTAAAATAATTATTATAAAAGAAAGTAATATTTGTATTTTGTGTTCTAGTTTTTAAATTCTAGCCCACATTATGATAAATTGACAATTAAAATTACTTTTGGATATCCAATAAATAATGAATAAAATGAAAATGTATATAAAGTCAAAGTCTGTTAAGAGAGAAGTATCTTTGTGATAGGGAACTTGTAATTTGTAAATAAGTAAGAAAGTTGTCAATCTAACCAAGTTTGCAACTCGCGGAATCACTTTCAGGACAATGTTTAATTGGTCGCCCAGGCCAGCATTCTTGACACAAATTTGAACCTAATTAGTAGAGATGATCTCAGAAGCATGGGTGGTCTCAGAAGCGGGGCTGATTTGCAAGGCATGGTTTCTGTTGAGGCGATTTACCTTTTTTTTTTTGAGAATTCGACTACGGTCTACGTCGGTCTACGTTAGTCGCTACAAGGCATAGATGCATCATGGAGATGTAATGAGCACGATAACCGCCTAATTTAAACTGAGAGTGAAAGAGGCCTACAGCCCGACAACGAAGAGGTCTAAAGCCCGACAAATTATTACATTATTCATAGCCTAAATTACATAGGATAAATCTTGATGGCAACTGCTTCCACCGAGACTCGATCCCACGACCTCATGGTCTTAAGAGGGGTGTCCAACCGTTACACCAAAGGGTGGTGGACAAGGCGATTTACTTTTGTAAGGAGGTATCCATGTATTTTTGAATTAGAAAGGGAAGGGCAGTGAGGCGGTGGGATTAGGTTTTTTTTGCGCTATATAAACTGAAACCCCTAGAGATATCTTACTACTCTAACGAATCTCTTTGTAATTTGTTATTCTTATCATTGTAAAAATCATCGCGTTGTTGTTCGTTTTTTAGTAGGTTTCACAAACTGAACCACGTAAATCTCATTGTGTCATGTGACATCAATTACTTCTCTATTTCTTTTTCACTTGTTCTTCGTCACAACATAATGTTGTACTTTATATAAACGGTGGAATTGTAGAAAGTGAGTTAGAGAGAGAAACAAATAAAAAGAATTAGAGACAAATAAAAAAAATTAGAGAGAGAGAGAGGGAGTACAACGATACTGCCCTTCAAAGACATAAAAAAGTTAGATAGAGAAAGAAGAGTACAACGATCACATCCATTCCTATTCTTGCAGATTAAATTTTTTCTAGACCTGCTATAACCAAAAAAACAAATGGAACCTGGAGGTCCTGTGAGACCGTCCGGATCCACCCTTTTACCCACGCCCCTAAAGAGATGGGTTAAGAGCATCTCCAATGCAAGACTCAAGAAAAACTCTAAAAATCCTATGTGTCAAGTGTGAAAAATGGATCTCTAAATGGTCTCTTTCCTATTTAGCCATTTAGAGACACTCTATTTCAAAACCATCTCCAATGTAACACTCAAGAGAAACTCTAAAAACCTATATTTTAGTTTAAAACTAATTGATTTGCTTATATGGCACTTAGAGAAACTCAAGAGGACACTCTAAACTTAAAGTGTCCTCTTAAGGATCTCTAAAATGAATCTTGACACATCACTTTAGAGATTCATGTTGAGTTTTGCATTGAAGATGAATTTTAGAGAAAAACTCAAAAAATTCCTATGTGGCACTCTAAGATTTAGAGTTTGAGTGTTGCATTGGAGATGCTCTAAGGGTCCAAGAATCCATCATGGAGATTTTACGAATTTGGAGATTATATTTAGTCAAATAAACTTCGTGAACAATTAACACAAGTCATCAAACTTGCAACAAAAAAAACACAAGTCATCAAAAATATCACCCAACCCATTAATTAATTGAAAAAAATGAAGAATTAATCAAAGAGTCATTTCTTTCGAACCCTAAATTGATCAATCGAAGCACTAAAGTGATCTATCCAAGCACTAAATTGAATCATCAGATGCCTCAAATATGTTCTTATGGAACAAAAATGTTCTTGAACAAAATCCTGATTGCGAAGTGGACGAAGAGATATGGAAACAAAGGACAACTTGCCTTAACTCGACATGTGCCATTGTGGAGGAATCGAAAAAGTACTGTAGAAACACAAGTCATAATTTTTCCTTCACCTTGATACGTGATACCGAATATCCCAACTGTAATTCATAGAATTTTTCCATCCACTGTCACAGGCCTATGTTATTTCTTATTTTAGAGAAAAACTACCTAGTTGTGAAGAAGATTTTGCACTGACTGAATAGTGATTTGTCTTGAAGGTACAACAACCGTCTAACATTCTGATATACATCAATCTAAATAAGGCCGAAGGCGTTGTGCCAAAATTTTGGTAACCATTTTGTTGAGTTCTTTCAAACCCACACCCATATATGGAAGAGATGCCCATCCCCGCACCCCGCTGTTCCATTCTCAACCCCGATCATAGTTGCCTGAATTTGGAACAGATGTTCTTCGAGCCTCCAAGTTATGGACTCTTTTCTTCCAAAAAGACCTAGCAAATACAGAAAATATTTGATCCTGCTGATAAATGTTAACCAATCGATATTGGAACCAATGAAGATATTCAAGACCTCAACAAAATGACTTTAGTAACAGCTGAATTGCAACCTACAGGAAACGAAAAACCCTAACAGCACCGCATATTAGAACTAGGAGATGTTAGGAACCCGGTTATATCCAATTGTGTTGTAGTCGTCAGGCTTCAAGAATCACAACAGAGTGATTTTCTTTCATCCCAGCGGGCAGATCTGCATTGTCACATAAAGGGTATATAACAAAAAGAAAATACTATCACTTTCCCATTACAGAGAAGCTATCCTATCATACCAATGACTTCCGAAGCATGAACTCCAAAGGTGGCAGAAGTAAAACACCAGTTCATAACAAAAATCAAGGAATATCACGAGTTTCTATTAACTGTGTGAATCTTCTGTTGTGTATTAAACTCAAAAGTTACATTTGGAACATACGATAAACACCAAAAAGAATGAATACAACTTGAATTTGAGAAGAAAGGAAAAAATATCATAAGGTAAATTGATTGATTCTATGATGCCTTGAGACAGATATATACCTTCACATTCTTTTTCTTTTTTGTTATTAGTAGGAAGACTGAACGCTTCCGTGGTTGTAGAGTATAATGAGCCAGGGCTAGTGAAAAACTTCATTCCATGATATATCCTGTAATCACAGTAACATTTTTTAATACACAAACTGATCAGTTATGTTCAAAAGCAATTATAAAACATCTTATATAGACAAGGTCCAAAGTTTTTATCTCAGATTTTTAAGATGCTATATGAGACATTAAAATGTTATTTGATTCATTATGGCATTGTTCTTAGAATCTAAGGCTCAATATATCTATGCAAGTGTCACTATTCAAAAAACATCTCTGCAAGTAATCCTCTATTTGTTTCATTTGTTAGCTTGATAAGTTTACACAGGGAGGATAAAATTCAAAGACAAGAAGGTAGTCGAAGAGTCTATTGTTTTCTAACTCAGGGTCCTCTATTCCAATGGAGTAAGAGAACATATTGTGGTAAGGATATTTCACTTTTGGATTTCACCCTTTATATTAGTTCCATTCTACTTGTTTCTATTAATTTTCTCATAATATCATTCGTGCACCATTCCAAAAAAATGCAGGGAGCCGATCTTAGTGCAGGGAAAAATCTTACTGCAGTGCTAACCAACTCTAAGAGTGCCTCCAAAAGGATCACAAGAACAAGAGTCGCCTGAGGTGCTTCTTGAAACGTTATCGTGAGTGCAGCCCAAAGCATCACCACAAGTGCCAACGTAAGTGTCTGTCCCGCTTAAATTGTCTTTAAAAACGATGTTGTGGACCCCCGTACTCTTACAAAAACTACCCACAAAAGGCAAACAAAATTGTCCAAAAATGTTGCCAATGAACCTGCATAGTCTCCTCGGAGATGCAACACAAAGCATCACAACAACTGCTCTTGTGGACAAGATGGTTACTAGTTCGCCACCGAAAATACTACAGTCATCAAAAACGTGTATGGAAGTTTTGCTAGGTGACGACGAAAGGTTGTCGAAAATAATAAAGCTTCGTACTAAGTGTACCAATGTGTCAGCCAAAGCGTCACAATAGTGCTAATAAGGCATTGGCAAAAGTATCCGCAAAGGAGTAGCCTAAAGTGCCTTCCGATGTGTTCTCGAGATGACAGCAAAACCATTGAAAAAAGTGCCACAAGAAGTTGCGTCATAATGAGCACAAAATGCCATTGGAGATACCGCACGAAACTCCTGCAGAATCATAGTCGCAAGTGATCGCAAAAGCTTCACTAACAAATTTGAGAGTTTCTTCAGAACATTATCATTCTATATGTATCTCGCAAAACCTTTGAATCCTTTTAATACTCGCAGAACCAGCTTTCATTTCATTTAGTGGACTTCTAATTCCCTAAGTTGAATCACCATTCCTAATTGTCACATCTCACATGTATTACAACTATACCTTTTGACTTTGAACACAAAACTGGTTGGTTAAAGCAGCCAGGCTAAGAAATGTTTAAAGAAGCCAAGTTACCTGAAAGTGTTATAGCTCCACATAATGAATTGAAAGATCCTTTCTCTTTCCATTTGCTAACAGTCCGTTATTAGATATCAGAGAAGTTCGATAGACCTTAAAGAAAAAGAACACGTTTTTTAGGTTTTCACATTCACAAAATGAATTTATCATCACTGTATAAAAAGTAAAAATAACTATAAACATTGTGATATAAACCAAAGGATGCAAGGAAATAATATGAATTTTATAAATCTCAAGTTTTTACAACAGTGTAAGGAATGATAGCTCACCTTTTATTAGATAAACAACCCTTAAGTAATTACAGCTCAAACATCAATTACATCGCCCGGTGCAGAATGAATGCATCCACAGCTATCTTATATGTCACGGAAGCCTGTTAGCAGATGGCGATCTGTCTTTTCCAAGCTATGCCACATATCGGACATTCCAGCATTGAAGAAACTAAACTTTCAGCGTATCAGCAATGCTAATAGACTTATCCTCTGTGGGCAATTCTCTGGCCAAAAATGAGTAAGTCTGAATGTCGAGACTAATGTCCCTTGATTTCACTACGTGAAGAAGCTTCATGCATGTGTCTGACTCGCCCGCCTTCAATAGCCCATCAATCAAGATAGTCCAAACAATCTCATCAGGATTCCATGGTCCTGAAAGTACATTCTCAAACAAAGCTTGAGCCTCTTCTACCCTGTTTGCTTTGCAGAGAGCACAAATTAATGCTTTATAAGTAATTAAGTTCGGTTCTAATCCTTTAGAAACAATCGTGTTTAGGATTTCAAACGCAGAATCCAAATTTAAATTCTTCGAAAAAGTAATCAACAACGAATTGTATATTTCTTCGTTAGGAGAGAAGCCTTTGTGTATCATACTTTCAATCAATTGATTTGCTTCGTATGATTTACCTTCTCCACACAAACCACGCACTAGAGTAGTATAGGTTTCAATTGTAGGGTCACACCCATTCTCTGCCATTCTGAGAAGGATGCGAGATACCATGTCCTTATTGCTATCAACTTCATCCACCCTGCAACTATTGGTGCCATCCACACACATTTCCTCAGGCGGCAGGCATTCCTTCTGCAACCCTTTCACCAAGACACTGAAAGTTCGGTAGTTGGGTTTGCAATCCACACTAATCATCCGCTTCAAGAGCAAGAATGCATGATCCAGCTTACCCACCATAACAAAACCATCAATTAATGAGGTATATGTAATATGATCAGGATGTATTCCCTTACGCTCCATATCTGCAATTAATGTCTCTGCGCGCTCAACGTTGCCTTCTTGACATAACCCATAAATGAGTGAACTATAAGTATGGAGGTTTGCTGGACAGTCATTCTTTTCCATTTCATCAAGTATCTTAAACGCAAGATTGGTCCCTCCATTTCGACAGAGACCATCAACCAAAGTTGAGTACGTCACTACGTTAGATGACAAGCTTTTCTGTACCATCTCATTAAGTAGTGCATCTGCTTCAGCTAACCTTTTCTCTCTTGACAAACCATGTATCAAGGCATTATAGGTCTCCACAGCTGGGAAGCAACCATTCTCCTCCATATTTTCAAATAATGACAAGGCAGCATCAACCTTCCCCTCTTTACAGTAACCATCAATTAAAGCAGTGTAGGTAACTTTATTAGGACTTATACCCCTTTCTGACATTTCACTAAAAATCCTATTAGCTGAATCCAACATGCCTCCTTTGCAAAAGCCAGATATGAGTTCAGTATAAGTCCATTCATCTGGTTCACATCCATTCTCTTTCATCAAATCCATCAGTCTCAACGCATTGTTCAGATTACCCTGTTTACAGTTTCCGTTGACAAGCGTATTATATGTCACCAGTGTGGGACGAGGACCTACCTTTAGCATTTTGTTGAAAAGAACCATAGCCTTCCCTACATTAGCCTCGAGGCAGAATCCCTTTATAATCTCGTTATAGGTTTTAACGTTAAGCAATCTAGGATGTTTTTCCATCCAATAAAAAATCCTTAGAGCTGACTCAAAGTTCCTTCCTGCACACAACTCATTTATTAACGCATTGTATGTAACTGTATTCGGAACCAATCCATCTCTCAACATCTTATGGTAAAATCCTATTGCCACCTCCTGTCTACCTGATTGAAATAACCCACTAATAAGAGCAGTATATGTCTGTACATTCGGGTGACATCTCCTCTTCTTCATGTCCACAATCAAGTCAAGGGCTTCGTTAACACGGTTAATCCGACAAAGGGTAGAAACAGGAACTGTATAAGTATAAACTGTAGGATCAACTCCTTTATTAATCATTTCTTCAAGCAAGTCTAATGCCTCATCTATTCTCCCCTCATTGCACAGACCATTAATCAATGTGCTATAAGTAACAGAGTTCGGATCACATCCCTCCTTAACCATACGATCAAAAACCCTAAAAGCTGAATCTAAATCATTATTTCTACAATGCCCAAGAATAAAAGACGTGTATGTAAACGCATCAGGATTCATATCACACTGAAAAATCGTGGTTCGAACTAGTTCAGCTTCTTGAATCTTCCCCTTCTTACAGAGTATATTGATAAGAGTATTTAATGTCAAAAGACTTGGTTTGATCCCATTAGTTATCATCTCTTTATAAAGATTTTGAGCTTCTTCAACCATCTCAAACTTACCCATTTGAATTAATAGTGTGTTATAGCTATACAAACTAAATTCAAATCCTTTTACACTGATTTCATTTAAAAAAACAATAACCCTTTTCATCTCTTCCTCATTTCTACAAGATTTGATCATCAAAATACGAATATGATCAGCAGGGGGAAAAATCTTATCATGAACTAACCTATTTAATAACACAAAAAAGCAATCCAAGTTGTGTTTGTAAAAAGGTCTCTTAGAAACCCAGAAGAAAAATTGAACAGCTGATTCAGAATTCTTATGGGTTTCGAGAATCTTAGCTACGTGGTGACTTTTTAATCTTGAACTTAATTGCTGAAGTTCAGTGTTGTTTTTCCACTGAGAAGTATGTAAAATATCACAGACTTTAGAAACCAAGTTTGGGAAATCTTTTCGGTAAAATTGTGGAGAAGAATTAGGGTAAGAAGAAGAAGAAGAGAGGAACTTGAGGAAATTATGATGGAGATCTCCCAAGAAATAATAGGGTTTGGAGAGATGAATGAGAAATGGAGGTTTAAGGGGATTTACCATTTCGGGCGGATAAAACGTTCCTTCATGAGTTGGAGTTGCTGATTATTGATGCCATTGTAGAAGAAATATATACTTATAGGTTTCCAATGATTTACAGATCAAAGTTTGCGGATTTGGGAGGTTTTGGCGGCAGTGATAAACGTGTTCATCGGGATACCACGCCTTGAGAGAGAGAGAGAGAGTTGGGTGGGTTTGTAAATGCGAATGGCGATTAGAGAGAGGAAGAAGAGCCCTGAGAGCGATATGGGGGGCATGGGTCTGGGGCTGAATTTGGGTGGGCATAGCATCATAGGTCGGTTTCGCTCAACCATAGCCTCTTTGAGTCTCCTTTCTCTTTGATTTGGTTCGGTTGTTAAAATTTGGTGGCCAATACGTGGACAACCGTCTTTCTTATATGGCCAGCGCTCTCGGGAAAGCAAAATAGTTTCCGGGATGTGAAGACTTGGTCAAAAATTGGTCAATTTTGTTTGACAATTTTCCGACCGACGACCTTCAAACATATTTTTTTTTTTATCTTTCCCTCTAAAAAATTAAAAAAAAAAAAAATCTCTCCTCTCTCTCTAGATTTGGTGAACCAGATTGGTTCACTAGATCTAGAGAGAGGAGAGAGATATTTAAAAGAAAAAAAAAATTCAGAGAGAGAGATTAAGAAAAATATATTTTTTTTTTTTATATTGAAGGTCGCCGACCGGAAAAGTTTCCGGCCGGCGAACTGGTCGGAGAAAACAAGATAGAGAGGTGAGGTGGGGAGAGAGAGAGGTGAGGTGGGGAGAGAGAGAGGTGAGGTGGGGATGGAGTGTTTTTTTATTTCCCCTTAAAATTTATTTCCCCGGAAAATTTCTAAAATTCTACATATTCCCTTTAAAATTTCACACCCCGGAAACTATTTAGCTTTCCCCAAAGTGTTGGCCTTCTTATATGGACAACTATTTTCGGGTCCGATGTGAGTCAACTATGCTTGACTTAGCTGACTTTGATTTAATAAGGGGCCCCCTTAATAAGGTCTTAAACATTAATAGTTACTAACTTGTGGACCATTAACAAAAATAGAAAACCTAAATTGTCTTCTTCTTCACCATTATCATCATCATCTTTTTCTTCTTCTTCTTCTTCTTTTTTGATTTTAAAAAGTTCTAAATATTAACAGTTAACCCGGCTATTGTTGTTTGATACAAAACATCGAATTTTTAAGTTTTATTTTTTTATTTTAAAAAGTTCCAGGGTTCATCAAGAAGACTAAACCTGCCATGGATTGGATTAGGTTAGTCGAAATAAATGTGTGAGGAAGATTTTTCAGCAAAATGTGTGGGGAAAACTCCCGAAATAGTAGCATCTACTGATTTTTCAGTGAACTGCTACTGTGTTCGGGGGTTTGAAGCCCACGAACAGTAGCAGTTCGTGGGCTTCAACGAGCAGATCTGCTCATGATCTGCTCGCGTTTCGTCTTTCCCGCGAAACACGAGCAGATCTTCTTGTTTGTAACAAAAAAGAAAAAGGATTTCTAAGGTTTTGAAAATTTTGAGTTCTAGTTTTTAAAAGTTTTAGGGTTTAGGATTCTTAGATCTTATCTTTCTCTTTGAGAAGATCCTTCACCAATTCTCTTCCCTTTGTTTGATGTCATAATCAATAATGCTTCTCCAAACAATTTCTCTCTCTAGAAATTTGGGTGTTAGTGATGAAGATTAAGTAGTAGGAAGAAGAAGACCAAACTAAATAGGGTTTATGGAGAGGGATGAGTTAAAATAATACATCTAATTCTAAGAGGACTTGAGTGAAAATAATAGAGAGATGTCCCCTTAAAAACAGGTGTCCATATAAATTTTTTAATTTAGTTGTCCATATAAGAGAAATGATTGTCTACGTATTGGCCACCTAAAATTTTCATAAGAGTGTTTTCTCCATTGTGTCTTATTTTGTCATTTCAGATGACGAATTAGAGCTTCATTTGTCACCTTCTATGATGAGATGGTTGATGTTTTACTGGATTGCCTAAAGTGTCAGGCTGCCAGCATGTTATTCAGGGGATGGTAGTTGCCACCGTGAACCACTATTCAAAACATCCGAAGAAATGAAAACATACTTATTGTACCCGAATTCGGAACTCGATGAGTGATAGGACCAGACAGTTCTTTGGCAAAGGAATGAAGGAAGCCCCAATTTATCTTGGTTCAGCCTCTCAGTCCACCTACATCCCGCCCGTCTATGCCTGCGCTCGACTTTCATAGGATTCGATGCTCCTATATATACCCAATGATCTGAATTTTTGGCTTTTTGCTATTACTATACAAACAAAGATTTGATGCTTCAATGGTTGTTGAGGTTGTCTGGGAAGAAAATATTCATCCACTACCTACCCGTTATCAGCGAACGGAGATCGAAACCGCTCGAAAGCTACGACGTGGACATGATTCAATGAGGTTCAGTTAATAGTTCCTTGTTGTTGTGGTAGGTGCTCATTTTGTGCGCGAGTGATTTAACCCAACAAACAAGGAAAGGATGTCTATCGGGGCATCTGAGAATGGTTCGAGTCGTACGAAGAAAATTTCCCACGTGAAAGTGAAGTGGTGGGCTTACCCATCCCAACCAGGGCATGTTGGGATTCACAAAGAGGAACACCTTAAGGTGTTCATGACCGATCAAATCCTGCCGTACCAGTAGGTTTGAACTCCATGAATCTTTTGTTATCTTTGTCAGAGCCTTTTTCTGGATCATTTAGGATACTCTTAGGTGGATCTAATTCCTTATTCTTTTTATCCCTATTCTCTCTAGTTATATCTTCCAGTCGAGTCAACACCTTTTGGTGTAACCCGTTATAGGATTCGGTCGTAGTTAGTCGCGAATCATTTGAGTGACTCGTCGATCGTAGTTGGTTTATAGCTAAACATTACGATCCCTAAAACGACAATACTTGATGATTTTCTTCATCATTTGTCCTATCCGACAAATTAAGTTCATTACAATCTTGATCGAATGACATCTCCTTACCAAAGACATGTCCCGGGTTTTTCCTAAACCTAGAACAAGTCTTGGGCCAATTTTTTTTAAGTTTAACCCAAAAAAATCCTAATGGGCCCTTATGTGATAATGGGCCCAAATCGACCTTTTTAGACCCAAATTATGCATGCATGATCTTTTAGAGTTATACGCGTAAGAGAGATAGAAAAGCTCGAGCATAAGGAAGCAGCCTTAGCTGCAAAAAAGGAAGACTCATAGCTCTATTGATCCTTGTTCTGGAGTTGTGAACACAAGGAATTAAAAAGGACCTTATTTTATATCATTAGTGGTGCAACAACTTACAAAAAGGGAAAAAAATAGCAGAGAAGGTGACTCCATTGTTGGGTTAGTTAACTTCACCTCCATTCAACTTAGAAACTTTAAATGCTCAGGAACCTTAGGATTTCAAATGCTGTCTTATAGACCTATGATGGAAGCATTCATCAACAACTATATTACCATCATGAGTCTGGCGACCACATATGAGCCAACTGTATGTCGGGTCTTCCCTATTCTAAAAGAGATCGCAGGTCCTAGTACGCTTCCTTAGAGCCAGGATCTATCAGATCTTTGAAAGAAATGTCAACAACCTTCTACACATCCTTTTACAATAGTAAGATGTTAGAGAAAAGCTCTGAAGATCAGTAAAAT
This sequence comes from Eschscholzia californica subsp. californica, assembly GCA_002897215.1. NCBI lineage: Eukaryota > Viridiplantae > Streptophyta > Magnoliopsida > Ranunculales > Papaveraceae > Eschscholzia > Eschscholzia californica. The sequence goes on from BEHA01050193.1 coordinate 1,174,461, forward strand.
CTGACATAAAGTAAAGGAGCACCATTAAAAAGCTACGGGCCGAGATTTAGGAGTGAGATGGTACAAATCTCTCACTTGAACAGTGACATAGCTAGAACGACATTGCAGAAGGGAGTCAGAAACACCCACCTTATCCTGGGAATGACTACGGAAAAGCCTCGTACCTTGGCAGAGTTGATCCCCAAGGTACATACCGTGATAATGGTAGAGGAAGGACTTCAAAAATTAAATAAGGAACACAAGTCTCAACTAGACATGATAGGACTCCCTCTCGGAGAAGAGGGCGGGAGGAAGACAGGCGTCCTATGATGGACGATAGAGATCGATTCAAGAAATTAAGGTCTCAGTACAAGGAGTACATACCCTTAAATGTCAGAAGGGAAACAATCTAGTACTAGTTAAGCAGAACTCTTTACAACTCATGAAGTTGAGTACAAAACTATGCTAACACAACTCTAATTAACGATGCGAATAAAAGTGACGAAGATACAAGTCCTCATCAATCCCCAACTTTTTTATGGATCACGTTTTGGGAGAGTATGAGACCAGAGGAGTTGACCTCGTGAGCTCATAAACTATGAATACTATAACACAATAGTAAGACTTAAACTTTTTAGTCATTGATTTTGCTAAAATCAATTGAGTTAAATGGTTTTTGAGGAATAACCCAAAGATGTGAGAAGACAATAGTTATGGGAAGGCGATGCTTGATTTGGTTCCCCGAGAAGACTAGATCAGTAGATTGTTTCAAATTTGGGTGTATTTTACATTAAGAATTTTATAAGGATCAATTCCGAAATATATAAGGACGGAATATAGAGAAAGTGAAAATTAAAGGCCTAATGTGAAGAAATGTATCAAATTAGTTTTGCCAAATCAGTGTTTAAATCAATGGCTTTCACTAATCTAGGTTAGCTTGAATGAAGGTTTCAAAGAAACTTCTTACAGAATCGGTTACAAGAAGAGTTGGCTTTCACTAATCTAGGTTAGCTTGAATGAAGGGTTTCTTTTGGGTTATTAGAGGGGTTTCTTTGGGTTATTAGAGGGGTTTCTTGTAAGATTTGTTTGCTCGACTTTTCTTCTGCCCAAAGAAAATCTGTTTTCTTCCATCAATTTGTCTTCCGGTAATTTGTTTATAATTTTTGTATGCATTAATTTTTGAATTATATATATACTCTGTTTACCCATTTTGTAGTGATATATATTTGGGTTTTAATTATGATTGTTTAATTGCTAATTCTTTCTCTAAATTCTGCTCCTAATATGATAACCCAATCTACTTTGATATATCTGATTTTAGTTATACATAAACAAAATTTGTGTTAATTTATTAGGTTATATTTGTAGTAAATTTATGTTAAATGAGTCTTTGTAATTCTGTTTTTGAATCATTTATAAGTCTTTCTTACAAGTCGAAAACTTCAAATAGATATGTTAAATCTGGCTCTTCGTCATTGTTTCTTGGGATGTTATTCACTATCTGCTTACTACCCATTCTATGTTTGAAGAAATGTCTCAATGAACAGTTTCTGTCTCGAATTTCTTCTCCTACTTTACAGTAGTAGTCTATGCTCTATGCGGGTATTACGACTAGTTCAAATCTTACCTATTCAGCTATTCTTACTACTAGTATATTGTTTTTTCTGTATGAAAGATTGTTTCTTGAAGTTCTTGCCGGAACTGACTCTACGAGCTTCATTTTCTTGTCGTCTTCTGTAGTATATATATAGCAAAGTATATTCTTTCGTAGTAGATTAATAATTGTTTTAATGAGTTTTTGTTTAATTTAGGCATTTGCTATCCACAATGGAAATGGCTGAAAAGAAAAGGCAAAGAATTTTAATGGTGTCCGATTTTTTCTACCCCAATTTTGGTGGTGTTGAGAATCACATTTATTTGCTCTCACAATGCCTGCTTAAGCTTGGTCACAAGGTTAGAAATCCAGGTCTCCTATGAGCTAATCATGTTCTTCTTCTATGATTTATGTCTATTCATTCTCTTATTCTGTACAGGTGTTCTATTCTCAGCCTATAGTTTCATATCTATGTTATTCTTCTCGTGTGTGTGAATATGAAACCTCAAGTGTTTCTTTCTGAAAGTATTCAAAATTTGAATAGTTGATCAAGTATTTCCACGTTTTTTTGGGGAAATTTTCTAGGAGCAAAGGAAGGTTTTAGGTCATCACGTTGGAGCACGATTTGATAATCTTTTGAGTTAGGGGCATTGAGTGACGTTTAATCGTTTTGACCGTCTATGAAGGAAGTAACACAGACTAATGGTCGCTACCGTTAGCGTAATTAGTTGTTACTTTTATTTTTATCTAATAGTTGTGCTTTTATTTTTTTTTTAAATGTTTTACTTTTATTTTAAAGTTTTCTTTTTTCACTTTATTCATATTTCTAATTTTAAGCTTGATTTTTATTTGATTGTATTTAATTATGTATTTATTGAATATAATTTAGATTTGATTTTCTTTTTGTATTATTTACTTATTCCATTATATTTTTATTTTGTCTTTACTTTATTAATTTTTTTGCTTTTCATTTTATTTTATTTTAGTTTTATTATTTTTATTTTGTAGGTACTAATGCTCTTAACATTCATTTTTCAAGAGTTTAGATGCATGATAGTTGGAACTAACGGTACAAAGACTAATGGCCTTTAGTCTCTTGTTACTTTAGGACGGTCAACACGGTTAATTGTGCTTCAGTGCCTCTATCTCGAAAAGTAATCAGATCGTGCTCCAAAGTCATCAAGTGGAACCTTTGTTTTTTTTTTTTTTTTCTTGGTTACTATTTGGTTTAATTTTATGATTAACTTAGGTGGTTGTTATGACTCATGCCTATGGAAATCGTTCTGGGGTGCGATATATGACGGGAGGTCTGAAAGTGTATTACATACCATGGAAGCCATTTCTCATGCAAAATACGTTGCCAACTTTTTATGGAACACTTCCCATAATAAGAACTATTCTTGTTCGAGAAAATATATCCTTAGTGCATGGGCACCAAGCTTTCTCAACACTATGTCACGAAGCATTGATGCACGCACGAACTATGGGATACAAAGTCATATTTACCGATCACTCACTATATGGTTTTGCTGATGTGGGAAGTATTCACATGAATAAGGTACTTCAATTTACTTTGGCTGATGTTAATCAAGCAATATGTGTTTCTCATACAAGCAAGGAAAATACGGTCTTGAGATCAGGCTTGCCCCCGGAAAAGGTCTTTGTAATACCGAATGCCGTCGATACAGCCATGTTCACACCTGCGCCGGAGATAGTGAGTCGTGATGAAATTGTTATTGTTGTGATAAGTAGATTGGTTTACCGTAAGGGTGCCGATTTACTTGTGGAAGTCATTCCTGAAGTTTGTCGTTTGTACCCAAATGTAAGTTTGTCTCCTTTTGAATGCCTTTTTTGCTCTCAAAATTACTTGCGAATGAATTGAAGTTGAATAAAAATCTTGATAAATGAATACTATGTATCCCATAGGGTCAATAATCTATCTAACTTAATAGCGTCTACCTGAAGGTCCGTTTCATTGTTGGAGGAGATGGACCGAAACGAGTGCGTCTGGAAGAGATGAGGGAAAAACATTATCTCCAGGACCGGGTAGAAATGTTGGGGGCAGTTCCACATGCTCAAGTCCGATCTGTCCTAATTTCTGGTCATATATTTTTGAACAGGTATTTCACACTCCCGTTTCAGGCTACAATCAATCAACTTGGTAGTCAGTTTCCTTCTGTAGTTAATTTAGTGTCTCTAATTGATGCAGCTGATTGCCCTCTACTGTTTTTGCAGTTCTCTGACAGAAGCATTCTGTATAGCTATATTAGAGGCTGCTAGTTGTGGATTGTTAACTGTGAGCACACGAGTAGGAGGAGTCCCAGAGGTATGCATATCTCTCTCTACATTTCTCTTTTTACCTTTGTCTATATTGTTCTTTATTAAAACGTGATTACAAACTATTTATCAGGTTCTACCTGACGATATGGTTGTGCTTGCTGAACCAGTTCCTGATGATATGGTGCGAGCAATAAAGAAGGCTATACACATACTTCCAAGGATTGACCCCCAAGTGATGCACCTTCGTGTGAGTGAGTTCAGAAGCTATTATGACTTATTTATGATCCATGCCAAACTCATGTTTGTCTGTGTGCTGTCAGATGAAACAACTGTATAGTTGGCATGATGTGGCGAGAAGGACAGAGGTTGTCTATGATCGTGCATTAACATGTTCGGATGAGAATCTTCTAAAACGCCTCTCACGGTATTCTCACGTCAATTTGTGGTTTATTTTAATGCCATGCAGTTATCTATTTTCTGTTCGCCAAAACTCTGCACGTATTTATAATTTAGAACTATACTTCAGGATGAACTATTTCGAGGGTTTCCAACAACACTTATTGATACAAGGTGGAAAGCTTTCATGGACTACAAAACTTCAAGTAGAACTATCTCAAAAAGTCATATTTTTTCAGTTAATCTTCAACTCAGCAAAAAAGAATAATAATCATAATAATAAATTAAGTTAAAATTCGTACTAGGAGCACCTTATATATAACTCCATCAAAAGGACTCTTAAGACATACTAAGACTAGTAAAACTTGTTACTCAAGACATCTATTAACCTTAGGAGTTGGGATTTTATACATAAGATAACCAAAACTAACAAGGTTCAAACTCTTATGGAATTCTTAATTACAACTTAGATCATGAAAAAAGAAAAGAAATTAATCCTAATCTAATATAGCGACAAGGAAAAAGTAAAAATAGCAATAATAGTAACAATTACAAATAATTACAAGTAATTAGGTGAAAATACATAAAAACCAAACTGTTGTTTCGTCTTCTCCTAGCTGAGCTTGGGTAGGGCCTACAGCTCACTCGAATCACATCTTTTTTTCTTACTTCAGATGTAATTGATGCAACTTTCGCATGTTACTTTGACAATCTATTAGGGCTCCCCCTTACGATCCCGCAATATTCTCAGTTCAAGTTATGCTTCGACGTTATCTTTTTAAGTGGAAGCATATAGCCCAATTGTAATTTGTGGACATATTTGCTGATTAGAACTAAACGTAGCCGTATTTTATCTAACTCATGTGGGCTGACTATGAATTGGTTCATACGTAGCACTTAAATGAATACACTACCCATGTATAAACAGGGATGTGGGTATTTACAAATTCAAAGAAAACCAAGTGGAGTCTAAAAGTACAACCACAACTAGACTACGCAAGTAACCATTTGATGTGTCACGATAACCACCCTTTCTTGATGAATTTGTTGCAATCTCTACTGCGTCTACATAATGTAAGACATACCCTGTGAATCCACAACTTCAATGTCTATCATGAGAGGAGGGACACCTCATCCAACTATCTATTCTCGAGTCCATGTTCTGTTAACTAGCTTGTGCCCGTTCTTTTTTATATTGATTATGCTCGACCACTTAACGATACGCTGATTTTGACATCTCAAGCTAAATTTTGTACTACTGATAGTTCAAACCTGAGATAACTCAATTTTGTAAACTACTATAGTCGAAAAATTGGAATGTGTAGGTACCTCAAATGTGGTGCTTGGGCAGGGAAACTATTTTGTTTGGTAATGATTATTGATTTCTTGTTATGGCATCTCTTACAACTATTACAGGTAATAACTATTCTTTTCATCTTTTAAATGTTCATTATCTATTTATTCATCTAAATCTTGTCTTCGCTTTCTGGGTTTTCTTATTTCGTTAATAATCTTCCGTTATTCTATCAGCCCTCCGAGGATATCGAAGAGGTACCTGATTTTGTGCTTCCTAGTCGTCAAGAGGAAGAAACTTCTCAAGATTCCCGTGAGCAACCGAATCTTAGATAATTATCTTGAGATTGGTCAGGCTGTTTAGTTGTGAAACTCTTCTGAAGGAACGGAGTCCTAAAGCTTGCTGCACACCAAGTTTCTCAAAACATCTCCATTAACGTCGAATTCAGGTTTTAAGTGGAAGCTGGTTTGTTTTTTTAGTCTATTCTCTTTCTTTTTCTACGTTTATATTAAGAAATTGGGCCATGTTAATATTATTGGCGAAGGATATAAATAGATTCTATCAATGGTGTTTGTTCACATCATTGAGTTTGCAGGGAGAGTTTGATTTAGGTTCATTTTAAGTAAATTTGATTCCGAGGAGTCAAGTTCGGACAATTAAGAACATCTCTCGTAGAGACTGAAAACACTCAAGAAAAACTCTACTTTTTTTTTGTTTTGAGTCTCAATTAAAATTCACTTGTCATTTCAATTTAATTTGAAACAAATTCCTTCTTTTTTGTTGAAAAAAAAAATATTTATGGCAGTGTTCTAAATATTAAAATTTAAAATTTGATGACTTACTATTAAAGACGTTCTAAATTTAGATCGTTCTTTCAAGGATCACAAAAGATTACCTCCTCATCATCTTAGAGTTCCAAATGTCCCAATGAAGATGTTCTGTAAAAGATCTTACGTGTTGATCTAAGTTTTTGACATTGAGTTCCATTTGATATGCTCTCCGTATCTAAAACTTAAAAAGGAGATTTTATAGACAACGCCTGAAGTTATTAATGGCAATTCCTAGTTTGGTTAAAGGTAGAGTGAGTTTCAGATGCAATGTCCATCTCGCATATTTTCTCTCCTCGGTCGGAAATCATGGGAGTGGATCTAGAGTTTCAAACCAGATCCACAAAGAAAAACCTCTTCGCCTGGAAATCCAGATGAAGAGTACCTTTGGCTGGGAGATCAGAAAAAGAGGTCTGGATCTTCTTTTGACCAAGTCATGGGCGGAAATCACGTTGCCTTTAACAACTTTGGACATTGCTTATAAAACTTCCCAAACCTATTCTAACGTAAATGATGATACCGAGGATCTCTAATTGTCCAAGAATTTGATGAGATCATAGGTCTCAAAAATTTGTTCACGGTAGAAACTTCACGAAGCTGTAGGTGCATAAGATGTCCATATTTCTTGACTAAATCTCCTAACATATTATGCAAGAAGTTTCCTATAAGAGGTAGTTTCCACCGTCCCCGACGAAATCTTGGGTTTCGGATTTGAGTTTTAAATCTGTTTCCTTTCTTAACCACCAGGAACAAGAAGAAGAAGCCTAAGATCACAGAGAAAGTTGATATTAGTATCTAAACAAAAAAATAATAATAACAGGAGTACAAGACAAAATTATTTTTCCAAATACTTAATAAATTTCTTCAACCTATCTGTAATTCTATTTTTGTTTAATAAGTATAATTCTCCACAATTGAGTTCAGGAGCTTCTCAAGAAAACTAGCTCAAAACTAAGTATTAATTCCCAAAAAAATGGGAAGATTGTGAACTACGAAAGTTAGAATTACATTGGTTTTCATCGAAAGTTTGACTCGTCCTTTTCACAACAAGGTTCTTCTTTATGGATCATGATTCAGCTTCAATAGCTTCTGCTGCAGAAATCTTCGATTCTAATTCAGTCATTAGTTGTTCACTGACATGTTTTGCTACAGATATCATATCAAGAATGATGCTTGGATCTAACCCTGCACCTCCTCGTTTTGTCAACCCACATATGTTACCATCTTTATTAATCGAAATAGAAACTGCAGAGCTCATCTGTGATTCTTCTTCTGAGGTTGCGTCTGCAATATAATGCTTACCAACCTACCCACAAAAGCAGAATGATAGTTCGAGTTAGAAGAAATTTTGCAGTTTATGTTATTTCCAGAAACAATGATAATTTAGTTACCAAGTTACCTTTGTTAAAGTGACTATGACTGGAACTCCAGAAGTGTCAAACTGGAAAAACTCTTCGTCACTTATGTCAACCTCTGGTTGCTCTTCAGGGGAGGTTGCAGCAGAAATGTTGACCTTTGGGATGCCTGTATTGCTCAAGGCAGCCTACAAGAACAATAGTTAGAGAGCGAGTTAACTTCTTGACAAGCCCTAACTAGATAAACGTTTAACTAACTGTAAAGCGGTTGTGTGATGGTCTGTGGAGTGTGGATGTAATTTTAGAATGAAAAAACATATGCTATTAACAGTTTCTTATCAAATTGGGCAGTACAAAAAAGGCCAAAAGGGGTATAAGAGTCTGAACAACGGTTATAACAGAACATTTGGCGCTGTAACGGTTATAAGGTCACATAGCAGATAGTAAGAAAAAACATTTTACAAAACGACAACCTATAACGTCTTTCCTCCGTTACGGAGAAAACAAAATTTACAGCGAACATTAATTTATACAAGTTCGAAGGCCAATAGTCAATCATCTGTAATTTTCCTTCATAAGGAGTCTTAGTCATAAAAAGAACATGCAAATATTTATTTTCTACCTTCATTATTGCTGCTTGAACAGCAAAACAAATATATAAAGATTACCTTGATGGCAGCTCCCAATACGTCCAATAAATTGCCGTCCGAACTGATCACAAGGCCATCTACGTAGAGATCCCAACATATCTTCCCTTGCACCACTATCAGAGATGAAAGGTCGATTCCAGCTCCTGTATTAGAAGATGATATATAAAGGCTTCAATAAGTAACCCTATGAGAAGGAAACCTGTATATGATGACTTAACTTCATAATTTTTTTACGAGCCTTACCTGCTCCACTTTTACCACCCAATAAACTTCTTTGAAGTGCAGCTGAGAGCTCTGCTGACAAATCCTCCCCTCCTCTACCCTGTTTGAAGTGGAAAACAAATGAGCTATAACTGATTGAAGATGCAAAGGTTTATTGCTGAAGTTTTTCGAACATGGGCTAAACTTCCTCAATGCAAGAACAAGCGATGATTAATATAATAAAACTATCCAACTAACCATCAAGTGAACTGACTTTTTTCACGCAGATAATAAAATCGAGCAAATGTAAAAACATCACTTTTTCTGCTTTATAAGACATCACTTGAAGTCTTGAACAATAAAACAGCGACCAAGCAAGTCCTTATGGAGTCCTCTTTATACGTTAATGCTAGATGCATAAGCCAAGCATTTCCTAAATCATGTCCAGCCTGATGCTTGGCTAGTGTCTCCAAGCAGGTACTTCCTGACATGGAATGCCTAAATTTATTCATTTTATAGATGGAAGCATTTTCTTTAACCATTTAAAGCATTGATTTGATCGTAGACTCACGTGTACGTCTACATCCATCATTCACGTGTAAGTGGTGCATTCGAATTCTTGACAATTAGGCCCTTAATCAAGTAATTATAAGTTACCAGATTAGGGATCACTTAAGAGTTTCCATCTTGAATAGTTTCCATTGAAGGATTCAAACATATGAAAGCAATAAATGAAGTAAGCAATAAACCTGAAACATTGGGGCTGCTGTAGGACTGCAGTCAACATATATAGAAACATTGCCTTTCCCAGGTTGAAATGAACTTGGCCTCCCTAGTTCAGCCTGTAATTTTATCAGTTGTCAAGAAGAGTGAGCGTAGAATTCCATAGAAATGGGGGAGAAAACTAATAAACAACCATACAAGAGGACAGGAGTACGATTTATCTAGGCTTAAAAGCTAACTAAATTGATGAAAGGGAAATTATCATTGAATGTTCTGTATTATAACTCCCAATAGAAAGATAAGAAGTAAACATTCAATTTCAAGAAGTACCTTCACACTGGCAATAACGTCTGTGCCGCCCACCCTAACTCGTGCAGAACCATTTGCCTATTATGAAGACCATATTGCAATTCATTAGAGAGGAACACGCAAAGGTAAGTGCCCAACATACACACTCAGGCAAAGAATAGAAATTAAAAGAGATTAAGGGTCCGTTTGATACGTGTGAAAATGTGAGTAAGAAAGTCATTTTCGTAGGAAAATCAGTTTTTTGTTGTTTGATTGGACCATCTGAGTAAGAAAACCGATTTCTTGTAAGAAAAAAAAGCAAGAAAAAGGACTAATTCATTTTCTCACAAAATAGGTGAGAAAGTCAATTTCTTACTCTTGGCAAAAACACGCTCTCTCTCCTCCCGTCTCTCTTCTCTCACGGGTCTCTCGCTCTCTCTTCCAGTCACAACGACAACATGATCTCTCTATCCTCTCTCTCTCCTTCCCTCTCTCCCTCCCTCTCTCTCATCAGTTCAGGCAAAACCTCCTTTGTCTATCTCCCACTCTCATCCGCACAGATCGTCTCTCTCTCTCTCTCTCTCAGAACCTCTTGTGAAAAATGGGCATCACTCACTGATAGAATTGGGAACTTCTACCCAACAAGAGATGGAAGATGAATAATCAGTTCTCTTTGTCTCTGATCCCTGAATCAATTTCTCATTTCTCTACCCAAGAAGACATGGAAGATGGAGAATTTTTTTGCTTCGGTACCTTCAGCCACTTTGTAATACAAAACAAAACTATCTCGAATTTGATTTGAAATGGTCGAATAAAAAAAACAAGGAGAGTATTTGATACGATACAATACAAAAACAGAGTTACATGGAACTCCATGATTACTGGGTATGTTAGAAATAGGGAGCTATCAAAGGCAAGAAACCTGTTTGATAAAATGCCTCAACGAGATGGTGTATCGTGGAGTTTGATGGTAACATGTTATGTTTTGTGTAGGGGTAGCCAGCAAATTGAAGAGGGAAAATACTTATTCGATCAAATGCCTGAAAGAGATTTAGTTTGTTGGAATACAATGCTCAGTGGGTACGCAAGGAATGGAAAGATAGACGATGTATTCTATCTTCTAAAAGAATGCGAGAAGGAAATATAGTCTCTTGGAATGCGATGATCACCGAGTTTTTGCAGAATGGAGACATTTTAGGTGCCATAGAGTTGGAAAGATGGGTAATGTCACTGGTGATTCGGCTCGCTTCATGTTTATTACACATTAATCGCTGGGTATGGTTAGATTGGAAGGATAGATGAAGCTCGAAGCCTGTTTGATCAAATTCCTCCACAAATGAGTGAAAAAAGACATAACGAGAAGTTAGGTTTGTAAAGAATGTTGTTTTGTGGAATACTATAAAAGTGTGTTATGTTAAGGTGAGAGACCTTTGTTCAGCTAGGAATCTGATGAATGGTTGAACGAGACGTCAAATGTTCATAGGAGTTCGCACGGGCCAACCTCTAAAACCAGCAAATCAGAACCATTTACGCCAAAGAAGTTGCAACAATCCATCCAAGAAGTTGAAGCAAAGCAGGTCGATGTTAGAAAAACACTAAACTGTTGGCAGAAGTCTTCAACTCCTTCCTCATAAGTGAAGAAAGATGACAACCACGTAGATTTTGGTGTGGAAGTGCTGGAACCTAGACAACTTTGTGATGTGTTACTTGTAATTACTCAAAATGATCAATCAGGAAAAGGTAGATTGAGAATCAGATGAGCTTGCTGCTCATCACAATCCATTTTGCATCAGGTTACTAGTCATTTAAAGGATAAAATTAGCAGGGATATGGTGTATTTCTCACCTATTCTATTGGACGCCACTTGGTGCATCAGGTTACAAGAAACTAATAAAGATAATGCTCAATCAAGCTGCTTGGTGGTTGTAAACTTATAGTTTGCAAAATTGCTACAAAACAGAAAGATGTATCTCTTCTTTGCTTTTCTAATTTATTGCTGCAAAAACTATAAGTCGACCATGTTATTCTAGATATTCAGAGAGATGTGAGCTTCAGAAATAAAATCACATATGATCTCTCTTAACTTTGCAATTTTGATTTGTATGTTGTTGTTAGATCTCTCTAAATACGTCTTTCGTTATGACTATTGACTACGCTCTTAATATGCAGCAGGGAAGTTTGGTCGATCTATATGAAAATTAGTCTTCCACCCATGGTCCTCTTTGTTCCTCTAAATCATTCTTTCAACCTGCTTTCTCTTTCCTCATGTGAATCCTTAAATCAGGGATTCTAAACGCACCCACCTATTTTCCTACAGCTCAACCAAACACCTAAAGTTTGAAAATCACATGTGCAATTCCTGATTTTCTTTCCCATCAGAAAATGTTGGTTTTCTTACTCACAGTTTTCTCACGTATCAAACGGACCCTAAAGCAAGGAACGAAATTTCGGTTTCGGTCCAAATTTCAGTAGATGTGGAAATGGAAATATTTCGCTCATTGTTAAGAGAAACTTAGTTAAATTTCGGTAGGCAAATGACCGAAATATTTCAAAATTTAATTCCTTGACGATTAAAGTGGAAAGATGGCAGAATTGTTTCATACAGTTTTGGAACTACAGAATATACCTGAGGTATGACGCCAGTTTCAACAGAGATAGGACGGTAAGCCAACCTTTTTCGACCATCAGAGCGAAGATTTTGAGCTATACCACCCTGTATAAAATGTTTCTCTCCAGCAGATAGTCCCACCATCCCTAAACAAAAACAAAACCAAGAACATGAACAAACATGGAATATGTGTCTCTGTGTGAAAATTACTACCTGACTGAAACTTGGAATACCCATTACTGAACTTATAATCCACAAGCATAAATTACAAAAACAGACACTCTCTCTTAGAAGCATTTCAACAAACAGTTCATGTTCAATATTATTATTACGACGTTTCACACCAAACAAGATTAAAGAATAATGTGAATCCCAGAATCACGAGTACTGAGGAAGAAACCAATTAGGGGAAGATTTTGTTTAGAATTAGGGTTTAAGAGTTCACATTACAAATGTAGAGTTCTGAATAAACACAGTATGGGAGGATGAAATATCTACCTTGAAGGAGATTGAAGAACTGAGAGTGATAGATAGAAGAATCCTTTCCTGCCTGTTATACACCAATCGTAGACTTCCTAGGGTTCTTGAGAGAGGCAGAGGAGGAAGAGAGAAGAAGAAGGGGTTTTTGTTTAGAAGAAGAAAAAATAAGGTTTTTGGATGGAGACGCCAGCTACACTGGTAAGTGTAAACGCTGCCCAGCTATAACAAGATCGTAATTTCTTCCGTCCATCTTTTAATCTGAGTCGTTTAAAAGTGAAAGGCCCACACAACAAATCAAACAAAGGGCTCAAAACCCCTCAAATTTCTTTTTGGAAAAAGCTAAATGTACTTAAAATCTTGACTTAATTTATGAGTTAGAGGGTGTTTGATTTTTGCACTTATTAAGCGATTTTGACTTAATAAGTGTGGGTCGGCAATTTTAGGTCGTTTGTTTTTTCACTTAATAAGTGAAAATCACTTCTAAGTGGTGATAAAGTAAGTGCAAAAAAGTAAGCTCCAAGTTGGAGCTTACTTTTTTGCACTTACTTTTCTAAGTGCTAAAAAGACATAAAAGACCTAAACAAGTTTCAAAATTACTAATACCTATTGACACTCCAAAATCGTATGTATTTGAATCCAAGACATAAAAGTGTGCGTGGAAAAGTACTAGAAGCTAGCGAAGAGAATTTTAGAGAGATAAATAAAGTTGTAGAGAAAGGAAAATATTTTCAAGACATAAAAGACATACCCTATTAAACCACCTAAAAGCCTAAAATTTTTAGTCTAAACAATAAGTTGGTTTCATCATTATTGTCTTTAGATTGAATAAATTCTACCATTGATTAGCATGATCCAATGCGACATTCTTTGACATTTTGACCTCAAGATCAAGCTATAATGATCCAACTCCAAAACGAAATTGCAGATGAACTAGTTAATAGTACAAATGTTATTGTTTAGTGCATAGTTTCTTACATTACTCTAGCAGTCTATCTGACATGAATTTTATCTACCTTATCAATTTATGATGTGAAATTTTGATTGAATGTGATTGAGTTTTTTTGTAAGTTAGACAATTGGACATCTCAAGAGAGACACTCTATTTCTAGAGTGTCCTTGTAAGAACATCTCCAGTGCAAGACTTAAGAAAAACTCTAAAAATCCTATTTGTCAAGTGTGAAAAGTGGATCTCTAGATGATCTCTTTCCTACATGTCCATTTAGAGATACTCTATTAGAAAATCTTCTCCAACACTCGAGAGAAACTCTAAAGCTTATATTTTGGTCGTAAGATTAATTGATTTTCTAATGTGGCACTTAAAGATCCCCAATTTAGAGTGTTCTCTTAGAGCATCTCCAATGGGACACTCTAACAAACACTATAAATCCTAATTGTCAAGTGTCAATAGAGATTCTTTTTCCTAAGTGTCAATACAGAGACACTTTAATTTTTGTTGGTCTCCAATGGAGATCTCTAAAGTCTCTATATTGGCACATGTCCCTCTTCAATCCAATAGATAAAAAGTAGTTGGAAAGTAAGGTTTTCTATTGGTTGGAATCTTAAAGTAACACTTAGAGAGTCTCAAGTAAACGCTCTCATTTTAGAGTTTCTCGCTCTAGACGCTCTATAATAAATGTGTCCACCTCATATTAAAGTCTAACAAAGTGTTCCATTGGAGATGGTTTTTTAACAAAAACTCCAAAAAGTCATATGCGGCACTCCAAGTGTTAGAGATTGAGTGTCCCATTGGAGATGCTCTTAAGAATCTCTAAAACAAATCGTGACACATCATTTTAAAGATTCATGTTGAGTTTTGCATTGGAGATGGTTTTTAAAAATAAACTCTAAAAAAATCCTATGTAACACTCTAGGTTTTAGAAGTTTGAGCGTTGCATTAGATATGCTCAAGGATATCTCTATTTAACTGCACATCATCTTAGAGATTCAAATTGAGTTTTGCACTAAAGGGAGTTATTAAGAGAAACTCAAAAAATCCTATGCCACTAAAGGTTTCTAAGATTAAATATTCCACTGGAAATGCTCAAATGGAGTCTTGTTTTTTTGAATTTTGCATTGGAGATGCTCTAACACTAAGAGATTCTTCAACGTCCTCTTAAAAGTGTCTAAAATAACTATCACGACCTTATCTAAGAGTTCCAAATAAAGTGTCCCACTGGAGATGTTTTTTTAACAAAAACTTTAAATAACATATGTGGCACTGTGGCAGTATAAGTTTTGGAGATTGAGTCTCTCATTGGACATTTTCAACAAAAAAAAAAAAAGTCTCTCATTGGACATGCTCTTAAGTCTTAACTACCAATGCCACTTGTTAGTTTAGAGATCCAAATTGATTTTGTATATAAGGGATTTTTGTAGGAAAAACTTTAAATATCCTGCTTTGCACATTATGTTGCATTGGAGATGTTTTTTTTCACATTATGTTTGTTTTTTTGTTGCATTGGAGATGTTGTAATGGTATAACTTGATGTCAATTGCTAGTCCTTTTTTTTTTTGTTGAAAGCAATTGCTAGTCCTTGACTACCAAGATCACTTAGATATTGTATCCAATGGCCAAATACCAAATCTTAATCTATAAATGTAGATGTAATTGTTAACACTTTCACTTTGTGGTCCAATTTGTCATTGTTGAGCGGCAGACAATCTTTAACTACTAAACTTTTTATCCTGACCATAGTTCACTATCTACTTTTGTCCAACTTTTGTTAGCTAGAATTTGATAAGGCCAAAACATTTAACATCACTGCACCATTTAAATTTCGTCGAAGTTTTCTCAATAACAAATCAAAAACATATTGCAAATTAGAATATCGTCGAAGTTCTCTCAATAACAAATCAAAAACATATTGCAAAGTAGAATATCGTCGAAGTTCTCTCAATAACAAATCAAAAACATATTGTAAATCAGTATATTAATATATTCGTAAGTAGTGATTCTTCATCTAAAATACACCAAGAACAAGAACAATGCTAGAAGACGATACAAGTCAAAGACTACAGCAGACCTACATTAATAACCCCGAATAATACATTACCCCAACAAGTCCCATCCCAAAACAAATATCTAACCTAAACTTCCTCTGTCCCTCAGGACCAACAAACCCTCATAATAAAAAGAAAAGCCAAAAGCAATTTGACTTCCTCTAGTTCTAAAATTTTAGTACACACCAAAAGAAAATGAAATATGATCTCATCAAATCTAGTTAAATAACATAATCATAAAATTCAGAAACATTTGAAGTATGATCCATAGTTAAACTAGGGATCTTATCTAACTTAACTGGATTTGTTTTACCTCCAATCAATCTTGCTGGATTTCCAACTACTGTTGTTCTTGCTGGTACTTCTTTAACAACCACTGATCCTGCCCCAATTTTAGCTCCTTCTCCAATTAAAACATTACCCAATATTGAAGTACATGCTCCTATTAAAACCCCATCCCCAATCTTAGGATGTCTATCTCCACTCTCTTTCCCTGTTCCTCCTAATGTCACATTATGTAAAATTGATACATTATTTCCGACCACTGCCGTCTCTCCGATAACGATTCCGGTCGCGTGATCAAACAATATCCCTCGTCCGATTTTAGCTCCTGGATGAATATCTACTGCAAATACTTCTGATACTCTATTTTGAATCAAAAGGGCTAATATTTTTCTATCTTGTGACCATAATTTATGTGCTACTCTATGAGCTTGACAAGCTAAAAACCCTTTGAAATTAAGAAGACAATGAACATAACTAATACAAGCTGGGTCTCTTTCTTTTACTGCTTTTAGATCTTCTTTAACAGAAATTCTAATATCTTCATCTTCATTGAATACATTTTTGAAGATCTCTGAGAGAATTGAAGTTGGGAGATGTGAGTTGCTTAACTTCATTGCTAGATGATTAGCTAATGAACTCTCAAGAGAAGAATGTGATAGAATTGATTCAAGATAGTACTCTGAAAGAAAGGGTTCTTTTTCGATGTCGAATTTGGCTTCTTCCTTAATTTTTAACCAGAGATCATCTTTAAAATCTGTGTTTTCTGTGATGACAGGAAGAGAATGGGTGAGTCTTTTGTGATTAAGAGGTGAGAGATTAATGAAAGTTGGGTAAGGGTATTTGACATAGTTGATTTGGGATTGATTGGAATTTAGTGAGGAGATCAGGGGATTTATTGAATGTCTGGTTCTTGACTCATGACAAGAAGTTGCTGGGTTCTTTTGAAGAAGATCTTGGGTTTTAACAAGAGCTGAGATCAGAGAAGTAGGGTTTCTTTTTAGTGAATGAGAGAGATTTAGAGAAAGAAAGACTGGGTAAAGGCCCATGGGAGAGATGAAGATAGTTGATAGGATTTGGGGATTTTGAAACAAGAACTTTTAGGGAAGAAATTGTTTATTTGGTTTTGTGGTTAGTATTGGTTGGGAAATGGCTGGTTTTAAGGGGTGAGATACCAATGTCAACCAAGGCAAGGAAAATGAAATTAATGCGGGGCATTAAATATTGCTTTTGTGTATGGAATATATTGCTTTTGTGTATGGAATATATTCTTTTCAAGATTTAGATTTTTGAGACGGGGGAAATGGTCTGTACAAAAGATTTTTGACAAAATTCTTAACTCGATGAGTTACATTGGTAAAAGAACGGTCCAGATCAAAGTCAAATTTTGAAAAACTTACAAATTTTGAAAAAAACTTTGTCTTTTAGTGAAACTGAGTCATTAAATCATGAATTTTGTCAAGAATTTGGTTATTGTAGCATTGAGAGAGGAAGAACATCATTTGATATAGGTTGTTTTGACCGATTTTTACAGGCAGTGTAGATGAGGCGATTTGATTACAGTTTATACAATGCTTTGATTGAATGTTGATAGACGGTGTTGAAGAAGCGGCTGAGATCCACTATGTTAGAGTGAAACTACTATTTCGTAGTTGTGAGATATAAGGATTCTTCTTCGGGAAGATCTCGAAAAATCGAAAATGAGGACTAGTCGGCCAACTGGGCCTAGCTAGCAGGCGGGATGTCATTTGGACTAGTCGGATTTCATCGGTTAATATATAATTATATATATATATATATATATATATATATATATTAATGAAATTGAAAGTTAGTGATATACCTTATATCGCTTCCCTCAGACTAAAATTGATCGCATTTTCCCCAAGATCAAGAACTCCAATTTGTAACTCTCCTACTTGAGACACCAGAGCAATCGACCTAATCTCCTGCCTTCAAGTCACCTAAAACTTTAATAGTAAGTAGTTAGATGAAGAACTGATTCTTCTTTCAGATTAGAT
Organism: Eschscholzia californica subsp. californica; assembly: GCA_002897215.1. Classification (NCBI taxonomy): domain Eukaryota; kingdom Viridiplantae; phylum Streptophyta; class Magnoliopsida; order Ranunculales; family Papaveraceae; genus Eschscholzia; species Eschscholzia californica. The sequence continues at coordinate 1,192,439 of BEHA01050193.1, forward strand.
AGATAGTTTGGGATCTTTTTTTTCTTCCCCTCCCTCCTTGACGTGAAAGAAATATAAATCTTTTTGAGAAAAATATACACCTTTTATGTTCTAATGACATCCTTATATAGAACTCCTGAAGTCAAAATCCTATACAGACCAGGATTCAATTAGGACCACAAACTAGAACTCTGAGTCTAACTCGGAGTGGGATTCCCAGATAGGATGTGTTATCCAATCTGGCCATCTGCGATACCCTTAAAGTGTGGCCGGTTAGATCTGGTCCTTAATGGGTTGGGCCTGGCCTGCCCCACTAACATGGCCAACCTCTCCATGGGTCGGACCTTCTGCTCGACCATCTTTTGGTCCGAACACTTGGTCCGGCCCATGCTAAATTTGTCTGGTTGTTCAGTATAACCTCTTTGGTCATATTCATTGATCTAATTCTTTCCTTCATATGGTGCATCCCTCAAGTCTTATCTTTAGATCCAATCAACATTTTTGGTGTAACCCGTTGTAGGATGCAGTTTTAATTAGCCGTGAATCGTCTAAGTGATTTGTCGATCGCAGTTGATTTTTAGCTAGACGTTACAATCCCTAAACACAACCAGACTGGATGATCGTCGTCATCATTTTTCATATCCAACAAGTTGCGCGCATTGTCATCTTGATCGAAGGACATCTCCTTCATTTTCCTCTCTTCGTCTGAGCTCCACTGCTGTTACAGTCAGAGCGTGGTGCCAATGCGCTATTAGGGGTCGAGAATAGATGTCTCGATAGAGTTCTCAGTGCTTCCTTTCATTTTTTGACTATTTTGGCCCCTTTCAAAAAAGTCGCCTCCTCTTGAGCTTTTGAGGGACTTGCTCATAAAGCTTGCATACTGCCCCGTATCCCTGAGTTTATCTGCTTTAAGGCGTTCAACTTTGTAGAAATTCACGAAAATGTGATGATTGGAGATAGATGAACATAAATAAAGGACACCATATTTAACGAGGTTCAGTCGGACATTCACGACCTACATCCTCGGACAAAGCCAAAATAGCTACATACTTTATTAACCACAATTGTGGTGATTCGTTACAATGATTGATTAGTAATCGAATAATTTAATCCTCAGAACCCTTTCTTATTTATAGAGAAATTAGGATCAGGGTTCCTAGTTTATCCTAACTAAACTAAGAAACAATATAAAATATATCTAATAATAATATTAGATATATTACAAGAAATATTTTAAATATATGAAACTGAATATTCTTGATCTTCAAATATCTTTATATAGTCTTGATTGTCGGATATCCTCATCTCGATTCGTCTCTTATATCACGTGTTTACACACGTATTTCAACAAACTTCAGCAGCTAGTACTCTGCTATGAGATGTTCGGCCTCAGCAGCTAACTCTTCGTCCGAAATCATTGTCGATTTCAAAGTAAATTTGTAAGTAAAGTAAGGGTGTGATCCCGCTAGGATTAAGATTTGAGTTACCGAACTACGATGATTTTGTTGGTGTCTGTCCTTCTTCTAGCTTCAATTTGCTGATGTCAAAATTTGTCTTCCTAGAATCAGTCAAAATGTTGAGACTGTTACGTTGAATCCAACTTTGCTCCTCTCGATCTAGGGAGTGAAACCTGCAAGGAACTCGAAATCTTTCCGACGCTCAAGACAGTTATATTGCCCTTGCAGTTAAAACATTGAGTAGTTAGTAAACTCGAGTTTATGGAGTTGTGACTACTACTGGTGTGTCCGCTTCAAGACAATTTGATTACCTTTTATAAGTTTCTTTGACCGACTGTTGATAGGCGGTGTTGACGAGGTTGTGTTAATGAGGTAGTTGGGATCCATTATGTGGTAAGTAAAAGAGGACATTTCTGGTTACTTTCGATAAACTAGAGAGCTAGAGAAAGAACTGGTCATAAATTAGGGGCCATTTGAGAAATAACTCTAGTAATAATCAAACACTTACGTAAGATCAAGAAAGGAATTTGAGGAATATATTAGGTGTAAAGAAGAAAGTTAAGAACAAATCGAAACCAAGTAACCAAGTAACCAAGTTAGAGACTAATTAAAAACTAAAACCCAATTCATCAAGGGACAATAAGAACTTATGCTTTCCCAAATCCTCAATTCTCTCTATCTTTCTCCCCATCTCTTTTCTCTCTCTGTCTCTTTGTATATATAGGATGACCACCATTAATAGAGATCGACCTCCACAGTCAAAATCATGACGATGGAAATGATACAAGAAAATCTAATACATTTCAGATCTCAAATAGTAATTGGAGCCATTGTTTCACTTTTCTTACTTTCTCTCATTTTTATGGCACCCAGGTTTTTGACCATTCTAGCCTACTTCTGGCCTCTGTTCATATCTACAGCTGCCTTCCTGGTCGTCAATGTCTTATTTAACCGAATTCCACCGGATGGGTTCGGTGATAGAACTGGAGAAGGTTTCCTCAATTACGTCGCTGGATAATATATAGCTCTGCAATTTTGAATATCAACTATTCAAAATCAACTCTAACACCTCTAAAACTTCTCTATATCTCCCTCTCTAACAAAATCTCATTATTTCTTTTCCTCTTGGTTGTGAAGAGACCAATTCGAAATGTAAATTTCCACTATGTCAATATTAATTATAGTTCATTACTTACTAATTTCCTACTTTATCTTCAAAGCCAAATTACTTGTAGATTTGTAATGTTTTTAAGGTAACAATCAAATGAGCCTGCCCAAGTTTTTTTTTTTTTTTTTGTTGAAGACCTGCCCAAGTGCTTGGGGGGCCAAACGAGAATTCAACGTATAGTGAAATTAAAAAAAATATTGAAAGAGATTTTAGATTGTGATCATTCAGAGATAAATATATGTTGAAAGAGATTTTAAATTGCCACCATTGAATCCGAGATCTATTAGTCCTCCATGTTGGATAAAATTCTGAATTCAAGTCATAAAGGGAATATATTTTGAACCTCCCCATTTCTGTGACTGCAAACCTATTGCAATCATATCACCTATGCCGCAAAAATGGTTAGTAATAGAGGAAAATTTAGTTAGTAAATTGTTCCAGAAATATTCATGATCTTGAATCCTTGGGGGTCCATACACACAAAACAGATCCCACGGTAAAATAGTGTGGGTGTCTTAAATAGTAGAGTGAATAACATTAGCATCAGAGTAGTTAACAGAGATTTATTTCATTCTTCCATCGGTTTTGAGGTAGTTGTGACCTTGTTAATACTGGTTCTAGTGCCATGTGTTTGGCTGCTCTTTTACTTGGATGTCGAAAACGATCATTTCTCGGTGAGGCTCTTGAGGCCGAAACTAAATTGTTTGTATCAATTTCAGTATTTCACCTTGTAATTTGCAGTTGAGTTCTCCTTCTGTGGGGTCGAACCGTCGAAGTGTAGGTGTTCCCCCAGAAAGCCTTCATAAACGGGATATTCAATGCCGGAAAAAGATCTCAGTTCCTTGCAGGAACCCCTACTAAAGAAGATAACTCTAAATGTCTCTGGATATTTTGACTCCACAACCATTTGAACCAAAACTCGGTTTTATCCGTTCAATTATGTTTAAGGAGATATCGAAACTGGAGAAAAGTGAGACAAAAATTAAGTGTTTTTGTCTTAGCACCCTACTCCTTTTCACTTGGTAGCATCATTTAATTGCTCATTATCAATATTTATTGAGACCAATATAACAAATCACATAGGCTTTTTGTCATGTCATAACTTGCTTATCATAAATCACAATGTCGTTGAATTATTTTAGGTAAATCTTAACTTTTAAAAAAAAAAAAATCAAAATAACTACGTCTTCAGTGGGACACTCAAACAAAGAATTAAGAATTTTCACACGATTCCCTCTCTCTCCAAACAACGCAATACAATATCGTAATTATCATTGTTACTGTATTTTTACTACTTGAAAATTTTTAAATGACCGAAATTTATGGTTATAATCTCGCTTAACATGCTTATAAAACAATCCCTGCCCTACCGACACAAGCTATACCCAGATAAAATTAAGAAAATCAGGCTGATATATCACAACCCTTCAATGAAGATGAAAAAAAAAAAATTCACTAGTTAAATGGGAATTTAAAAGTTTAGGTGGTGAGACATTTTTTTTTATATAAAACAAAAAAGATAACCGTTATTTTTGAGTGTTTTAATAGCTAACTACTTATCAACAACTAATCCTCCCACGTTCCAAAGAAATTCTAAATGAACCCTCTCTCTCAATTTTCTTTCAATTTGTATTGATCTCATGACTAAACCTCTGTCCCTCCATTACTCCTAAAACAACCTTCATTCCCTCTCTCTCTCTCTTCTTCTTCTCCCTACCGTTATGCATCAGCTCCTTCATTTATTATCTTCATCACTTTCTCATCTTTTCACCTCCTCCCCATTTAGTAACTTCTAAATTCTCAAATACCCACAAACCCAAAATTACACATTAAACAAAAAAAAAACTGAGAGAATTTTTTCTCACCCATGGCTTCTTCCTTAATTTGCATTATTTCATTGTTGGTTTTGTTTGTTTCTTTATGTACTACCCAATTGGGATTTTGTGATGAAAAAACTTTTCCGGATGGGAATTATATAACTTGGCAGGATTTGAGAGTTGATGATTACTTGGGGAGATTGAAATTGACTGATAAACAGAATACAAGTCGAGTTATCGTCGTGTCTAAAGACGGAACAGGAGATTCCATTACTGTTCAAGGAGCAGTCGATTTGGTTCCGGATTTTAATTCTCAGAGGACAAAGATTTTGATTCTTCCTGGGATTTACAGGTTAGTCATGAGTTCTTCCTCATTTCTTGATTATTATTATCTTCATTTCTTGTGTCTTGATGTTCAAATGTTTTTTAAATTGTTAGGGAAAGGGTATTTGTTCCGAGATCAAAACCTCAAATATCTTTCATAGCTAATCGAAATTCTGAAACTGTAATATCTTGGAATTCTAAAGCTTCTGATAAAGATTCGAGCGGAAACGAAACCGGAACATTCAATACAGCAACTGTTGATATAGAATCTGATTACTTCTGTGCAACAGGAATCACTTTTGAGGTAATAAAAGAAAAAGTTTACTTTTCCCAAACATATTAAGGACTAATTCGGATTCATAAGCGAGGAAATTGTGTCGTTTCAGAATACGGTTGTTGCCGAAGAAGGAGGTTTAGGGATGCAAGCAGTTGCACTTAAAATCACAGGAGACAAATCGGTGTTCTCCCATGTACGGATTTTAGGTTCACAGGATACGTTGTTAGATTTAAGTGGATCACATTACTTCTACCAATGTTATATTCAAGGAGCAGTTGATTTCATTTTCGGTAACGCTAGATCACTATACAAGGTGAACATTTTATTTTTCGAAGAACATAAAAATCCTATATGAAGTTATCTAAAACTAAAATGGGTCATAGAAAGTTTTATTTACTGATTTTGATAGAAAATGTTGGGTGTTTTGAACCAGGAGTGTGTTCTTCATTCGACGGCTGGAAGCACAGGAGCAATTGCGGCTTCTCATAGAGATACAATGGCAGAAAATACGGGTTTTTCGTTCGTTAACTGTACTGTGAATGGGACTGGTAATATCTACTTAGGAAGAGCTTGGGGTAGATTTTCGCGAGTAATTTATTCTTTCTGCAATTTTGATGGGATTATAAATCCTTCTGGATGGCACGATTGGGGAGATCGGTCGAGAAGAAGGTAAAAGGACATCTCTCTCCCTCCCTCTCTCTCTTTCATGCTATAGTTTAAATAGTTTGGGATATTTAAACTGTGGTTAATACAGGACTGCGTTTTTCGGAGAATACCAATGTCATGGTAGAGGAGCCCATTCTAAAAGACGGGTTCCGTGGGCAAAGACATTTAGCTATGACGAAGCAAGACCATTTCTCGATATGAATTTCATCAATGGAGAAGAATGGTTAAGACTTTGATTCTTCTTCTCTTTTATTCAATTACATTACTTAACCTATATATGAACAGTAAATGTCAAAAATTACTCATGCAAAGAAAAGTACATATAGGAAGGGGGTACATTTTTTTTTGAGTGACATTGTAAAGTAAAATATGATAATCAGTTAGCAGTAGCAATCGGTCATCGATCATCAAAGTGTAATCTTTCGGCACCAGTACGGTAGACGTCCTGAGAGAGAGAATAGGGATTGACACTTTGATGTAAGAATGCTTCTAAAATGGGGATGAAGTATATGATGATAAATGGTTGAATGTGATAGCATTAGTGTAGTTAGGGTATCATCTTTTTACTTGCAAGTGAATCCTACACGCAACTCTGTATAGAAGTCAATAAAAACAGTGAACTAAAGCAAGAGAAAGCAAGGGAAGGGAAGGTAATATACCTACCTCACAGATACAATCATCAATGGCTCCTTCTGCAATCCCTTTAGCTGACCTAGTTTTCCTAGTTATGACCATATCTTTGGATGAAAAAGGGAAGCCATAAATCTCAAATCTTGAATCAAGTTTGTTTGAGATAATATAAGGAGTTGATTCATTTCAAACATTACATACATAATAATATATATAAATATGGTTCAGTGTAGTACCGTAAAAATGCATTATAGATTATTCTGCAAGGCAGATTAGGTGCTACCGAGACAGAAGCAGCGATCCCTGAGACTGGCATTAATTGCAATATAGTCTGATGTGTGAGAATAGTCTCACATGGAAAAATGGATACTAGCAACCAAATATAATAAAGTATAGATTCTCTGCATTCATTGCGAATTGGTTTTTCGTTGTATGACTATAAACTTAACATTGTACCAGAACTAGGCCCACACGTGATTGCTTTAAAAACCACACGTGCTCGTGTTAGGCTGAAATACCCCGTACGTGACCGTGAGGGCCTGTGAGAATAGTCCCACATATCCATATTCTCTTTCTTCATATCTACCTTGTCCGTGGACTTAACTTTAGTTTCATGCCCACCGTCGCGGTTAGGGTGCGGCTAAAAGCACCCGCCCAAACTGTTGTTGGCACCCGACCCAAGCACAAACTGGGGAGGTGTCCCATGTGCAATCGGGGAGCCAACAACACTTTGCGCGGGCGGTTTTAGCCCCTCCCTCGCATTTATCTTCCCCATCAGTAAATGTCGACTTCCTGGAGTTGATCAACTATGTATTTTCTGGATTACCATTTGATCCAGCTAAACCATTCAACTCCTGCTTATTCTATATGATTCTATCGACTATGGGAATATTGGGAACTCCATGGTCTGATATTCCAATGCCACCAAACTGAACCCCCTCGTCTATAGATAAGCATGCAGAAAGTTTTGTGTCAGTGTACAAAGCGTGTAAGTTTATTTCGCTTTAGGCATCCCAAAAACTTGAACTGGCTCTGTTTATGAACGGCGATCAATTGAAAATAACAGAAAGAATGAATTGAGTGATATAAGGAGCAAAAGTAGAAAAATTGACGACAAAAAGATAGTACATAATTAAGAAAAACAAAAAGTTGGCAAGAGTGAAGTGAATGAACAATCACATTACAAAAATAAATGGTCAACTAACTTAAGAAAGGACAATCTAAACAAGAGCTAGGACCCTCGGATACTTTGTCGAGTAAAGAATCCTTACAACCCATTAAAGAGAACCAAAATCCCAAATATTTATAGTCGCGTCACTTGTACATGCTACAATATATCTCTCATTGGACATTAACGCGATCGTCTCACCTACTATTCTTTCTCTTACACTGTATAAGTATTCTCCAAGCCTCGTATCCCACACTCTTATTATGCCTCCGACGCATAAAAACACACATCCACTATTCATACTCCCAAACATACTTATTGCCCCACGGCTACTAACACCCCTCACTCTAAATCTACATATTTCTTCGAAATTATTGACCCTCCTTACACTAGCACCAACTCTAACGCCGTTATCTACGACAACGTACGAATCTTGACAGACGTCGACTGAGGTGACTATTACCCCCCTCTCTGCTTCTTCTTCAATCAATACTAACCCTAGATTTTCGAGATCGAAGGACATAATTCTATCTTTAGTACAAGCAATTACTATATTTTGTTGACTTGAAACCCTAACTCGTCCAAACGGCTCTGTTAAATCAGTCAACATGTGCCAACCCATCAACGAATCTGGATCGGTCAAAGTACCTCCCACAAAAACGAGTTGTTCCGACTCACCACTCCACACGTGAAAGGACCGACCCGGAACACCGGCGTATAGTCCGACCCACCACCGTCCACATCCATCAAAATCTACTAACACTCCATCTTCCATCACGTTTCCAAGATGGGCCCTACGTGGACCAGGGCCATCGATTATCACAACGTGGATATCCCCATCAAGTGAAGCAAAAACTAGTTTGGAATCCGTGAGAACGATTCCTGAAACAGCACGTGAGAATCGGCCGAGTTGGTCTCTATGATGAGGGTTATAGGTGCTTACGTGGAGATTTGTGGATAGGTCAAAGAGGCGGATAGAGCCATCGTGGAAACCACATGCCAAGTGGCGATCTGATAAAGCGAGACAACGACAAGCTAGGGCATGGAAATCGTTGAAGTTGACTGTCCTGTGTAAGCTTCTCGATATACGGAAGTTGTATGCCGTACGATGACGGTGTACATACTCCTCGTACCATGTGTGGTGTAGTAAATTGCTTATACCCCAGATCTGTCGGGTGAGATTCTGCCATAGTTGATCTGACCGAGAGATAGCTCGCCACGTAGAACATACCTGCACATCCCAAAGTAAATGTGAAAAGAAGTGTTTTTATTTCATTTTCATGAAAATTGACAATGATAGATACAAACGGTATGATACATCAATAGTATAGTATATGATAAATGCCCTAACTATCGAATTTAAATTTTGAAATAGATGGGTCCAAATCCCAGAACTAAACAACTGGCTTAAAGTATTGTCCAACTAGGGAAGGAAATCGGTGCGGACGGACGTACAACAGACGCTAACTTAATCAGTCCGGGCGGAACACATACAAGTCCTAACTGTCCACTCGAACATCCGGATAAAACGGACGGACATTTGAGATTTTTTTTCAATAAAAGTGTTCGTCCGTGACCATTTGATAGTCGGTCAAACCGAGCATCGGTCGGTCGGCGCCGGTCACTAATGAACAAATAAAGAAATTTGTATTCGAAATTAAAACTATTTAGTAGCTAAATACAACTTCTTAAACTCCCACTTTATGATTCCAAAAAGTAAATGAATAAAAACTAAAAGATAATAATTGAGATTTCTCATGGGTTACGATCATTTTTATTTTTCTTCTCATGAATTACGATCGGTGTATTGTGGATTCTAGGGTTACTGATTAGATATTGAGATTTTGGAGACTAGAGAAGTATAGAGGCGGAAATAAGATTAAGAAAAGAGATTTTTAAGGTTATATATATTTTACTCTTGAAATCTAACGGTTTAACCCTACAAATGTAAAGATTTAAAATTAATCGTATAGGCGGGCGTGTATAACGGGTATGGACGGGTTCGATAGGTCGGACTATATAAGCGAGCGGACTCGTTTGGATCACCGAGGTAAAGACCTGTGCCCGCATCCGTCCGCTTAAGCTCTTTCGGTCCGGCGAGTAGGGATCTATTCCAGACAGTCACATACCTTTCGGACTTGGAAGGTACCACTGTGTCCAACTATGCTTATAGCCTAACACCCATCTAACTATATTATTCAAACTGATAGTCTCAACTTTTAATTAATGATTTCCAAAGTTTTAGGAATAGATCATGAGTAATTAAAATCAAGATACTATATAATTTTATATTTTAAATTAAGTTCTTAGACTTAATTTTAATTAATATAAAATCTTACAGTATTTTATATGTTTCTCGTTCTTCATGCAAAAAATAATAGTTATTTATATTTTTGGTTTTTCTGATAATCTTCAAAAAAACTTTAAACTACCTGTTGTCGCCGTACTAAAACGACACAAGTAGAAATATACTTGCGTGTACTCTTTCGTGCACAGCCTCAAATGAGACAAGGGACACTATTACCTTCTCACTCTTTCAGAAAGTGAAAAAAACACCCTTACTCTCTTATCATATTAGCAACGTAGGACATGCGACGTACAAAAAGAAAATACAGATATATACTTGAGACATATTTTTACTAAAATTCGTTAATATGGGTAATCCAATCCGGGTTTTGTATTGATTATGTAGCTTTGTACTAGGCAATCTAGCACCACTCTACATAGTCCCAATACGTTAGTATATTTCATTTGTGAGGAGTGGAGGGAAGTTGTAAAGGTGAGCCATGTAGTCCACATAAATTAGTTCAACAAAAAAAAAAAAAAAAAAAATGCAGTCCACATAAATGTCCTAGACTTCTTTTACGTGTGAAGGCGCCTGTAGTAATAGTAAGGGGCGTTTGGAGAACTATTACCTTAAGGCCATGTTTGGCGTGCGAGAATGGAATGTCATTCCCGGGAATCACATTCCCGTAATGCGATTCCCGGGAATCAGATTATTTTGGTTTAATGTTTGGTTCGACCAGGAATAGGAATTCCATTCCGATGAATTCCTAACTTGTTGTTTGGTTTGTGTAAGAATAGGAATGTAAGTTTTACGAAAGTCATGTTTTATCTTTTTACATAAACTACATAAATTATAGGTCAACTTTGTTATATATATTTTAATTAGTATTGTCTATTCAAATTTATAGATATGAAATAGTAACGTAATACACTAATTTAAGTTGTATTTAAAGATTTATTTAAATAAATAAGGTCTCGACTAAATTTTTTTAAACGTTATGAAATCGATTTTTAATGAACATAGAGCAAAAAAGAAGCACAAAAATTAGAGATATGGAGAGAGAGAGGGAGAGTTACGTTCCAACGAGAGAGAGGGTGGGAGAGAGAGGGAGAGAGTGTGCGTGTATGTTGCTATGGTGGTGGTTGAAACCCTAGATTTTTAATTTTTTAGTAATAATATTATGAGTATGACGATTTTAATACTAGTCATTCTAATATTTAATCAAAGATTATTTTGTCCAGAAATATTAAATCAAATCATTCCCAGGAATGGAATCACAAACCCACCCCCCTCCCTGGGTTTGCTATTACCCCATTTGGGGGGAATCCCATTCCTCCGGGAATAGAATTCTCCCTGTATTCCCGCGAGCCAAACAGTAGTCGGGAATGTCCATTCCCACGCGATTCCCGCGTGCCAAACATGGCCCAAGGGGTTAGACACGATAGTCGACAAGATAAGGAGGTAATGAAAGCAAAAGTGAAAAATATGAGTAAGAAGTTCAGAGAGACACTTCCAAGAAAAAGAAGGAAGTCAGACAATAAACAGGTTGAAAAGGCACCTTCCTTTCCTAGTGGCAAGGTAGAAAAGACAATTCCATGTCAGACAGCTACAAGATTAAAAGCTCTGCTAACTAAACTCCATCTCTATCTCTCTCTACTTTTTTTTTTTTTTTTTTGGTAAACAACGCCCATAGGGGACTACCCGTAGACTCCCGGAAATGTTTTAGTCTTTTCACATTCTGAAAAAACGAAAAAATTATATATATATATATATATATTTTTTTTTAAGTATACTCAGTCCGCCTTCTACGACTACCACTTGAACCGGTAGGAATTGTTATTTTTCTCACAGATGGTAAACTCCATTACTATACTCTTAGTAATGGAGTTTACCATGAAAAAAAAATGTGTCAAACAATTTTTGGTTGGAATGGTTAGTAATTTAGTTTCGGCGTTCCATCTCTCTGGTTCCGGACATAGATATAAGATACTGTATTACTTAAGCAAAAAACAAAATAATTTTTGAAAAGAACCTATTTGAAAACAAATAGCGGGACACTTATGGCTAAATGCTGATTGGTCACAATTCAGGGACAAAACGATTTTTTTTTTTTTTTTGAGAAATAGAATATGATGTACGTTAGTCATTACAAGACATTGATACATCATCAAAATGTGATAAACACGATAACTGTCGAAATTAAACTAACAAAAAACTCGACAGTATAGAGTCTAAAGCGCACTTATTCTGAAAGACAGAAAACTCGACAGTATAGAGTCTAAAGCGCACTTATTCTGAAAATCGATCGTGAGATCTCTAAGATTTTGGAATACATATCAATTCATGCAATGACGGGACAAACCCGAATTAACCCCATTATATTACCAACAAAACAACAAACATTTCTACCGAATATAAAGTTGTACTGAAATTTGTACTACTAAATTGGCGTTTCTTCTTACTTTCCTGGTTTGTGGTCCAACACTCCCTCACCATTGGATCCATTTTACCTAGGATGAAGGAAAGAACAAACAAACCCTAGTTGATGATGTACCATTTTTACCAATAAAAACCATTTGAGGGAACCAACATGTCTCTCCTAAAGAAACTCTTTTTAACCCTAATCGTACTTACTACTAAAATAACAACACCTTCTGGATGGAAGAACAAAACGGTTCTTATCACAAAAACCCTAGAAATGGAATTCTTTGATGCCTCATGCAACAACAAAGTAAATGAAATGAATTCATAGTATAGAGAGAGAGAGAGAGAGAGAGAAAGGGAAAAGTGAGTGTGATGACCTGAAAGAGGTTAGAGAGAGAAGGAGCAGCAGCAAGTCTACCAATAGAAGAAGTACGAGAAGCATTAACAGCAACTTGGTAAGCAAGTGAGTCCAAGAATGGTTGAGGCCAAACTTCATTATGAGTAGTAGATCTTGGACGTGATGATGAAGGTCCTCCTATATGCAACAGTACTTCTGATCTTACTCTTACGTCTTCATCTTCTGAAGATGATGATGATGATGAAGACATAAGATGAAATGGGTAGTCCAAAGAGAGAAGAAGAAAAATGTGAAAAGGTAATAGGTACTTGTTGTTGTTGTTGACTGGAAGCAAAAGAGTGGAAGACCTTTTGGATATGTGTACTTGCAGCTGCAAGAATAATAAATATGAAAGATGGGACGGGAGAGAGAAAGAGTGCATAGAGAGAGAGAGAGAGAGAGAGAGAGAGAGAGAGAGAGAAGATGGAAATAATTAAATACTAGTAAAATATAGTAGTACTACTTTTTTTTTTTTTGATGAGAATATAGTAGTACCACTTAGTTTTACAAGTTGATATACTGCAACGACGGCGGAATAGAGAATAGAGAATAGAGAACAGGGAAGGTATGTAGCAATCATATTACCAATGGATTTTGATTATCTACAACATGTTTCAGATGTTCTATCTTCCTCATTTACCCTGCCAAACTATCTTTCTAATCACTTACAAATGGATTAAATGACATCCCCAACTCTAATTAAGGGTCTAGTGGATTAGACTTTCATAGACAAAATGTTCCGTAGACATTTCAAGACATTTCAGATGATTTTTTATAGACAACATGTCTTCATAGACATTTTCAAGACATTGAGTTTGTAGACAAAATGTCTTTATAGACATTTCAAGACATTTGATCCATACCTCCAAGGTCTGTTCGCGGACAGACCGGATCTAGTCTGTCCATGAACAGACCAGACCTCCGGCGAAGGTTTCCCTTCGCTGGAGTGTTAGAGAGAGAGAGAGAGGAAGAGAGAATTTTTTTTTTTTTTTTATGTTTAAAGGTCGCCGGCCGACGACCTTCGTCGGAGAAGAAGATGAGGTGGTAGAGAGAGGTGATGAGATGAAGGAGCCTTTTTCTATAGCATATTCTAAAATTAGAAGCCCCTTAGCAATAAAAAAAGAAACATAAAAGTCAATCTTATTTGACTAGTTTTACGAAAAGTCTTTATTCCCCGGAAAATTTTCTTTATTCCCCAAAGCCGCGGCCAATAATAAATATTTCTAAATTGTCCATCAATGTGCACATAATATCCTTGGATGTCTACAAATGTCAAAGGATTATTTTTGTAAAAAATGTTCATATGATAAGACAATAATAATAATAATAATAATATTATTAAAATAATAAATATCCACCAATGTTCACAAACACATATCTACGAACCGTCAGACCAATACTTAATTTAGTAGACCTATGGGTTTCTTGCCAGGGAAAGTGGTTGTAAAGTCCAAGTCTTGTTCAACTCAAGAGCGGAGTTTTCCTTAGACATGTCATCACACCAAACGGCGGATTGCAAGCTATAGTATGTTAGAGGATAAGGATAAGGAGGAGTCGAGCTTGAGCAAATGTGATCTTTTAGTAAGAGGGCAGACAACGAGCTCGCGGGGAAGGAGAAGGGTCCTCAATGCATGAAGCAGAAGATGGTAAGTCCATAGCCGGAGGTATTCGGTCAGAGGTTGAAGCAGGAGTAAGAGAGTCCACAGGCATAGTCATCCCAAAAGAGGGACTCGTGGGAGGCAAGGGAATTGGACTGGAAACATCCATATGAATAGGCGTCCCATGAGAAGCACCTACCGGAGAAGAAAAAGATGGTGGATGAGGAAAAGGGAAGTCATTGTCATCCAAAGGTGAGTGATTAAAAGGAGAAAGCGGAGTCGAGTCTGAAGGGAAAGGAGAAAAGTCAGCAGAAACGTATGGAAAATAACCCTCAAAGAATGTGACATCACGATATTGGTAGATTATCATGATTCACCGTAAAAAATACTGTATCTTTTTTACGGAACGGATATCCTACGAAGATACCCAGCTTGGCACGACGATCGAACTTATGAGAAATAGCGGTATTGTGAGTAAAACACAAATAACCGAAGACCCGCAAGTGAGAATAGTCATGAGGTCGTCTTAAAAGCATCTCATGAGGAGAGAAGAATGGGAGCGGGCACTCTGTTAATAACATGGTTAAAAACAATGACAATTAAAAAAGATGAGACCGGAAAGGGTCTCCACATGTCAGCATGCACAAGTTGAAAAACATAAGAACTAGAACTGATATTGTTTTTAAATCGAAGTTCGAATGTTTTGCCAGAGGACAAATAAAACCATCGTTCGTGGAATCAAAATTAGTGAAGTTAAAATCACTAGATAAGTGTCATAGACGAGCTAAGCTAGGGTTCCCCAAACGTCGATGCCATAGATTGGGGGCTTATTAACTGAAAGTACTAAAGTAGAGCTACAGAGAACATAAAGACCGTCTGATTCATCAGCCTGGCTAATCGATTGGATCGTCAACGAGTCCTGAAAAATACATTCAGAAGAGGAGAAAATTGTGAGACAGTGCGAAGACTTAGTAATCTTATTCACCGATAAAAGATTCATTTAAAACTGGGAATTTAAAAACATTCTTGACAAAAAAATTATCAGAAAAAACAAACTTGCCAATGTGTCGTACAAGAAAAGTACTACGCAAGGAATCAAATGTCGAAAAATTTCAGTCGAAATGACCGAAATTTTTCGATTTTTTCAGATCATGGAAACAAAAACACACTCACAAACTTTTCGTGTAAGATTTCGACCGAAATCTCACGAAATTTCGCTTTCTTCATCGATTTTTTCTTGATTTCTTCATCAAATCTTCTTCATTTCTTCTTCATAGCTTCATGTTTCAGATTTTATGGGTGGTTTTAGAGTGAAGAAGAAGAAAAGAAAGAGATTAGGGTTTCGTAGAAGAAGAAGAAGGAGAGAGAGGCGCAACTGTTGGAAAAAAAATTAGGGTTTTGGGTTTTAAAAAGTTATAAAGTTAAAAGCACCCTTTAAAAGTTATCTAGCACCCGTTCTTTCACTGTGCCAATGTCTTGAAGGGGTGCCAGAAACTATTTTGAGGGGCGCCTTAAAGAACCTGATATATACTTAAAATCATCTTTTTTATTTAACCCCTAAACAATTTCTTAAGTGAATATAGCCCCCCAGTCTAACAGAATAGGTTAAAAACAATTAGATTTACCCCCTAAATTAACTATTTTATTGCAGATTAGCCCCTAATATAAGTGTTTTAGGTTTATCAGAGGTGAATAATTACATTTAGCCTCTAAATTAACTACTTTAATGCATATTAGGCTTCTAAGATACTAAGAGACGTTAATAAGGCTACTAGCATTTCCATAAATTTGTAAAGTTTCTACATAGACCGAAACGTTTCCACGAAATGTTTTCACTTTTGGACTCACCGAAGTTTCCACCGAAACCGAAGTTTCATTCCTTGGTATTACCATCCGGAATTTTGACATAACAAGATGGCGGGGTAGAGTGATAAGATGTAAAAGAATCAAGGGAAAAATAAACGTGGTTAGATGCACCATTGTCAACAATCCAAGAACACGGATGAGAGGAAAGAAAATTACCTGTGAGAAGTGTCTGAGCTGTAGAACCCGCATCAGAAGACTTGATCAAAGAGAGGATCTTGTTGTACTCGTCAAAGGATAAAGTGGGAGCTGTCGAAGCACCGGATGAAGAAGAAATGGCCAAAGTGCGACTCAGAGTCTCTTTCTTGCGGGTCCACCGTTCAATTGAAAACAAGGAGCGCTGGTGTAACCAGGCTTCTTACAGTGATCACAGATGGCCAACTTGTTGAATCGATCCAGTGAATGGCCATGCATCTTAGAATTCTCAAGATAAGGGCGAGGAAGTTTGGTACTGGAAGGACCAGACTCCAGAGACAGCTAAGACCGCAAGTTTAGGTGACGAGAGAAGGAATCTGACTCTGCTACCATGTGAAAACTTGATGGATCGACAAAATTATAGAGGCACAAAAATGAGTTGAACAAAAGGTATTTCAGTATGGATTAATACAAGTATTTGTAAGTACAGACATAAACCCCAAACCTAGTTACATTACAACCGTCAGATGTGCTTCTATTTGTACGGTTGGATCTTGACAGGGGATGACCCCTTTGCCGGTTGGGACGGGGTCGCCCTTGCCAAAGATCATTATTGGGATATTAGGGCCCGTTATTCGTTAAGATCTTTTTACTAGAAACTTAAAGTCCGGATCTTCGAAGATCTCAAAAGTTTCGGGACAAAAATTTATTAAAATTTTGAAGGTCCAGGAACTTTTAAGTTGTGAAAATTTTTTTATAACATTTTTATCTGGGACATTGAAATTCCTGGATCATTAAGTTCTGGAACATTTTTATTAGAACTTTAAGTTCTAAGACCTATTTTCTTAGAATTTTGGAGGATCAATTTTAAATCTAAGTCTTTCAAACAAATGGTTAACATTAAAACAAAATATATTATTCGATATACTTATTTCTTTCTCATTATTGTTACGCAAAACGAAATGTAATAAAAAAAAATGTAATATTTTGAGTTTTTTTGTCCGTAAAACGTGATAATAACTACTAAGTTGAAGTGTTCTGATGTTTTATTACCATTACACTTTTGATTTAGAGCTGGAATAATTACTTGGTCATAGTACGTCTTTGAAAGTGCACCATCTTTTCCGTATTTACCGCTATTCATGGCTTCAACAATAAGTTGAAGTAACACTTCATTTTCAGTTGGAGTCCATTTCATATACTTTTTTGTTGTCTGTGAACTCATCTAACAAAAATAAATAATAATTTAAACTAAATTATCTTACTCAACGAAATACTAGATAATACTACAATTCAAATAATGATTTACATTTTTTTTTTAACTTATTTTTTCAACCAAATCTCAGGATGATCTATACTTGAAGTTTCCATGATTAAATCTTACTTTTTCCTTGGGTTCTGATTTATTTAACTATGCTAGTCTAGTAGTTTTATTTTAGCACAAAACCTAGCCTAATAGTTTTTTTGTTGAGGAAGCCTAATAGTTACCAACCTAAACTGTTGAATCTGTTGAGGAAGCCTAGTAGTTTTTTGTTTTGGCACAAAAAAAAATATTAATTGATTAAGTATACATGAAGAAAGTACATGCAGTGAAGAGACTTACTACATTAAAGATAACCATCATAATTTTCTAACCCTACAAGCCTAACAACAATAGTCTTATAAAAAAATCCATAAAACCATAGTTAGTAGCTGATGACATCATCGATACATGATTCATCTTTGCTCAAATCAATTCCCTATAACCCTATTATGAAAGAAATAGGGATGATAGTATACTCAGTGACTGGGTATGATGATGGAAACCCTAATTCATTGATAATGGAAGGGATATTAACAGGTGGGGTATTGATATATATGGCACTTGTGGATCTAATAGCAGCTGATTTCTTTCATAATAAGATGATGGGGATTAAGCCACGGGGTTAGAAAATTATGTTGTTACTAGTCAAATCAATTCCCTATAACCCTATAACCCTATCATTGGTCTTTGCCTATAAACCCTAATCATTGGTCTTTGCCTATAAACCCTATAAACCCTAATCATTCTTCTTTGTTTTGCTTTGACACGTACATACACATTGAATATTGCTTTGTTTTTAAATCAATGTACAACTACTTAATAGTAAAAGTTTCTAGTTCAACAAAAAAAAAAAATAATAGTAAAAGTTTCTAGCAATAAATTCTTACCTTAAGATTAGCAAAGAGAGAGACAAGAAGGAGACAAGAAGGAAAAAGGTGGTGGAAATACAACCGTAGGAGAAGAAAAAGTAGGGTTTCATATGGTCTATTCGTTATTTATATAAATTATTAGAAAGAAGTTTTTTATTTTTGTCTATTTTAACCCAATATTTTCATGTACACCCAAATAGAAAGAATTTCAAAGATCCACCTAAACTGGTGAAACTTTGGATTTGACAAAATGAATTACCACTAATTCGATTTGCGACTAACGAAACTGCTTCAGGAAAGAATTTTTTGAACCCATTTAGCATAACTGACATTTGAATCAGGGTTGGCCTTAGGAGCAGAGCTGATCTGTGTTGATGGTTTACGAGACAGGACTTCTGCAAGGGCGGTTATCAATATAAGGGATGTCCATGTATATTTCGAAATTAGAATGAGAGGTAGTGAGGCGGTGGGATTAGGATTTTCAGTGAGCTATATTAACTGAAACCCTACAGGTATCTTTGTAACTTGTATTTCGATCATAATGGAAATCATCGCTCTATTGTTCGCTGTTGAGTAAATATAATAACCGAACTACGTAAATCCCTGGTTGCCTGTCTGTAATTGTTTACTTTCTTTACTTACTTTTATTAGTTGATTGTTCTTCGTCATAACACATACTATAATCACAACCCTATTCCGGAAGCAAATGTATGCCCTCAGCGAGAAAACAGAAGAGATTGCCGAGTACATGACTTGAGATTGATAAGGTATGCTCATATAAGAGAAAATAATGAAATCGAGTATCAACATGCACATGAGAAATAAGGCCTTCACACTTCACCGAACTTATTATAATTACCAAGTTCCATAAACTCACTGTGTTTAGTTATGTTAGGAGAATACCTACATTCCCATGTCAAACAACACAAAAACACCTCACGTCAAAGCGTGGTTTCACCTTGAGTTATTTTAAAGGCTCGCCGATCTTTTCCCAGACGTCATCTTATTCTCCTTCTCTGATGCCATAGTACAATCTGATGAGGGTCGCTGCAGATTACTTCTCGGTTATGTTATTACTGTTTAAATCACCTGAAATCACTGCCGAGCCAAGGGAAACTCAAGGAAAATGATGAAAGATGACGCATTGGCCTCTCTTAGATACTTCACACTTCCTTTCATGATCTTGAGAAGCTTCTGACTAATGTACAATCCTAGACCTTCCCTTGACACGCCCTGGCTGTGGTTGAACATCTCTTGAATCAAAGCCTCAGGAATTCCTGGTGCTGAGTGGGCAATCCTGCCGA
Organism: Eschscholzia californica subsp. californica; assembly: GCA_002897215.1. Lineage (NCBI taxonomy): Eukaryota > Viridiplantae > Streptophyta > Magnoliopsida > Ranunculales > Papaveraceae > Eschscholzia > Eschscholzia californica. Next base: position 1,212,105 of record BEHA01050193.1, read on the forward strand.
CATAAACACCCAAATCATATTTAATATATTTTTTTTACAAACGGAAAAAACATAAACATATTTCCGTAATACCAATATACCATGCTGATGCATGCGCTTATGTCAATCTCATGTTGCCTAAAAAGAACGAAACTAAGGTGATGCCATCGGAGGTTTTGTACTATTTTATGCTTGCAACTAGAGGTGTCCCCAGATGGTAAATCCTATCAGTTGACTTTCGACATGGATGTATGGCATATCTGATACATAATTTTGCACCTTCTCCGTACAGACGGGCGTAACTACAAACAGACAACATAACTGAAAGATGGGATTAGTACCGGAATTCAAGATGGATGATGTGTATTCCAGCCCCTATACGTTCCTTCCTTGGAATGACTCTGAAATAAATCGACGCGTCTCTTGACAATGGAGTGAACATGATTGCATTTGTGAAGAAGTTAGATAGGATTTGCTGAAGTCTCAAGTTGTCACCATACAAACACATGGAGAATATTTCTTCAGGTAGATCACGGATTAGCTGCACCTGTCGCTCCCGACAAAGAGGCTCCCCTTGAATTATAACTGCCTCCAGGGCATCTCCGAGATTGAATTCGATGATGTTCATCTCCAAATAGCTGCAACGGAGTCGAGCCATATTAGAAATCATAAGCCCAAGTTTTGAGACAACTAGCATGCATATAACCACAACTTTTATGGAAAGGTAACATAGAAATCATCGGGATGAATAAAATCTAAGGTTATTGCACACTCATTTTTATTGCAAATATAAACCGCTTGTCAGGTATGGGTTCTCCATGCTGTTTGTTTTTTTGTTGTCTAAATCTGACTCGCTTGAGTTCTAGGTTGTCTGAATCTGATGCCCGAGTCTGAGTTATCAGAATTAGAATCGTCTTAGTTTGACTGTCTGAATCTGACTCTTCCAAGTCTAACTTGTCTGAATCTGAGTCGGTTCAGTCTGACTTGTCTGAATCGGAGTTGTCTCAGTCTGACTTGTCTGTATCTGAGTTGCCTCAGTCAGACTTGCTTTTATCATGGGCATGATGGTCATTAGAGATCATTTTAGCAAGCTCTTTGTTGAAACTTATTATATGTCTGACGCAAATGGACCAAAAATCAACCGCATACAGCCACTCAGACGAGTCAGACACACAAATCAGGTAATAAGCAAATGTTTTGAAATCTGACTCGAATTAATTCAGACACGGGGTCAGATTTCAGATCTGAAGTTGGAAAAAGACACAACCTAAGCCACTGCAACCACAACAGTAGGCTTCTTTGTTTTTGCTATTACATTTATCGTGAAGCATAAAACACTTGTACCCCTTACTATAAACTAAAGTACATAAAAAGAAAATCTGAGGGAGAAGCAGTTTGTCTGATCTCCCAATTTGTCGTGTTTGAACTGTTGAGTCATTGATATGTTGATATCTACAATGAAAGAAGCGAGATATGATACACGATGGATGAGTAGTACATAACATGATTTTGAGTTAAGAAATACATGGACCAATAACTTGTTTCCACAAAATAATGGAAAATTTTTAAACGCTACAAGGTTTTGAGACCTACGCCTTCCAAATGACGACATAATCCTAAATGTAGCATGAAGTTCAACCAAAAATACGAGTTTCTAAACAATACTAGAGCAATAAATTAGTTTCAATCATACCAAAAGATTATCTAGCAAGAACTATAAGAACACATATCGAATAAAAGTATGTAAGCAAGTAGTCTCGTAAGTAGTTTGTACCTTTCCTCGATGCTCTCTAAATCAACATCATCCAATATCCTAACCAATTGTTCCTGACACAGAGTGCTCTTTCTCAAAAGTTGATTCTGCTCTTCTGTCAATTCGGAAGTTTCCATCAAACTGCGGGTAAACATGATTCCATGAAGTGGGCTTCTGATTTCCTGTCGAACATAAGCCAATTCCCTAAGACTGTTCATTGAAGCGTATTCTGCCATATTCTGAAGCTGCAAAGCATGTTGAAGTTCTGTATTCGCCACGTGCAAAAAGCAAAGAACCCCGGTGATCTTATCATCTGCATTCATCCTCTTACTTGCAGATAGTAATGAATTCACATACTTACCCTTACTATCAAAAAACCCAAACAACAATTTGTCGCTATTTTGGCCTGAAATTACGGCATTCAGTAATATCCTGAGTTTGGTTATCGTGTCTTGGTCTTTTACCCGACAACCGACATTTTGAAGACCAAATACCTCCCCTACAAGTATTTTACCAATGGCTTTTTCTCTAGTCAAACCGGTTAGTTTTTGTATGGAATTGTTCCACTCGGAACAATATCCTGATTCATCTATTATGAATATTGGAGGGATAAGTGTAGAAGGGTTCTGTACTATAGTGGCATAATCGCTACGCATACGAGTATATTTATCCATTATCATCTTCTGGCCAGTTGCATCTTGTCCAACAAAGCAGATGCCTACAATGTGTTCCTTCATATCCCTACTACAACATGCATTCACTACCAAAATTACAGGACCATTTTTTTCCTGATCTCCAAATGTTTTGAGTTTGATTTCGATGTTTCGCTCTTCCTTGCCTGTCATATAAAAAACAATACGATTTGAGCAGATACAGTGTTAAAATGACGAGAAATCGCACCATCTTTGTGCTAAATTCAACTGGACAAACCTCAAACTAATCCATAGTTCCACCACGAGCCAAGCCAACACCAAAACAGAACTTGGGTACATAACCACCAAATAGTGTTCAAAATAGAACTTGGGTATATTAGAAATTGTTTTGGTCTTGAGTCTTTATAAAAGAGCTTTGATAACATTAATGAAGTTAAAGGCAAAGGGTGAAGTGAACTTTCACCTTGTAAAGACAAGTTGAGCATGTTCATGACAACTTCAGCAGAATCGTTCTCAACCAGATGACTTAATGGCTTTCCAATTGCTTGCTGCACACAAAGTCCAGTTAACTCTTCTGCTTTGGTGTTCCACCCATTTATGTTACCAAAAGTATCAACAGCCAAAATGGGGACTGAGGCGGTCTCAATAAGGCGAACCATCTCATTTGTGACAGTACAAAGTTCATCCATACCTTGGACCCTTTCATCAACCACTGGTGCAGTCACAATTGCCCTAACATCATTCTCAATCTCATTTTGCAGTGATTCTCGCAAAATCAACTGTAGCGAGTGAATAGCGTCCATTTCAACATCCTCCCATGGTAGACTCCGCCACTTAACCACCTCCAAGAAGGCGTTAAACGAAGATCGAGGATTCATCTTTCTTGTATCATCTTTATCCATAGGGTCATGCTTTGCACCACCCCACTTGAATTCTTTAGCAGTTTGGGATCGGAACCAAAAGAGGAAGTCCTTTGAAGTGATATGGATGGCGGCCATTCCACAAACTTCTTCGGCTAGAGCCGAAGAACATGGGTAGCCAGCTTCCATTAAACTATCTGTACTTAAACCTGTAGTTCCATTATGGAACTCAAGAAGCCATCTGGCAATATCTCTTATTTGTGCTTCTGTTGGAGTTATCCCAAGTAACCAAAATTTGTTCTTGTAAAATAGTGCTGCACCATCACACTTAACAAGGTCCATTATGTTAGGTGATTGAGTAACAATTCCTACAGGAGCATCCCTAAGGAGCATATCACAAAGAAGTGTTTGTGTTCGCAAGATATGCTTCTCCCTCAATTGAACTGCCAACTCTACTTCCTTATTAAGTTGTATACTGAAGACTTGAACCAAGAACTCGCAAGCATATCTTAACGGAAACGGAACAAACCTCGGACTTGTGTGGTGGCAAACTACCAACCCCCACAGCTTTCTTCCTTTTGCCTTCTCGGTATCCATTTCATCATCGTCGCCATCATCATTGATAGTGACAGACATCACAAGAGATGCAATAGAACCCATATTTTCCATATATTGTACGTGACATCCATGAGGAGCTCTAAGCGTAGACGCACAGAGACTCACTGGCTGAGTTGATTTATTGTCCTCGACTACTTTAACAGGAGGAGCAGAACAGTCACAAATCATCCTAACCTTGTTTTTCAGGAAAAGGAATCTTGAAGCTTGTGGTATATCGGTAGCTGGGTAGTGCAAACCAAGATAAGGTTCCAAATCTGAGTTCTTGCACTCAGAAACTACTTCCCCATGTTCATCTTCGTGAAATTTATATACCATAACTCTATCATAACCTGTCAGATCACTAACTTCCCGAGCCAATACATCACACAAAAGCGAGACATTTCCACTGGGCAAAGATTGTAACCTAGAGATGGATTTGGATGCAAGCTTATAAGATTTTAATGCCCCAGCTGCATTTACTGGCACATCAGCAGGATTCACGGGCTCTAAATCTATAACAAAGCCAACACTAGTCCGATGCATAATAGCATAAAAGGGCTTACCTGAACTTTTACAATGTACTAATATTGGATTTAGGAGATTCACATCAGCGAAATTAGTGGCCTTCTGCAGAGCTGCTGCACTCGAAGATCGGAAAAGTGTTTTACAATCAGTTCCAATTGTGAGAGCTTCTTTCTGTTCGATATTTGGAACGGCATGTGGAGTTAAGTCTAACATCTCAGGAGCATTCTCACTATAGGCAAGAATAGTGAGATTTTGTTCTTCCACAACAATTAGACAACCAAATGGTTGGATGAGCTTGCTTCTCTGCATCTTTTGGAGGTAAGCAGATACAGTGGAAGATGGAATATTGCTATCACCACTTGATATATTTAAGTCAATCGACGATGAATAATTGAAGAGTCTTTCTGACTCTTCATAATCTGTATGTAGTTTTGCATCTGCACTCGTCTGAGCAACGACACGGGCAGTATGTCTTGATTGAGCAGAGCCACTCCTTGAACTAGTAGGTCTATTAGATCTAGAAGACATCTTTCATTCCTTTTCAGAACTTCTACCTAATAATTTCCTGATGATACATAATAATAAATCCAAATACAAACTTCAACCTAAAACAACAATTCTTCTTATCTAATATAGAATTCAACCTAAAATAGAATATTAAAACAACCCAAACAAAAACAATAACCTGAAAAGGGGGAAACTTGAGTTTCTCATAGAAAATTGAAGTATCTCTCTTAAGAATTGAACAGTATAAACCAAAATTATCAACTCATCATGAACATAAAGAATCCCACTGAACCAAAGGAATCATAAAAGCAAAACCCACCATTTTTATTATACAAAAAAGATGATCATTTTGAGAGAATAACTCATAGAAAGCTTAGAAAAGGAGATACCAGCTTTCCATGAATGGATTATCTATGAGACCCCAAAAAGGAAGTGAAAAACAAAGTTAGATAGAGACTTGGATCCTCCTATTGACTTATCTGAAGTGGGTAATCTTCCTTTTCACTTAAAAACCCAAAATTGAAGTTAATAACAAGTGGTGATTAATCCAGGAAAAGGGTAATAATTGAATAAACTTACCTTGATTTTGCAGTAATTTTCAACAACTTAATACTTCCATTTCTTCCTTTAACAAAAGGAAAAAAGGAGATACTTCAATTACTTGGGATAACTCAAAATCCGTAAAAATAAAAACAGAGAGAAGGAAGAGTGAATCAGTAAGCAAGAGAGACGGTGGAGTCTGGACCATTTTAGTTTCCTATGAGCACGTGAACTCTGAGTCGCCAGTCAATTATGTTTCTACGTTCAATTATACCCAGGTAGAGTCATCACTTACTTGGGTAAGTGGTTGATACTTCGATAGCTTTAATAAAAATTTTGATCTCTTAAGGTCCAGGTTCAGAAGAAGTGAAATCGTTGTTGAATTTGTTATTAGAGGTATAAATAATGTAAATAATTTATTGGGCTTTTGGCTTCTTTCGTTATTAGTTTAACTTAAGTGGTTATCTTCATAATATATCAATGCCTTGTAACGACGAACGTAGATTATGGTCGGTTTCTCAAAAAAAAAACATTATACTTAGTTAGTCGGTTCTTGGTTAACGGCTTAACGCCCCTAAATTGCATTTTATTTTGATTTACAGCAAAAAAGAAGATGAAGACGATTGGTCAATTTTTTTTTTATCCGGAATAAGATAAAACATAATAAAAACTAAATAATTTGTCATACGATGTATGAAAAGTCTAAGGGGAAAGAAATAAGGATAAAAACCCAGGTTTTATGAAAAATAAGGGGAGTAGTTATTTTGGGGAATGTAACATATTATTGACACTTATATCTTTCTGTTTTGAGTCGATTTACATGAAGAAGATTTTTTATCAGCCGTTGGATGTAATCTTTATCAAATTCCTATTAATAAACGGACGGTCAGACTTATCTTTCCATAAACTTGTTTTATTACAATAGATTTTCCAAAATGTTAGAAGTTATATTGTTCTCACTTGTAAGATCCAAATTCAGGTATATGTGTACGATATATTGTTCCAGTTTTTGACATTGACGAAGACACATAATTCGATCTACCATTAGATTATGCAGGGACACCATAAATCAATCACATGTTGGATTTTGTCCTTACTTAGCCGCGTCCCACCGCGGATTGAGGTTTTATTTCACACCTCGAGCTTCGATATTGAGGAAGACTATCACCACCTCATCAACACCGCTATGAACAGTCGGTCACAAGAAGCCTATAAAAGGGTAATCAAATCGCCTTGTAGAAGGCACGAACCAAATCGACGAATAAGTCACACCTCCAAAAATTCGGGTTCACTCAATCTCAATATTTTAGCTCCAAGGGCAATCTGACTATTTTGAGCGTCAGAGAGGTTTCCCAGTTCTTTGCAGGTTTACCCCCAGATCGAGATGAGCAAAACTAGATTCAATGTAGCAGTTTCAACGCCTTGACTGATTCTAAGAAGATAAATTTTGACATCAACAGTGGTGGTGAGAAAAGGAAGAAGATAAGAGATTTGAAATGACTTAGATTTGAAATGAACCCCTTAAAGTACTTAACCAATAACAGACCCATTTTATAGGGCTTAATGTCAATTTATTTCATCTTATTTTGATATGAATTTTTGAGCTTATAGCCCAAAAACGGCCCCTAATAGGACTTTTAATCCTCTCTAATCCAATAAAGAGATTGAAAACCAAAATAATAATCTAAACGGATATCTAGTCCATTTGGGTCCATCTAGAGAGAAAACACAAATCTCTATAATACTTAATCTTTCTTAATGTCGAATATAACCTTCCTTATCTAATGTAACCGATTAACCATAAAAATCTTAGCATATCTCTTTTCCTTTTTTTATCTCCCTCATTCTCTCTCCAATCACATTTCTATTCAAAGTAATCTTACCTTCATTATATTCTGTAACGGAAATTTTTTATTTCCTCTCTTTTAAACTCGAAGCTAGTTGTTAAACCTCCATTAATCTCAGAACTTTTCTTTCATCTTCATTAGATTGCTCGAAAATCATTCATCTTTTATAAGGTTTAAAATTTTCAGTTTTGTATTAACACCATTGTTAAGATCTAATGATGATTCTTTTTTTCCATTATCAGATTACGATGCTCTATTATTGAACATATTACATTTGTGATCCAACTACATAAGATCTGTTTCCATCTTAACTACCTTCGAATGGAAGATTTATATTTTCTCTCTCTAAAACTTTCATAACTCTTTAAGATCTTTGATGTTTATTTCTTATTTAATGATGTGTTCAATGTTAATATGTTATTTCTCCTTCCAATGTTCATTGTATATTTCTTCAGATCTACGTTAAATCCTTTTTTTTTTTTTTTTTTTTTTTTTGCAGATCGGAATCATCTGTCCGTACAGTTCTTGATCTATGTGATTATCCACACTTATTCCTTTAACAGAATATAAAGTACAGGTACTTTACGATAACTTTCAATGTTTTCTGATACAATTTGCTAATAATATATTGATGTTTATCCTTTCTGATTCTTGTAACATAATAAAAATTACAGTTACTTTACGATAAATTACCATACTTTCTGATACAATTTGCATACATTTCACATAAGATGATAGTATTAATGAACAAAGGTGCGTAAAGTATGAAAAATTTATCCAACATTACACGTCCTTTTTTTACCAGAACAGTGGTCATGACAAGCATATAAAACTTCTCTTAACCTAATAAACAATTGTACTTTTCCATACATTATACATAATTTATTGATCTGTACCTGTTATTTATGATCCATCTCATTTGTTTTTTATCAAATGTTTCATTATTAATGTATGTAAATTTGATTATAAATTTTTTTAACTAATATATATGTTTTTTTTTCTTGTAGTAAACCAGCACTGATGGAATTTCTTACAGATCACATAAACTATAAAAGTATAAATTACGATGAAGAAGATTGTTTCTATGATCCTGTTTGGACAACGGAGTCTTACGTGAAGACTTACAAGGAACATATAAACCCTGCCCCTAACTTCGATGAACCATGTACATTTAATGAAGAGTCAAAAACACTACCATGCTTGATTCGCCGTAAACCTGGAAGACCAAAGACAGTAAGGATCGAGAGCTCGGGCAACATTCTGACGGAGTTTGTTTTTAAGTTACCTAGTCTACTATGTTCTTTTCATTTACAATAAAACACAGATTATTGTTCAATAAAATTTCGTTTCAGTCATACAAAGGTTGTGTTATTTACTACACAGTATACATAATTTATGATAAATCACATACTTTATGACAAAAAACATGATTTCAGATTTACATTTCCTAACAAGTTACTATAATTTATGGTACATAATGGATGACATGTACGCGTAAAAAACAAGTAATTTATGTCAGAAAATAATCTAAGTATTCAATGGTACATAATGGATGACACACACACATATGATAAATTACGTTGTATACATGACAAATGATGGTTTCCTCGTCATAAATAACACATAATTTACGAACTTGTTTCATAATTTGTATTCGATGTGTGTTTATGTATGAGTAAAAAACGAAAGTTAAGTGAGAGAAAGTTGATATATATGTTTTGAATATTAACCCTCAAATCACGCTAATTGATCTCAGAAAATATACTCATTCCAAATCTGAAAATTAAGTGAGAGAAAGTGATATATAGATTTGGTTTTCAAATCTGAAAGGACGAGAGAGAAAATCTGTTTTGGAAAATATCCGTTTTCCAAATCTGTTTTGAAAAATCTGTTTTGAAAAATATCCTTGATCTGTTACTTCCTATTAAATCTTTTCAGTTTATAACCTAAATATCTCCCCCAAATCACGCCCCCTGGTTTGGGAAACTTTCCGGATTCATTCCGAAATTTAAAAACCCCGGATTTTTTAGACGAGGGACATGGAGGGTATTTATCAATAAAGTATGAGTTATTTATGCCCTTATTGTAAAAGGACTAAATGTCCATATTTTGGGAAGATTGGTCTATATACCTATTATGAAAATGATTTTGGTCTATATACCCATGGACTCTTTTGATATTCTATTAACACAGTAATAACACAACTCAGTCGGTTATCCAAGGGATAAGTCTGGTCTTCTATTTTTACTGGAAGTTTGATAAAGATCACATCCAATGGCTGGTATTAAAATCATCTTCATGTAACTCGAATCAAAATAGAAGGATAGTAGTGTCAATACTTAATTTTTTAAAAGTACTAAAATGGGATAGGGTATCCTAAAATAACTACTACCCAATGTATCTTATCACTTTGCGATCATAGGGATATTACCGATTTACATCAGCCGGTTAATATCACTTTCCTTATTTCTCTCCACGTAATTTAGAGGACAACTAATCACTCTATTTCTTCACCTTTAACATCTTTATTTTTTTTTTCTCAAATCTCTCTTCAATCGTTTTAATTTTATACTTCGGCATCATCTTTATAACTCATTCAGTATGTCATTTGTACATTTATTTGTTTTTTTAGGTAATTGGGTGACTTTTTCTCTCTCTCTCTACTGATTCAGGAATGGGAACTCTTATAATACCATTGATTTGAGAATATTTTGTATATTGAGAGATACTTTCTCTTTTTTTCCATCTTCAAAAGTATCTTTTTAAGAGTTTAAATTTAAGTGTGAATCAAAATCAATGTGATCTACCAGCGTTAACCAAGAGCAATCTGTCGCGTCTGCAGAATACGACGGACACCTAGTTCTATTAACACAAAGTCAATAAATAATCGAGTTTGTGACCTTTAAGGTTTCGGAGTAGATACAACCAACTCAGCAAGCAATTATTTGAAATTCAAAATTAGATTTACTTGCTAAGTCAATTGGATCAATTAAACAATGTGTGTGCCCCTAACAAAAGAGATGTCCCCCAAAGCATCCCCACCTTTCATGCCCACCATGGCAATCTATCCGGCGGTTTCGGGCTTCTTTTGAATGTGTTTTTTGGACCTGGATTTGGGTAGAAGCACTTACCCGTGTCCCGACTATTAGAATCCGATTTTAGGGGCCGGGTAATCCGGCTCGAACTCATTGTTCGAACGACCTTTTGTGGTTCGTGCGGTCTCCTTGGGGGCATGGGTTTGCAGACCATTTGGGAGCCCGAGCTGAGGGGCTCCCAGCCCCACCCGGGAGCCCGGCCCCGGGGCTCCCGGGTTGGAGCACCGAATGTTGGGATGGGGCATGCACATTGGAGTTGCTCTAACCAGGGGCATTTGAGATTTGACCAAACTTCCCAATAATTTCCCACAGAAACCTCCCATTAGTTACACCTGGTCCTCCTCACGAGCCCAATTACTGAACTACCTTTCGGTTCTATCCGTTTTAGGGTTTTGAAGAACTTTCTTGCACTTTAAGGTTCATCTATTTTTTTGCTTCTCACTTCTCATTACTTATTTATTCCCCTGAATCCTTTTATATCTCTGTTAATTAGTTCATTTTATCTTTAGTTTCGTTTCAGAAATGTTAGATTAGAATTTTCTGTTTTATGAAGATAAAGTTGATAAACCCAATTGTGGGTAGGAAACAAAACCTTAAATATAGTGAAGAAAAGATGAAACTGATTTAGCATTGTAAACAGGATTTTTATGTGGCCCTACTTGACATGAATTTTGTGAAATTGCAGCTTGTTTGAAAATGTTAAACATTAAAAACTCGATATTGAGGTATGTAAGAGTTGCAAACTCCGGGAAGCAATGGTTGTCTATGGAAAAAGTAGATGTTGCTAACAGATTTACAAGACCCATGTGTGCATCCGCGAGTAACGACTCCGATAAGCTAATGGATCGAGTGATCGGACTAGTAAAGAAGTTCGATAGGATAGATTCATCCATGGTAACCAATCGATTTATCTTTCTATCGCGTATCTTATTTAATTTCTTTATTGGTTAAACACTTTAACTCTTTTACGTTTCTACCTTTGGTTTTATCAGAATTACTAGGGTGCTTGCAATATAAAAAGATGAATTTAATTAATGATATTTCCTATTCCGCTTTGAACAGGTTACTGAAACATCCGATTTCCAAAAGGATTTGAGTCTTGACAGCTTAGACAGGGTGGAGCTTGTTATGGCTTTCGAGCAAGAATTTTCGGTTGAGATCCCTGAGGAAGTAGCTGATAAGCTTACTTGTTGCGCAGACGTAGCAAAGTACTTAGAGACTGAAGTTGAGCGCAAAAACAAAGAAAATTGAGTTGATTAGATTATTACAACGGTTTTATTCGCCAAGAAAACTTTATCTTTGTTTTGATAATTTTGCATTGTAATTTTGACTGATCCAGTTTCATGTTATACTATTGTGATCAATATTAAAGTATATTGTTAATTGTATCTGTTTTTACATAACTCCGGATTCGAGAACATTGAACACACACACACACATATATATATATACACACACTGACACACACACACACATCTGACGTAGTTTGTGGGTTCTCTCGTACATATAGCAAACAGGGATGCTGTTTTGTATTGACGACATTTGACATGGGTAGGTTTCCATTCTTCTCCTAAACTGAAGCTTCACCTGTTGAGAATTTTCTCTCACTATATCGTCTTTTGAATTTGCAGATTCTCCATTGTTTGGAAGGCTGTTTGAATGTTATAATTCCAGCAGTGTACAGGCGAATGCCATTCCCAAATGACGATAATTTGATTTCTTTTGGTTTTCTTGCAGAATTATGATGACATGGTGAGTTTTTCGGAAGCTTGATAACACTGACTGTACAAACCTTTTCTAAGTTTGGATTTGCATGGAGGTGGGAAGGAAGATCAACGATAAAATCTCCATATTCATCGGTGATTCCTTCAGCTTTAATTTGGTGTTTGCTTCTTTTCATATCAGTTTTACAAATTATAGTCACTTTTGCATCTACAAAATTTAACAATAAATCTTGTATAAGCAATCTATTGAACTAAAAAGGCAAAATCATGACAATTTAGGAATATCAAAGACAATTAGATGATGGTTGGTTGGTTGTTACGTTGGAATTGTTGCAGTTCTAATAAGTTTTACGGGAAATTGGCAAAGGTCCTAAATTAGTTTACGAACCTGAGACTGGCCGTGTACCAAGTTGACGAAGAGTTCTTCCATCCCAACAGGCATTGCAAACAACAGTACCACTTACCAAGACAGATGAGAGCTTTTCTTGACCATATCCTGCCATTTGCACCATCTCCATCTCATCTCCCGATAGTTCGAATAATCCATCCTCCATTGCCACAGTCCTTGAAACTTCAACAAACAAGAACAGTGCCAAAGAAAAGAACATGATGATGGCGGAAGAGTTATTCATTTTCCTTATGTTTTTCTTATACTTGTATGTATAGTTTCGAAGAAGAATGCAGGGATTTGAAGTTTGGTTTTGTTCTTTTATAGCATACAAAGCCTGAAAACCTTACCTAATTTGCATCTTTAACCTTGACTTTTGAGTTCTGAATTTGTAGTTTTCATTCAAGTCTGAGTAGGGGTTTGTTATTCGTTCCGGTCTGACTTGACTGAATTTTGAATCATACGAGTCTGGCAGTGTTTTAGTTAGAACACAATAGACACTGACTATTGAGGTTATTGGAGACAACGGATTCTGAAGGCAAACATATCTGAATCGATCAAGGCAAACATATCTGAATCGATCGGACTTATAGATAGTTTGCATATGAAAACAATTTGAAATCTAAATCAAGAGTAATTCCGCGACTGACTTATTGTTTTTTCATTTTTTCTCGTTTAAAGTTGGGAAGGGTTACCTAGCTATGGTTGGTTGCCTACTAAACCTTTCCTTAAAGTTAAACAAGAAAACCTTACACTCTTCATGAATCTTTGAAGCACATAATGTCCTATCTTGACCCTCTCTCCTCTATTTTCCAACCTTCCTCCACCTAACAAATCCCAATCTGCAAACTAAACGTTCTGTGACTTGCTTAAAACTGACAAGAAATCTGGTTTGATAATGCCCATAGCTTATTGGCAGATGAATTTGATAATCTACTTTAGACTTTGCCATGTCATAACTTGCAAAAATAAATATACGCCGTTGAATCATTTAGGGTAAATCTTGGCCTTTCTTTTACAGAGTTTTTAGATGTTATTTCAAAAAATTATAATAACTACCCACTTCTTACGAATTTTCGCAAGATCTATCTCATCTTTCTCTCTCTACAAACAACTTAAAACTTCAAATTTAAAGTTTTGAACAGTTCTCTTTTTTTTTTTATCTTATATCTCTTCAAACAACACAATCAAATCTTCATTGGTGTTCTTCTTGATATTTTTTGTCTTTACTGTATTTTTATTGTTAAAAGATCTCCAAATGACCAAAGCATGTGGTCATAACCTCGCGTAACATATTTATAGAAAAATTTGTGCCCATAGTTATACCCTGATATATATATTAAGCATAATATGTGCCTCCTGTATAGTTTGTCCACTTGCCTTGCTATATCTTCTTGCTTCTTGGGCGCGAAGTTCCTCTTCTTCTGCTTAACTGGTCTGTAATGTTCCCTGATATTTAGCGTGTGGGTGATAACTGTCGTGCCGGTCATTGGTACCTCATAAGTATCGAAGGCGCGTGTCGGTGCTCTTTCAGGAATTTGCTCAACTTTGTCTTCTCCTCCTCCGTCAGCGTACTGCCGACGTAAGTGACTTCCGAAGGGGTGTCTCCAATTTGGATTGGTATAGTTATGTCGGCAATCTTGTCGACTTCTGGGATATGGTTGGATTCTGCTAGCTTTGAGGGTTCTACGATATTCCTTCCCACAGGGTCCTCCTTTGCCAGTTTGAGGGTATCGATTTCCACTCTGATCGAGCTTTTTTGCTTAGGGGACCGACTAGTGTTCCCTTTCGTTAGGTACATCTCGTAGCGACATTGTGATCGTTCCAAAAACAATTTTCGAAAGTGAAGTAGAACGCAATTTCGTTGGAAATCGAGTTGAGATTCGAGTAATTGAATGATAGTGATTTTTTGCTGGAGTCATCCTCCTAATGCCAATTTGCTGATGTCAACATTTGTCAATTTTGTATGAGTCAGAAGAGTGAATCCGCAACGTTGGATCCTGCCGTGATTGATGAATCTGCTTCATTGAATCCCACTCCTATTCCTTTGAACCTGGGGGGGAAATTTGTAAGGAGATCGGAAACCTCTCTGACGCTAAAGACAGTTAGATTGTCCTTGTAGTTAAAGAATTGAGTATTGAGTGAAGAGTTGGTACCTTGTTTAAGGTGATATGGTTACTTTTTTAGGCTACTCTAGCCGACTATTGTTTAGGCGACCCGATTGAGGCGGTTGGGATCCACCGTGTTAGAACATATTAGGGTTTCACCTTTGAGGTTATCCCATATCTTTGGTATTTAGGAGTTCCTCTGCCTTGATACATATCTTTCTGGGTTGATAGATCTTTTAAGAGATATTTCCTCCTTGGAAGACTCTTGAAGCCCAAATTGATTTTATACTTAAGATCCTCTCCGACTAGGATCTTTAATTAGATTTAGGATTAAGTCGATAAGCGTTAGACACGCTTCTACCTCCACATATTTTCGGCCCTGCCTACATGGACCTTTCTAGTCTTCTCGTAAATCCCAAGGTATACCTGGTTGTATTTGATTCAGGACATGGCTTAAGGTGCCTAGGACAATCGTACCGACTCCCTAGTTCTGGGCTTGAACAGTCAACCTCTTTAAAATTCGACTTCTCTGTTTCGCTGGCTACCCAGACCATAATCCGGAAATAGGGAAAACTTATGAAAAATATTGATTGAGTTGACGCGGATTGACCCACGTGCTTTCGGTCTTTTCTTGACTTATTGACCTCAGTCAACTGATACCATTTTTTAGATCATCGAATAAGAGAGAGAAAGAAAATGTGGTGGTGGCAGAGTGGTAGTGGAGGTAATGGTGACGGTCAAAGGTAGTGATGGCAGTCGAAGGTAGTGGTGGCGGTCGAAGGTAGAAGTGTTGGTGAGGGTCGGCCTCGGGAGGTGGTGACGAAGAATTACCCTAATATTGTATTCCTTTAATTCATTGAAGTTAAATGGGACTCACCAAGTCTTGTATAAATTACAATTATATTTGCAACAAAAGAAATTAGAATTATATTCCTTTAGCGGTTGATTTTCATCCCTAAAGTATTACTAGTTCACAACTACCTTATTAAACAGCTAAAAGTACCTATTCAGCCTCATCTTCTTTAGATATTTTAGTTTCTACAGAGAGAGAGAGAGAGAAAGGTATGCTACGTGGAAACTATAAAAGGGATAGATACTGAATCAGACATTTGATCGAAAAGGTTTCACTTTTAGTTCGTTAATGGTGTTTTCAAGCCTCTAATTCGAGTCAAAATTAAAGGGAAAGATTTACATTTCAACAACTCAATTGTTCTTGCTGGTTCTTGATTTCTTCGATTATTCAGATCGATCGATTGATTGATCAAACTTGGGGGGTCGATCGAAAATGGGCGAGGGAGGAGGTGGATTATTCACCTGCTGCAAATGTTTAGAGATAAGTAGAATCAGCACCAATTTCTTTGGTTTTCGTGAAGGAATTATGACAAGTAGAAATCCCCCAACTGTTAAAAAGGTTTCTTTTATCAAAAAGGGTTTCTATATTAGGGGCTCTCTTCCTCCCAATCGTTGCGTTTTTAGGTCAGTATCATCTCTCAACTTCTATCTGATTATGGAATCATTTTTATGATGCATGTAGCTTTTTGTTGAAAATTTCTTTAGATTGGACAATCTTTTCCATTTCTTGAAAGAAGAATTTGAGATTTTTATGATGAATTGTGGGTATCTTTATTAGGTCCCCATTATCAGATTGGGGGAAATAAAAAGGGATTTGGGGAAGATGAAATTTAACTACTACTAGTGTTATCCAGTAGGGTTTTTTAGTTGTTTAGACCTTGAATTGTCTCATTTTCTTTACTTTTAGTTGTTTATTGTTTACTTGGATCAAAATGAGGAAATTAATAATTGCAGCATGCACCAAGAGAAATCCAGGTCCAAACCATTGGAGTCTTTCAAGCAAAAGAGGGTTCCCATCTTTGTGATGTTGCCAAATGATACTTTCATTGTCGATGCATCAGGAAACCCAAGGATCAGAAAGTATGTCAATTATTTTTTTGGTTAGCTCATTCTTGCAAGGTTGAATTTGCTTCACAGTGACTTTTAATTTCCTTATTATTTTTTCTTATTTGTTTTCCAGAGTCAAAGCCATAACTGCGTCTCTACGGGCTCTAAAGATGGCAGGTGTGCATGGAATTACGGTTGAGGTTTGGTGGGGAATTGTAGAGCGTTCATCGCCTTCTGAATATAACTGGTGTCTTTATGAGGAGATGTTCAAGCTTATATCTGAGTCAGGATTGAAGTTACACGTTGCCTTGTCTTTCCACTCAAGTGTGCCATTGTCATCTAATGCAAAAGGGGGTATTAGTCTCCCATTATGGATTACGGAGGTAAACCATTTTTTTTTTCTTTTCTCTTTATTGAAATAATCTAACACAACCTGTTCTCATTTATGTACATTTAATGCTGTTGAGGCTCCCATCACCATCAGCCGGATGGAGACCGGGTAGAAAATCAGATAGTTCATTCTAGGAACACCTAGGGGTACAAGGACATCGAGTCGATATTGATTGATAAAGGGGCTGTCATGGGATTTGAATCCACAAAAGCCACCCCTCCAGCCACTGGATTTATCTGTCTCCCGCAGATATATGTTATGAACAGCATGGTGTTGTTATTCTGATGGTTTAAGAATTACGTAAGCATTATATCTTTCTTTGGTCCCATTTAGGTGTACTAAGACATAGTCAGCTCAATTGGGTCTACTAGTTAGATTGCTCTTTCCAGTAAGAAGAGTGCCTGAATTTGCATATTTCCGTGCTATTGACAGTCAACCCATGCAGTTCCGGAACTGTTGGTTTATTTTTTGTTTACAATGCAAAGAATGCAACTATGATATAATACGATATCTTATGAGTTTGACTACACTCTTTTAAGATTTGAAAGGCCCATTGATTTATGCCGCTTATATTTTCAGGTTGGTCGCCTGAATAGGAATATTTACTATCGAGACCAAAATGGGTTTTCAAATGATGATTATCTTACATTAGGTGTAGACGAAGTTCCTCTCTTTTTTGGTCGTACTGCCCTTCAGTGCTATGAAGACTTTATGTTGAGTTTCATGAACACGTTTGACCCTCTTATGGGGAGGGTGATCGAAGAAATAAGCATTGGTCTTGGTCCTTCTGGAGAGCTGAGGTACTTCTCCAATCAAACTGCTAGTTACACAACTTGAAACTTGTTTCGATCATCTTATAGAGTCTTGTCGCAGGTACCCTGCTCATCCTTCAAATGATGGAAGGTGGAGATTCCCGGGAATTGGTGAATTTCAATGTTACGATAAGTACATGTAAGTCCAGTCCCTATCTTTTACGTTTGGAGAATCACGTTGGCATTTTAATTTTTGACAATCTCACTTTTCTTTTAGGTTGGAGGACCTGGAAATGACTGCATGGCAGGAAGGAAAGCCGGAGTGGGGATGCAAAGGCCCACAGAATGCGGGCAGTTACAACAGTCTTCCATCTGGGATTCCTTTCTTTGAAGATGGAGGGGAAAGCTTCCTTTCTGATTATGGTCGCTTCTTTCTTGTATGTACTTTTTTGAAACTACTCTGCTTGATCTTTGACAAATTAGCCTTCTGGACACTTACAAGTAAATATATATATATATATATATATATATATATATATATATATATCCAGACACGAAAATATTTCAAACCCTTTTTTGAGAACCCGGTTCCTGCTGGAGAACTAAATATAGATATGTTTTATAATTGTTCTCGTTAAGCATGCTATCAAAACTTTACTGTATAGGGATAATTATACGTATGTATATACGTAATTTTGTATAGAATGAAAATTTGCACTTCGGCATTGTATAATGACAAGTTATATTAATTAGTGGAATTATTTTCACAATAACTTGAAACTGGATCCTTAACCATTCTTTGGTAGGAAATATCCACTCTATGAACTTTTTCCTTGTTAAATATATTGAATGGAAAGATTATGGAAAAAGGAATGAAGGAAAAAGAGATGAGTGAGTCGACCAAATCTCAAGTGATTACTTTTATAAATATGTTTACGTAGATACTGTAAATTTGGAGATTGGAATATTTGTGCCGAAGTGTCTTTGTATCAAGTTGTTTAAAAAAAAGTGACAGATGATATCTCTCTTTCCAGGAGTGGTACAGTGGGAGACTTCTGCGTCATGCAGATGTAATACTGGCTAAGGCTGCAAACATGTTGAAGAAATACCAGGATACTGGATCGGAATCAGTTTTGTTAGTTGCTAAAATTGCAGTAATATACTGGTGGTACAAGACAGATTCACATCCTGCCGAACTTACAGCAGGTTACTACAACACTTCTATGAGAGATGGGTATGAGCCTCTGGCTTCGGTGTTATCCCGCCATCGAGCTGCTTTACATATCTCGTGAGCTTTCTTTCTTGAAATTTTTATTTTGTATTTTCTTAAACATTAAGCTGATTACATGAAAGACACTTATCTAAATTCACTGGAATTTGCGTCTCTATACACACTGAGTTTGAAATTTTGCATGAAGGTGCCTAGAGATGTTTGACGGTGAAACCTCAGCTACCTACTTTTGCAGCCCCGAGTCCTTAATCAGACAGGTAAGGGAACCATTTCATGAAGTTACAACTCAATTCTTTGTTTCAATTTGGGTATTGACTTGGTTCTATTATTTTTTGGACTCCAAACGTTCCCTTAAGTGGGTCATGCCAATGTTATTTCTGCTGAATCCCTTTGTATTTGCCTGATTCTATCGCCATCTTGATTGAAATTCAGATATGGAAGGTGTCAAAGAAACGGATAATAGAGGTGACAGGTCGGAACTCTACTCAAAGATTGGATAAGGTATTTTACTTGTAATGGCTTCAATTACCATTTCAAGTATAGAATTTAAAATTGTATTCTTGATGAGGTACTTCTTATGGTACTCAGAGAGAAAGTAAGTCTGATAGTTTTTTGAACGATAGAAAAAAGTTCAATTGCTCATCATGCCTTCGACCAACTCCAGTTGTTATTTTTTTTTCTCTACTGGTATTTCGTATTGCAGGAAGGACTAGCACAAATGTTTGCAAACTGTTACCATCCATATGGAGAAGCTATAAAGTCATTTACTTACTTTCAGATGAATGAGAGGGTCTTCAGGGTTGAGAACTGGAACAATTTCACGCGCTTTGTGAGAAGTATGAACGCGGAACTGTAAAGCTCATATAAGCCTGTTCATTTTTTTTTTTTCGGTGTTGGAATATTCCCAAGAACAATGGGTGATTTTTCTGTCCCTTGCATTTTTACAAAGGGTACAAACAGAAGTTGATGTAATTGATAGAAAGAGAAAGAGAGCTATATACTTTTGTATTCATTTTGGAACCTTGGCAAATCTGAAAGGAAATAGGAAGATTCAACATGATTGATTGGGTTCCCCTTCTCTAATTATGCTATCAGTTCCATACAGGAGATTTCTACAGGCGACCCTGGAATGGGTATAGGCACCTTTAATCCATATGCACCCCCAAAAATGGGATATTTTAGATAGACTGACAAGCTCATATTCACTTGACCATCGTCAATTTGTTTTGACCAAAGTCAATTTGGTTTGACCATAATCAAGTTTCATTCACACTCACCGCTTGGGCAATAAGTCAACTCTCGAATTTGTTGCGAAGGACCACAGCTTGCACACCAGATGTGTGGATGTGAAATCTCAAAATCAAACGGTCCTGTCACAATATTCTATAAGCTATGTGCTCCTTATAGTTAATGAGAAGCGTCCGGTCTATAGGTCCTCCAGAAAAAGGACCCGAATGCCTTAAGCAGTGTCTTTGCCGGCATTTGAAGATGAAGAATTGGCCAACTTTCATTCGCCGATGGGTTTTGTCTTTGTCTCTTCGGTTTCCTTTCTCCTTCTCTCACCCCCTGGTGGAGTACACCGCTTGTCATGATTCAAATTGAACAAAGTAACTAATTCGACAATTATTACGAAAAGTTAGATCAAGATCATGCAAGACAAGAACACAATTCAAAAAAAAGATCATGCAAGACTTATGGGAGATTTTATTAAACAATTATTTGTTCAATTATTGAAAAACTTATGGGAAGATTTCATAAACATTAGATCAAACAACCTCTTTTAACAAAAAAAACAACCTCTTTTCTTGTGTTTAGCTGAGCCATTGCTGATGCTAGATCTACATCAGAAAAGATAGTTGATTCAAAGTTGATTTGAACATGCTTGATTTCGTAGGAGTGAAATGTTGAATTGGAGATAACGAGTGTTAGGAGGTTGCTGAAGTATCCCCTTTCAGTAGCGCCAAACTGATGATGTCGAAAATTGGTTTTCTCGATTATCATCTTGATGATAAAGATCAATGGTCAGATGACAAATTCTTCTCAAACTCTTGATGAAATTCAGTGGGATGGAGCCTGCATAAAACAAAGAAGACGCTCTTATGTTCAAGTCATTGAGGTATTTTTTGCAGTTTAAAGAAGAATTCAACATCTGAGTTTAGAAGATGACATTTGATCTTTTTCTAAGGCAAACTTGTATGATTATATGTCAACAACCCTTGGTTGGAGTGGTAAGAGGTATAATCTTCCACCTAGAGATACACGCTTAACAATTCAAAAAAACTTTATATGCTTATATTGGTTAGGATGATCGTGGCAGAGAACGGTTATATGATCGCTTGGAGAATAATATTGATTAGTGTGTATCTTTTGACGCTGAAACTGACATATAACGGTCCGTGTATGAAAAGTGGATCATTGGCTCTCTCTGACCTTCCACATCGTAATGTTACGGTCAAGCTAATCTGAGGTTCGAGAGACCGAGTTCACTCTAGTTAATCCCTCTCTGACCTTACATTGAAACTAAATTCTAACCAATCCGTTCTGAATAAAAGTTTCAAGTCTTCATCTTCTTTTTGTTTTCTTCACTTTTTTCTTGGTGGATTTGTTTCCACATTCTCCACTCGATCTAACTATAACTTTTCTTATCTTAAAATCTTTTAACCTTCTCTTTCCATGGAAAAAGTGAAAATTGTTTAGTCTTCCCCATCAATCTGCTATTCTTTGTTTAAATTTATAAGTTCTTATGTTTAAATATAATATATTCGTCGTCAACATAGGTGGTTGAATGGTTTGGAGGTACATATTATCTAGACAAATTGGCCTGGCCAAACTACTATTTGAACGTATCATTTTAGCCCAACTCATAATATTTATGATATTATATTGGGAAATGATAAAGTTACAAAAGATTTTGACAAAAAAATATTCCCAACTGATGTGACGGATTCTCATAAAAAAAAGTTGATGTGACGGATGTGATTTCATACTTTTATCAAATCTTGACCAAACTACTATTAGTAGATGTTGGTCTCGCATTTCACAATACAAATATTTTTTATTTGATCAAATGTTGGTATAGTGCCTTAACAAAAAAAAAATGTTGGTATAGTGACTTGTAATGACTATGGTACTCAATTCATAAAAAATAATAATAGTATACTTTGAACTCGAGCAGATCAGGGGAACTACCCTTTTTCCCTAGTTCTTTTAACAATCGTGGGCCAACCACCAGACTACACCTGAGGGTTGGATTGGACTTTCTGACATTTTTTTATTTGGCAACGTAACTTGAGAGTTCAGCCTTCTCCTGCTCCATTCTATTGGACGCCGTTGTTTTCTATCCAGGCTCCTTGTTTTCTGTTCCTTCCCAAATATTATGCTCAATCTCCACGTAAAGACACCCCCCTTTTCCTCCTTAATTACCCTTTTCACCTTCTATTTGTTCCAACTTATTATCAACTCCCAACTACATTTTTTACTTAATAATTTCAGATCCCTATTTCACTACCCACTCCAATTTTTACATTATGTATATGCTGGTGATTGAGAAAAAAAAATAACACAAATAAGGGGTGATTGTAATAAAATCCGAAGAGGACTACCCCATTTAGTGCATCTCTAAAGCGATACTCAAGAAAATCTCTGAAAATGTAGACGTATGAAAAGTTGATTTCTAAATTATTTTTTTTCTTATTTGATCATTTTAAAAATACTTTGTTAGAAAAACTTTTCCACTCCAACACTTAAGAAAAACTCTAAAATTTGTATAATTACATTTTGTCTATGTAAATGATTTGTTTCAATTGCACTTGGACGTTCTAAATCCCATATGAATTTTGCCTTGGAGATAGTTTTTAAAGAAAAATTCTAAAAACATGTTACGTTGCACTCCAAATTTCAGAGTTCCTGTGTTACATTGGAGATACTCTAATAAATTTCATCATTTTTGAAAAACACAGTGGCTGTCTCGTAATTTCTTCGAAATATTTGATTATTTTTATAACAACCAGCTCAAATCTCAACATAAACACACACTTATGCTCACTTATTACTATGCAACGTTACTCCACCCTCTTCCTACTCAGACCTCCCATACACACACACTCTACTCTCTCTCTCTCTCTCTACTCTCTTAGAACGATGACAATGCAACCCTTCATCAGAACCCTAACTTGGGCTTCATTTCTCTCACTCTCTCTATTCCTCTTCCCATCCACCACCACAACCCACGCCCACAATATCACAAAAATCTTAGCAAAATTTCCAGACTTCTCAACATTCAATCATTACCTAACCGTCACAAACCTTGCCCCTGAAATTAATCGTCGCGAAACCATCACCGTCTGTGTAGTTAACAATGCTGGAATGGCAGACCTCCTCTCTAAACACCTCTCAATCATCTCAATTAAAAACCTTCTTTCTCTTCACATTCTTCTTGATTACTTCGGTGCAAAAAAATTGCACCAGATCACAAATGGTAACGCTTTAGCCGCAACCGTATTCCAAGCCACCGGCTCCGCTTCCGGCTCATCGGGGTTCGTCAATATCACAGATCATAAAGGAGGTAAAGTTAGTTTCGGTGTCGTTGATAGTGACGTAAATCTCGAGGCGTATTTCGTCAAGTCTATTAAAGAATTACCTTACATTATTTCTGTTATTCAGATTAGTAAGATCTTACCATCTCCTGAAGCGGAAGAAGCTCTTACTCCAGATCCTTCTCAAATTGATCTAACGGCTACTATGACAGAAAAAGGTTGTAAAGTTTTCGCCGATTTGTTGACTGAATCAGGAGCGTTGACTACTTATCAAGATAACGTTGACAGCGGGTTAACCGTTTTTTGTCCACTTGATGAGATGATGAAAAAATTCATGACGAAATATAAGAATTTAACGGCGGATGGAAAAACGTCTTTACTTTCTTATCATGGAGTTCCTGTTTATGAGTCAATGGAAATGTTGAGATTAAATAACGGATTAATGAACACTTTAGCTACTGATGGTTCTAAAAAAGAGTATGGTTTTATTGTTCAAAATGACGGTGAAAGTGTTACGTTACAGACGAAGATCGTAACGGCTAAAATAACGGGGACATTGATTGATAAACAACCGTTAGCTATTTACACGATAAATAAAGTTTTAATGCCGAAAGAATTGTTTAAGGAATCACTTGAACCGACACCAGCGCCAGCACCGGAACCGAAGGAAGTTGCTAATTCACCTAGTAAAGGAGGTAAGGCTTCTTCGGCACCGGAACCGTTTTCGCCGGACGGTGAACCGGCGGAGGATGATGATGTTGCTGATAATAATGGAGGTTATAGATCTAACGGTAGAGGATTGATTTTATTGCTTTTTTGTGTGTCGGTAGCTGCCACGTTGTAGGGTTTTGATTTTTTTTTGAGTTAATTCCTATATGGCCCCCTACTTTGTGACCAGCTTCTTTTATGGCCCCCTTTTTTTCGTAAATTCAAATATGGCCCCCTATTTTCATGGAAATGTCCTAACTACCTTTTCTTTAAATCTTTTTTCAAAATAAAATAAAAAAAACAAACATAATTCCACCTCACTTCCCTCTCCACCACTTATCTCTCTCCACCTCACCTCTCTTCCCAAATCATCTTTCTCTCTCTCCAACTCACCTCTCTCTCTCTCCACCTCACTCTATCTTCTCCGATGAAGGTCGTCGGCCGGAAAAATTTTCCGGCCGGCGACCTTCAACCTAAAAAAAAATAAAATAAATTTTTTACTCTCATCTCCCTCTCTCTAAAAACTCCGGCGAAGGGGAACCCCCTTCGCCGGAGTTTTTAGAGAGAGAGAGTTAAAAAAAAAAAAAAATCTTTTTTTTTAGGTTGAAGGTCGTCGGCCGGAAAATTTTCCGGCCGGCGACCTTCATCGGAGAAGATAGAGTGAGGTGGAGAGAGAGAGGTGAGGTGGAGAGAGAAAAAAAGGTGAGTTGGAGAGAGAGAAAGATGATTTGGGAAGAGAGGTGAGGTGGAGAGAGATAAGTGGTGGAGAGGGAAGTGAGGTGGAATTATGTTTGTTTTTTTTATTTTATTTTGAAAAAAGATTTAAAGGAAGGGTAGTTAGGACATTTCCATGAAAATAGGGGGCCATATTTGAATTTACGAAAAAAAGGGGGCCATAAAGGAAGCTGGTCACAAAGTAGGGGGCCATATAGGAATTAACTCTTTTTTTTTTTACTTTTTGTGTTTTATTTTCCACGTGGATAAGAAAGTTTTTTTCTTTTGGCTTTTCTCACGTTGAATAAGGAGGTGTTTGTTTTCAGTTTGCTTTTCTTTACATAACGCTTTTTTTTAACACGTGGAGAAAGGAAGGATTTGTTCTTTTCTTTTCCACGTGGAATAGGAATAAATAAGGGTTTTTTTTGTGTGTTTGAGCTTTCTGTGTTTGAGTTATTTGTGACAAAAATTAAAATGGAAAAGAAGAAGTTTGTTTGGGAGGGCATGGCGGATGATTTAAGAATTTAGTGCAAAATTTCAGTCCATGTAGAAAACATTTTGGATTTTTGAGCCAGGGGTCCAAAAAGTGGGGGGTAAACCCAAAAAAAATCCACTCTTGCCCAAAAATTAGTTGCAGGTCCAAATGTCAGATTTTTTTTTTTTATTCCCCTCTTGCCCTTGGACGGGACATGCTGACGTTTTCCTGAAAAAAAAAAATGTCTGGTAAATAAAATAATTTACCAGTATACGAAAAATTCAAAGTTTCAAAATTTTTTGAAAATTTGAAAACGAAATTTCAAATTCCCGCCCAGCAAACCATCTCTTCCCGGTAAATAAAATAATTTCCCTTACACAAAAAATTCTAATTTTCAAATTTTTTTGAAATTTTCAAACGAAATCTTTTTTTCGAAATTTTCAAATTTTTAAACGAAATTTCAAATTCCCGGGCAAATTTTGAAATTTTTTTGAAAATTTTAAATGCCCGCCCAGCAAAAGTGTCTAGTACAGAAAAAAATTTTCAGTAAATAAAATAATTTCCCGGTCTCAAATTTTTTTTTTCGAAGTTTTGAAATTTCAAATTCCCGCCCAAATTTTTTTTACGAAATTTCAAATTCCCGCCCAAATTTTCAAAATTTTTTGAAAATTTTAAATTTCCGGGCAAATTTTGAAATTTTTTTAAATTCCCGCCCAGCAAAAGTGTCTAGTACAGAAAAAAAATTTCCAGTAAATAAAATAATTTCCCGGTCACAAATTTTTTTTTTCGAAGTTTTGAAATTTTCAAACGAAATTTCAAATTCCCGCCCGAAATTTCAAATTCCCGCCCAGCAAAAATGTCTAGTACAGAAAAAAATTTCCAGTAAATAAAATAATTTCCCGAAAATTTCCAGTAAATAAAATAATTTCCCGCCCAAATTTTGTAATTTCCAGTAAATTAAAAATCTTTTGAAAATTTCAAATTTCTAGTAAATAAAATAATTTTCAGAAAAAAAAATCGTTTCCCGAGAATTTTCGATGGCAATTTTGTAATTTTCGATGGCATGAACGGTAAATACTTTATTTTCTAAGGGCCCTTTACGTAATTTTGACCCCCAAACTGACACATTGGACCTCCCTTTCATTTTTAGGCAACTTTGGGTGAAATTTTCATTTTGACCCCGTTTTTGGACCAATGGCTCAATCCCTCAAAACATTTTACATGTGAAACAATAATAAAAAATAATTTAGTGGTGATTCGAGTTTAACTTACAAAATTGTTATATAATTGACCAAATATTTTTCCATGTCTAATTTGTACGTACTTTATTTCATCAATGTTCTAGCTTGAAATTATTAATTTTTTTAAGACATGGACTAGGATAATTATTTGATTTAAACCTTTACAGACCAACTTAAGAGGCCTAAAAATCATACTAACTAATTTTATAGAAATTGATTTCAATAAATCCTGGATGGGAGATTTTAAAAGGCCTCCCCGTTTTTGTTAAAAGGCCTCCCCATGATTTCGTTGACTTGGTAAAAACCCTTTGACTTGGCTTGGTTAAAGGCCCCCCTCTTTGAATGGGTGAAAAAAACCCCCTTTAAAAGTGTATTTCACCCACATTTTCTCTCCTCCATCTCATTTTCTCTCTCTGCCACATCATCTTCTCCGGTAGGTCGCCGGCCGGCCAAACTTCCGGCCGGCGACCTTCAAATTTTTTTTTTTTTTTTCTTCTCTCTCTCTCTCCAAAAAAAAAAATTTCTCTCTCTCTCTATAGATCTAGAGAGAGAGAGAGTGCAACCATTGAAGGTCTGCGAACAGACCTTCAATGGATCTGTTCGTAGACCTCCAAAGGGTCTGCGAACAGACCCTTTGAAGGTCTGTTCGCAGACCTCTAATGGGTCTGCGAGCAGATCCATTGGATCTGCTCTCTCTCTAGATCTCTAGAGAGAGAGAGAGTTAAAAAAAAAAAAAAAATTTTTTTTTTTTGGAGAGAGAGAGAATAAAAAAAAAAAAATATATTTGAAGGTCGCCGGCCGGAAGTTTGGCCGGCCGGCGACCTACCGGAGAAGATGATGATGTGGCGTGGTCAACATCTCTGGTCTTGGGTTAAGTTTGACCTAACGGCGTTAACTTTGCCGTTAGGTCAAATATTGATGAAGGAGGTGCTCTTTTAGAGGGGGCCCTATAACCAAATGGGTTATAATGATGGGCGCTTTTAGCGGGGAGGCCTTTTAACAAAAACGGGGGGGCCTTTTAAAATTTCCCATCCTGGATTGGAATTTTCACGAGATTGAATTTGAGACTTTCCTGTTGTGGAGTGAGTGTCCATTCACTACACAAAGAGGTGGTGGACTATTTTAAAATTTAATGGAAGAACTACAAGTCTAAGATAAAGACTTGGAATTTATGTTTTTTCTTTCACTTGCATGAGTCAAATTCATTTTTTTTCCATTAAACGAAAAGAAATTCTTTCAGAGATAATGAAATGTTAGTGTTTTGGAACTTAGTGAAAAGATAAAATTGAGACTATTTCATAACATAATATCCAAAATTAGGACTTAGGGCGATAAGTTAGAGACAAAGAGGGGGAGAGAGAGACTGATGAAACAAAAAGAAAAGAAAGAGGGACGTGCAAGAAAGTGAGATCGAAGAGAGAGAGAGAGAGAAAGAGGAAAAATATATTGGAGAGGCAAACATTTGCAAGAGAAAGAGTTACAGAGAACGACGATTTGTGATTTGCGACCTTTAATGTCTTATGTACTGTACATTACTCTATGTATCTACTTAGTTATTATGCTAGGAAAGTTAGATTATATATTAGAGTAAACATGGTAGAGAAGAGATTCAAAATATTGACTAGCATGGTAAGTACTTTAGTAGGCTACCACACAAAAGAGAAAAAAAAAGCAAGCAATAGGACTTGAATGCCTTCACTAAATCAATATGCTTGTCCATTGAGCTACTACTCTTTTATTGAAGACGGATACCTAGCCTCCCTTTTCTGTCTAAAATTCAGCACTAAGGAAAAAGATAGCAAGTGAGGGTTTCCCCTCTTTTCTCCCCTCATTCTTACTTGTCTTGGTGTTCTGATATTTTGATTCATCTTTATGCTTTGTTCCTTATATAACCACCTTTCATAGATGAACCAAAAAATAGTCATCAGTAGTTTATAGTTAATAAGTCAAGAAATACCAAAATCCCGGCGAGTCAACTCGTGTCAAGTTGGAGGTTGAAGTTGAAAGAGGTTCGCCACTCAAGCTCAGAACTGGGGGTTGGTACAATTGTCTTAGGCGCCTAAGCCCTGCCCCACCCAAATACAACCAGATATGCCATGGGATTACGAGAAGACTACTGGAAGGTCTGCGTAAGTGAGACCGATACCTCAATTCCGAAATGTTTGTGTGTGGGTGTGTGTGTGGGGGGGGGGGGG
>BEHA01050193.1:1240848-1275703 GCA_002897215.1 Eschscholzia californica subsp. californica
GCCTAACGCTTACCGAATTAATCCCCAATCCTATCAAAGATCACAATGAGTGAGGATCTTAAGTATTTATCAGACTTGGACTTCAAGAGTCCGCAGAGAGGAAACTTCTCCTAAAGAATCTACAAGATCAGAAACGCGAACTATCCTAAGAGCATCTGCAATATAAAACTCAATCTTAGAAACTCGAAGTGCCACG
Organism: Eschscholzia californica subsp. californica; assembly: GCA_002897215.1. Classification (NCBI taxonomy): domain Eukaryota; kingdom Viridiplantae; phylum Streptophyta; class Magnoliopsida; order Ranunculales; family Papaveraceae; genus Eschscholzia; species Eschscholzia californica. The sequence continues at coordinate 1,241,045 of BEHA01050193.1, forward strand.
TAAAATTTTTGGTTTTTTTTTTAAATCGTCTCCGATGAAAAACTCAACTGAGATCTCAAAGATGACGTGTCGAGTGAGGAATAGAGATATCTCAAGAGGACACTCTAATTCTCCAATTCATCAACACTTGAATTTGAACCAATAGAAATCAAGTCTTCATATATTTACAAAATAATTAATTAGCTCTTTAAAAAAAATATAAAACAATTTTAGAATTTTGCATTGGAGACATACAAAAATTGAGGATCTCTATTTTTTGTCACCGTTGAATGAGAATCTCAATTGGAACTCGACAAATAGGACTAATTAAGATTTTTTAGTTTTGTATTAGAGATGCTTTAAACACTAAGTATCTTTGAACAATGTAACTTTCAAATATGAAAGTTCCGGGATAATCTCAGAAAGGAGTCTTGATATCTTCTGACTACGAAATAACAGTTCCAATACAACACGATGGATCTCAACCGCCTCACAATGCCGTCTATCAATAGTCGGACAGAAAAACCTATAAATGGTAAACAAATCGTCTCAAAGCAGAAAGGACCACGACACGACTTTCACTCATGATCACAAGCTTAGTATGAAGTTTGATGATTAATTAAAAGTCAAATTCTTAAACTCGGATCACTCAATACTCAATTATTTAACTGGAAGGGCATTTGCCTGTCTTGAGCGTTGAAGAGGTTTTCGAGTTCTTTGCTGGTTTCGCCCCTAGATCGAGAAGAACGAAATGGGATTCAACATAACGGTCTCAACCCCTTGACTGATTCCAGAAAGACATTGTGTTTTCATTCCACATCAGTACCCTAGAGTCCTAAAACATGGGAAGATATAATAAGCCTACCTAGGTTTACCCAACCTAGCCTTGACCTGGACTAAGGTTTGGAAAGGAAAAAAAAAAAACAATTAAACAAAATGAGCTCCAGAACAAGCCTCAATTGGACCAAATAATGTGAAAGGCTAAAACTCGTCAGAATCCAACTTTCTATATACGATTCACAAATCATCAAGAATATCTATCAAATCTAGAAAATATGCAATCGTAGAAAGTTATCTTTTGAGGACTATCAACACGTGATTCCAACTAAGTGGGTGCCTATATAAACATATAAGGTTCTCCCTAATCAATCATCGAAGGTTAACTTCTAAGCTAAAACTTTGAACTCAATTCTTTAACTGCAAAAAACCCTACTTACTTGAGTGTCGGAAAGGTTCCTGAGTTTTTTGCAGGACCTGTCTCTCAAATCACATTGAGAGATTCGTTGTTTGGTTCATTGATTCATAATCATCAGATTGATATCCTAAAATCCACTTCTAGACATCACCAATCTTCATTGTTGAAGGATAACTACTGACCCTCACTGGGGGGCCTGGCACGTTTCGCCATGTTATCTTGTTGTCGGACGAGTGGGTCACAGAAGGGCCACAATATTCACCTTAGTGTGCCCGTGCTACGACTACCTCTTTTGATTGTGTAACCAAAACTCTACTAATCAACGAAAAAAGTTTTTTTTTTCTATTCTTTTACTAATTTTTCTTTTTTCGATTCTTTTACTTATTGCCACTTCGTGTATCTATGTTCTTTTCCTTACCTTGGCTCGAGTCTGATTTTGGGTGGAGCCTTTCTAGTTTCTTCTCGGACTGTTTGAGGCCCTGTGTCGGAACTCTTTTTTGAGCTCGGATGGAGACTTTGTGCTCTATGGCTTTTGACCGGAACCGAAACTTGACTAACCTTTGTTCTGACCGGATAACCTTCAAAATCAGAAATCGAATATCCCCAAATCTAAACCTCTGATGACATCAGTTCCTAACTAATTGGGTTGAAAAAGTAATGAGTGGAGAGAAGCACATGTGAATGTTGGGTGTAGTTATAAATATAGCAAAATAAACATTGATTTTTGGATCGAACATGGAGTTGATTGTACTGTATTGTCATAATAACATATCTAGCTAGACAGAGTCTACTAGCGCATATACACTTCTCATTAATAGTTTAATTGTTTCCGGGGATATATTGATAATGTGGTTACCATATATAGAAGCCAATTAGCATATTATTCGACGATTAATTTTTTTTTTTACTGAAGAGTCTGTTACGATATGAATACATCATGAACATCAGGATGGATTCTAAGAATTTCTACTTTCTCTATTACTCGGAACTTACAACTTCATAGACTTAAGATACAACTTTTTTTTGTATTAAATGTGTTGATTATTTTTTATTAAGAAGATGAGACGAACTTTAGTTATAAGACAATTAAACCCATAAGAGGTGATAGTGGTAGTTGGGAAGCGCAAGTCTTGTTCACCCTTTTTTCTGTCGTTTTAACCGCAAATAGCAACAAAAACACTTGTAGGTAGAGCTAACGCGGATGTACCTTCTCCGACGAATGAGTTATTTACACCCAATAAGAATTTGACACATGTCAATGCAGTAGTGGGTCCTACATAATGTGTACACGTGTCGATTTTTTATTGGGCAAAGGTAACCTATAGAAACTCACTCTAGGACAGGTTTACATAAACTACCTTTGTGTTTCATCAAGTACTACATATTAGTAATGAAGCTTCTCATGTATTCATGGAGAATGATGGATACCAAGTACATCCAAGTTCTTAAGAGTTTGTTTTTGCAGAGCTAAAGGAAAAAAAAATTGGGTTTTGAATTATTTGGTAAGTTTTTCTCAAACTTGATTTTTTTTTGTTGCTTTTATTGATGAAATTCTGATTATTCTTTCGGAACATATTTTTCCAATTTAGAGCTTATTTGAAACTTTGTTAGGTTTTTTTTCGAGGAGTACAAACTCTTGTATCATGAGGATTATTTTGATTACTTAAGTTTTCTACTTCTAGAGCTATTTTTGTCGATGTTGTGTCTAAGTTTTTCGAAATGATAGTTTGTTCAATATTCATAAGGAATCTCTAGAGTTATATTTCGTTCTTGTTTTGAATTGCAAATTTAGGGTCGTTTTATTCGTGATGCACGAAATATGTACCAAGCAGCATCCTTGACATTCTTTTAGGAATTCCATATGTACATAAAATTGAGATTAGATTAATTTTAGTGTTAAATAACAATTTTTTTTGAAGCTTCAAATTTGGTATCTCCACTACTAATTAAACTTTTTAATTGAGTTTTTCGGATTTAGACCTATTGATTTTCTTCTATTGTCTCTAGTTTCTGTGTTCTTGAATATTTAATGGCCGCAATACTAGCTTCACACAGCTGTTCTAGCCGCAATGTTAACCAAGTTGATCAAGGAAGACTATTGGATACTTTGGGTTTCAGTTGCTCATTTTCTACTAACAAATTACCGAACCATAACAAGTTTTGGCATGATTTTCGAACAATTAATTATAGAAGACTGAGTTTTCCGGTGAAAGTTCAGCAGACAGAATCCTTCAATCGGTTAAGTACTAATGGCCGAGCTACTAAAATGGTTCCCATTAACGAAGTAATGGGAAGAAAAGACACAATCAATGGAAGCGCTACTAAAATGGTAACTTCAAAGGAAGTAACGAAAACGGAGAGTTCCTCTATTAATAGAAGAAATAACGCGCTCAATCTTGTTAAGACCCATAAAGCTGCTAATAAGGTCTTTAAAGAGGACTTCTTCCTAGAGGAGGTAAAAATGTTGCCTTCAGATGAGAGTTTTAGTTGGGCTAATGAAAATTATAGTCCTTGGAGAAGGACTTTAGATATTTGGTCTTTTGTTTTTTCTCTCCGTGTTCGTGTTACGCTTGATAATGCAAAATGGGCGTATCCTGGAGGCTTCACAGAAGATAAGCAGGTGCGTTTGATCGATCCACTTCTTCTTCCTCTACTTCGAGACATGACTTCTTGGGCCAATAAATTTTCAGTTATTACAGTTTTAGCTTCTAATATTTGTTTCCTTCCGTATGAAGATAAGTAGAAGACGAAAAACTGCTTCGTGGTTACGAGAAAGCATATTGCAACTTGGGCCAACACTGATCAAAGTTGGACAATTATTCTCAACAAGGTCTGACTTGTTCCCAAGAGAGTTTGTAGAGGAACTTGCAAAGTTGCAGGTATTTAATTTTTTTTCTTAGACAACCTTCTTCGTCTCTAAGCACAATAATATCTGGTTCTTATCTAATAAAATGCAGGATAAAGTCCCAGCATTTTCATCAAAAAAGGCTAGAGATTTCATAGAGAGTGAGTTAGGAGCTCCAATTGATATATTGTTCAAGGAATTCGAAGATCAACCAATAGCTGCGGCTAGTCTTGGTCAGGTGTTTCACCATCTCTGGTGTTACTACATTTGTGAAATTATTAGAATCTGACTTTTGTACCATGGTAACAATAGAATATTATCGAAAATTTTCTTCTGACCTTTTCCTAATTCTATAATTTCTGCTAGGTGCATCGAGCTATACTACATAGTGGCGAGAAAGCGGTCATAAAAGTTCAAAGGCCTGGCCTTAAGAAACTTTTCGACATAGACTTGGGTAAGCCGTGCGCATTCAACCCTAATTTCTCTATTTCGAACAAGGCACTTGGTTAATAATTTATGTTTCTTTTCCAGGAAATTTGAAGCTAATTGCTGAAATATTTCAGAAAAGTGAAACTTTTGGAGGTCCTACAAGGGATTGGATGGGTATATATGAAGAATGTGCTAGGTGACTAATATGGAAATCGGTTACCCACTATCATAATGAGGATATTGAGTTGCGAAATTTCTCACTAATTTGGATAATCTTGTGACGTTTTCAGGATATTGTATTTAGAAATTGATTATATAAATGAAGGAAAAAATGCTGATAGATTTCGTCGGGAGTTTCGAAATATAAAGTGGGTTCGTGTACCTGTATGTTTCTTGCTCATAACTACCACGGTTTTATCTGTTTGGTCGTTTCTTTCGACTAGCCCAACAAAACTAATGCCCCATCCATTTTGTTTTCCTGCTAATATATAGCTAGTCTATTGGGATCATACAGCGACGAAGGTGTTGACTATGGAATATGTTCCAGGTTTGGCGTCTATACTTTAAGATACATGCTTGGGTAGTTCGAATTGGTATTCCAATTTGATTAAATATGAGATTATATTGTAGGAGTTAAGATTAATAAGTTGGATACGGTGGATTCACGGGGCTATAATCCTTCTCTTATTTGCTCTCGAACGATTGAATCTTACTTAATTCAGGTAAAGAACCTTAACCTCTTTTCTCATTTTAATCGAAAATCTACATCTAGACATGAACTTTGTTCATTTTTGGTATTATCAGATATTGAGAACCGGATTCTTTCACGCTGACCCTCATCCTGGGAATCTTGCTATCGATGTCGATAATTCTCTCATTTACTACGATTTTGGTATGATGGGAGAAATAAAATCATTTACTCGAGAGAGATTGCTAGAACTTTTCTATGCAGTTTATGAAAAAAACGCGAAAAAGGTTTAGCTTTTCACCTCATAAAGATTTTATTTTTCTTTTCATTTTTAGGTGCTTATTTGCCTTCCTTCTATAAGGGTTGGCTAATAAATCTGCTCCCTTTCAGGTAGTAAAATGCTTGATAGATCTTGGAGCACTTCAGCCGTTGGGAGACCTGTCATCGGTATGTCGCTTATTCCAGTTTATGCACCTATTGTGATACATAATTAAGACTGCCAGGGGAAGATTTCTCTATATCGACCGATATGTTTCAGAGATCAAAACGCTCAAAAGGTATCCTGCCTCTAGCATCATTCTTCTGGGCGTCTACAAGCTCAGACTCGGGTGACCATGACGTGCATTAGACTTCCGGACCTTTTCCAACCCTACCCAAAAAGGCGGACTTCCATGGGTTTTCTCTTGTAGGTTAATCTCTGGCTATTTTGGAATTGGCTGAATAAAATTTTTCGAAATGTATCTCTAGGTAAGGCGATCGGTGCAGTATTTCTTGGATAATTCACTAGGTCAAAGTCCAGACGAGCAACAAACTTTAAATGCAATCGGTGAAGTATGTCAAATGCTATTTTATTATGTCTATATATCATGGGTGACAAAAATAAAAGTATTATTTGGGTTTCTTGTTGTAGGACTTGTTTGCAATTGCAGCAGATCAGCCATTTCGTTTTCCATCCACTTTTACCTTTATTATCAGAGCATTTACAACACTTGAAGGTGCACACATTCTTACTATCATAATAGTCCGCATTGATTCAGATGCATAGTGTTTACTTCTGAGGGATTAGTATCGATATCGGTATCCTACGACCTACATAACTGGTTAGAGTGGGGATTTGCAGGAATTGGGTACATACTAGATCCCGATTTTTCGTTTATGAAGCTTGCTGGCCCATATGCACAGGTATCAAATAGTATAGTTTTAATTGCAAAGTTCTTATTATTGCACCAAATTCTCTAATATTTTAAGAACATTATTGATCAGGAACTGCTGGATATAAGAGAAGAGCAGCAAAATGGAGCACTACTTGTGGAGGGCATTAGGAAACAAGCAAATGAAGTAATTTGTTCTTCAAGTTATCAAATAGTATAGTTTTAATTGCTACGTTCTTATTATTGCACCCAATATACCCTGTGCCGGAAGGGGCCTCGCTCGCACACTGTGGGGTGAGAATCCTTGAATCTTAGGTATCTAATACGGAACGTGCTACTGTGACTTCCTTTCCTAAAATCAATTTAAACTATCCAACCGTGATGTTATGCCTGTCGACCTATCCCAACGGGGTTATGTGGCCAGCCATAATCACTTTCCCTCTCCAAATCATGTCCGACCACATACCCTGGTTGCAATTCAGCTGGGATAAAGGCTGGCATACAACATTTTTCTTACACATATGACACAAACATAACCCGAATAACTCTGAGTCTAACTACACCTTCTTTCTCCTAAGGTGTTAGTGCATGCTCAAATACTATGCATTCTTCTTACCCTTAGGGTAGGGGCAATGGCGTCTACCGTCTAGTGCAACCGAAAGAAAACATAACACACTTTTGCCACATCAGCCCAAGTCTAAAGCAAGTACAAATGTTGCTATTTTTCTCAGGGCCTAAAAACCGAGTTTTTTTCTGACGAACAATGACACATTATACATACACGTCCATTTTCATTTTTAATTTTTTTAGGTTGTCGTAACCAATACACCCCATACCCGTACATGTGGACATAGTTCATAAATGTGTTCCTCTCTTTTGCAGGCCAGTACAAGCACCTTGTCAATGCCATATAGAATTCAACACATCGAGGAATTTGTGAAAGAACTTGAGTCAGGAGATTTAAAACTTCGTGTGCGTGTGCTAGAGGTAATTACATACATTTTTTTTTTCTTAAATTCAATTAAAAAAAATATACTACAAGCTCAAAAAAATGTAACTTTGTTGTTATAAGGGCATATTTGGCCTCACACTAATTGATTCGTCGAAGAAGTGGGAAATTTAAAACTTCCAAATATGCCTTAAATTTGAAAATTTAATGACAATTTCTCAGTCGGAGAGAGCAGCAAAGAAGGCAACCATACTTCAAATGGCTACAATATACACAGTTATTGGAGGTTCCCTGATAAACATAGGAGTAATTTTGAGCAACCAAGGCAGTCATTTTCTTGCCAACGGATCTTTCATTTGTGCCAGTAAGTGTTAAATGTTAATTTTCAATCTATTCTGTTTTATACGATTCTAAGTCTTTTGATCCCAAACATGAATAAATGCAGGTGTCTTTTTGATGTTGCTTACAAGGTCGATGAAGAAGGTGAAGGAACTTGATATATTTGAGAGATCTATTTGACAAGTGATACAGGTCTACTCGCTTTAAAATATTCGACGTTGTAAATCTATACGAACTAGAGGATCAGGGGCTAATATATGCCACACATTGAATGTGCCCATGCTCTCTAGTAGTAGTAGGCAACCCATTTAATAGTCTCAAGGAACGGATACCATTACGAAATGCTACACAACCCAGCCCTTTGTTTTGAACGGCCGTATTTTCAATAGTGAAGATCAAACTAAAAGAAACATCATATTTGTCTATCAAATGGTGAATGATATACAATCTCAACACAACTCATCTTCAATGAAAAATGGTCAATATTTAAATATATTCGAAGTATGTCAATAAGAATTCAATCAAATTAATAGAAATATCATATTTGTCGATGTCGATCAAATATTGGTGTACTCCATTACTTGAGACTCCATTGGCGAATGATAATAGGCGAACGAATATTGCATTTTCAGCAAGCAGTTTTCTTACACAAAATGATGAATATTGTCCCGATTACAGCAGGAATGATGAGAAGTATAATCGGATTCGGACTTTCTACACGCTGGTTAGGCTCCCATAATAGTAGTGGTAAAAATAACAGCGCTGCGAAAACGAAAAGGATAGAAAAAACTGTCCCAAAACCAAAGTAAGCCATTGTTTCTTCTGCAACTAAAATTATTAAGAATAGAGACCAGTATTTCAAAGAGAGAGAGTGAATGAGTGGATGGGATTAAGCACGTATATAATAAGGCCCGAATCAGTATACCTCTTTGGAGGAATGGGTTTGTGTCGATTGGAGCCATCCTATGGACTAATCGTACCGTTTCAATTTTATTGTTCCTACTTTGAACGTGATGACTCATAAGTGGGCTGGCCCACTTTAACTATAGAATGGGGTTCAATTTGGGAAATGCACTCTATGAGCCGAGTAGATTTGGGAGGGTCCGTCTTGGGGAGAAACAAATGAGGTGTTTTGATGACGGAATCATGAATCCGCGGATTAATGAGTCTTTGGAATTCATGATTCCACGGATTCATGAATCCAATTAATGTTTCTTGGTTTGTATGGCAACTAATAAGAATCCTATGATTTATTATTATTTAAATATTTTTTCACGAAAATCATTTTTTTTCGGAAATCTTTTTTTTTAGCACTGTTTTTTCTTTTGGGGAAAATACGATCTCTATCAAGCAAAAATGTTTTTATAAAATTTCGGTTTTCGAAAAAATATTTTTCGAGAAAAAAAACGATTTTTCGGTAAAAAACAGATTTGGAGGAAAAATAGTTTTTAAGGGAAAATCTGTTTTCTGGAAAAAAAATTGGATATTCGAAAAAAAAACTTATTTGGGGAGGAATCGCTTTTCGGGGGAAAAAATGGTTGTCGGAAAAATCAGATTTTGAGAAAAAAATGATTTTTGGTGGAAAAAATAATTTTCGGGAAAAAAATAATTTTTGAAAAAAAATTTTATTTTTTGAAATTTAAAATAATTATTTTGTAGAAGGAAATATTTATTCGTTGATTTTAAGTTTGAAATTTAGATTTATTAATCCAAAATCCTAGCAAATCCTATGGGGTAGGGTGGGATTTTGGTCCAATACAAATTTTGGAATTAGGAATCCTTAGGATTCAAGAGTCCTAGGATTCTTGGTAGCCAAACAAACTAAAGATTCATGATTCCTACCAAATCCCACTTTTGATAGGAATCCTACTTAGGAATCCTGCAACCAAACACACCATAAAGAATTTCTGGGAAAAATGTGGAAAACTCGAAAACTATTCCCAACACACCCTTCAAGTCGTCGGCAGAAAGTCGTCCTTTTTTCTCTCTCTAGTTTTTCCCTCCCCCTGCTTTTTTTTTTTTTTTTTTTTAAGTTCTGGCAAAGGGGAGGACCCCTTCGCTGGAACCCTTCGTATGCTTTTCAGACGAAATTCCTGCAAAAGGTCCCTCCCCTTCGTCAGAAATTAGAGACAGCGAGAAGCACATAGAGGGAAAGAGGAGAACAAGAAGAGAGAGACGGAAAGAGAAGCCTAGAGCTTAGCTAGGTCACTTAGGCTACCAAGGTACATCACATAACTGTAAATGCTAAGACCCAACTTCTTGCTTGCTTGAGGTAGTTGGTAAAAAAAGGAAAAAATAAAGTAACCACGCAAGTGATGAGTATATTAAGCACCGAAGTACAGAGAAAGGAAAAAAAAATATTTCGGTCCACATAACCGAAGGCTGCATCTAAACCTTATAATTTATAACCTAAACATCAAGCATAACAATATAGTCAAAATACTAAGGGCCTAGCTTTTAAGATCTTTAGTTTTGTCTCTAGTAATTATTTCTAATCATTTAATAACTTATAATAGTATAACATGCGAACGAAGAACTGCACTTCAACACCTAGCATATCTTTGGGCGTGACAAAGAGTTGATGATTAGGGAATAACAATACCTCACATAGCTTTTGTAAAATTATTACTAATTTTCTTGTATTTAACAAATTCACGCTCGTCCATCACACTTTTGTGTAGTGGTATGCCACCCCTCTTAAGCCCATGAGGTCTTGAGATCGAGTCTCGGTGGAAGCAGTTTATCACCAAGATTTATCCCATGTAATTTAGACACTAAATAAAGTAGATGTTGTCGGACTTTAGGCTCTTTGTTACCGGGCTTTAGTTCTCTTTCATTATTGGTTTGACTTAGGCGGTTATCGTGTTTATCACATCTTACTAATGTATCAATGCCTTATAACGACTAACGTAGCATGGGCGTGTTTGAGGGGGTGCGATCGGTGCGGCCGCACCGGGCCCCCTCAAACTACAAAATTTTTTCTTTGTCCGAGGGACCCTAAATTTCGAACCAAGTCTAATAGCTAGACAATGTAAAATGATTCAAAAAAAGATGTATAGCTTAGTTGGTAAACAACTTCCAAAATAAGCATAAGGTTGCAAGTTCAAAACTTCTCCCTTGTCTTTCTTTTTTGTTTATTTTCTCAATTTTTTGTTATCTTGAACTATCAGGAGTAACAACAACAACTATTAATAGTAGATAACCAAGTAGATTTAAGTTAGTTTTGTTTTGTTCCAGTAGATTTAGGTTAGTTTGTATAGTTAATTAAAGACTAATTGTGAAGTGTAATACTTGTTTTTTCATTCATGGAATAAGTTTACTTCGATGCGTGTGGTTCTTGTTTAAATAAATAATTCAGAACAAAAAATACACAACTTAGATTCATGTAAGGAAAGAAAAAAAAAATTCTAACTTAGTCCATTTTGATCTGTGCTAAATGTGTTACATTTGAAATAGAAATTTACGCTTTGATTTTATCGGGGAAAAGGCCCCCAATTTTTTTTCGCAACGGGCTCCCGAATTCCCAGCCACGCCACTGAGTCGTAGATCGTAGTCGATTTCTCGAAAGAAAAAAAAAAACAAGTTCACGCACGACTGTTAGTTGATGAAGTTAAAGTTAATATTATGACCCTATTCCTAATTAATCAAAAGATCATGTCTCTTTCAAAAAATGAAGAAATTATCCACGCCCCTTCCAGGAAAAAAAAAAGAAAGAAAATCTTGTTTTGTCATCGCATCTTACTACCTTCTTTTTCTGGGTATATGAAAATTAGAGTGATAGAAAAGTTTTCATTTTAATAAAAAAAAATGAATGGAAGAGTGTTCCATCACGTAAGATCCTTGAACAACAAGGAATATACTGCCTTGGAGTCACGCGAGATGAAAGTTATATATTTGTAAAAATTGAGACTCTTACAACGGAATATGTGAAGCAGTATATTAGGAAAATAGAAACACACTGAGTAAGAGAGTTATTTCTAGAAACTAAAACCTTAGGATCCACGTTGGACGGAAGAAGTATTTCTTGAAAATCATGGTTTTGCAAAACTAGGGGCTCATTGCCGCGGGTTAAAGAAAACTATGGGCTTTTAAGTCTATATAAAAAGATACAACATAGACACTTTCTCTGCTATCCCAAGAAAATTTCTAATTAAAATGATGGCTATGGCGTTTGAGATACACAAAGAGCAGGTCAAGGGGCTGGAAAATGATGGTAAGTTTCTCTGATTTTGATTTTGTACAATTTATTTTACTTTGAATGAATTTTATCCTCAAATTTATAGTTGGATCTAAGTTCCTTCTAAAATTTCTTTCACATTTTTTATACAATTGAAAGGTCATATCAACAGTGATGTTGGTGAATTCAAACAATCTAGGAATGTGTGGTATGGGAAATCAACTGCCAAACCCTCCCGATTGCCCCTTAAATAGGTACGTAACTAAATTTTTCATTATATTTCAGAGCATTTGATTATGCATTTTTAGTTTTCTAGAGTAAAGTTTTTTTTTTTTTACTTTGCACAATTTCTTTTCTTGATTGTCAAGATATAGGTAGTGTTCGTTTGTTATTTTGTCATTGGATTAAAAATCTAATTTGTTATTTGAAATTGACTCCGAAGTATTTAAGGTTATTTGATTTTTTATCTGACACATGCACCAATTTCATTTGAATAGTTGATTGAGACTGATTTTAGATCTTTTCGAGTGAGATATAAAATAAATCTAAATTAAATTTATACGGACTCATGAGTCCAAATTATTATTTTTTTGATTTGTTTGGTAACTCGTAAGAATCCTACGATTTACAATTATATAGTAATTTATTTTTAAACGCATTTTCAAAAAAAATTAATCACGTTTTTTTTCGAAAAAATCGTTAGTTTTTTTTCAAAAACTTTTATCCAAAAACGTTTTTTTTTCCTCTGAAAACTGTTTCCTTTCCTACAAAATGATTTTCGCTGAAATCTTTTATGTCACTTGAACAATTTTTTCCACGAAAACTATTTTTCCAAAGAAACTTTTTTTTGAAGGTAATCGTTTTTTCGCAAAAACCTTTTATTTAAAGGAAATTGTTTTTTCTTCCACGAAAATCATTTTTTTAACGAAAACATGTTTTCCCGAGAAAAGCATTTTTCCCCAAATTTTTTTTTTTTAGTACCCATTTTCCAGAAAAAACGATTTCTGAAAAAAATAATTTTTGTGAAGAAAAACTGCTTTCGGGTGAAAATAGGATTTTTCGAAAAAAAAAAATGATCTCAGGGAGAAAAGAAAAGGTTTTTGAAAAACACGATTTTAGAAATAAAAAACGTTTCCGTGAAAAAAAAAAAAGATTTTCGGATAAAAACATTTTAGGAATAAAATAATTTCTAGAAAATATGATTTTTTTTGTTTGAATTTGGGATTAATAATTCAAAATCTTAACAAATCTTACGGGGTAAGGTGGAGTTTTTGTCGGATACAAATTTTGGACTTAGCAGGATACCTCAGGATTCAAGAGTTCATGCATGAACCCTAGAGGATTAAAGAAAACAAGTACAATCTAGTAAAACAAATAGTAACTAAAATAAGATCAAGTTCTACAAACTTAGGTTTAGATTTCGTCCTCAAAATCACTACCCCAACCTTTAGATGGAAGAGTCTTATCCATATAGAATAAAACATCCTCATTAAGCCAAGGGTTCTGAGTGTGGCTAACTTGCTTTTCCCACTTCTTTAGGTTGTCATTATTGTGGTCACTGTAGCATTGTAGTTCATCCATGTCAGCAATTAGTTGAGGATCAACTTCACGATTCCCGTCGGTTTCATCGTCAACATAACATGCAGGATCTGGAAGAGACATATACCGGCTGAATCATCCCACTTGATGACAATACTTTCGAAGAACACTTTCTTCTTCAATGCATCTTCACCGGCTGAATCATCCCACTTGATGACAATACTTTCGAAGAACACTTTGTTCTTACATGCATCTTCACCGGCTGAAGCATCCCACTCGATGACAATACTTTTGAAGAACACTTTGTTCTTCAATGCAACCTCACCGACTAAATCATCCCACTCGATGACAGATATTTTTGAAGAACACTTTGTTGAACTCTATAGTTTCCACGATATCTTTTCATGAACGGGAAAACATGATACAACAAAACTTTTTCTCCCACGAAGCGACAGTTGGTTGCCACACTGATTTAGAGTCCGGAGGAACATGGCAAGCAAGGGCGGAGCTATGTGGGGGCTAAACCTGGCTGTAGTCAGGGTTAGAATTTGGTATTTGTATTTATAGGAGGAAGTTAAGAAAGAGAAATTAAGTAGCTCAGTTGGTTCAACCCTTGTTCGTCCACCTATCTGGTTACTAGTTCGAGTCTGTGAGTAGCGTTCTTAATTGTCCTGCTTTTTTCAATACATTTTCTGTTTGAATCCTTCCATCTATTTCTCATTTTCTCTATCATCTCTACAAATTGATCTCTGTCACTTCACCTCTTTCATTATCTCTCTCTCTCTGTACAATTTCATCATCTCTCTCTACAACCTCACCTCTTGAATCATCTCTCTACAATTTCACTTCTTAGAAATCCATCTCTCTCTACAACTTTCACCTCTTAGATTCTAGGCCTAATAATCAAATGGTCTATCTTTTTAATAATTGTGATGTTTGAAAAATGTGGTTTACAAATAGAGATCTTGACCTCTTTCTCTATATTCTAGATTATGAAGTGAGGTTGTGAAGCACTGCATTGTGGCTATATCGAATAACGACCACTTCGTCATCTACTTGAATTTAGAATTGATGAAGTTTTTTAATGTGTTGAAATTTTTTAAGATCTACTATCACATATCAAATTTTTTGAGACGTATGATGTTTGTAACGGAGTTCCGAATAACTAAATAGGTCATTTTGATATATCTGATATAACCCGTGGTTTTTAGGCTAGCCAGGCCTAGGTTCGGATCCTGGCTCCGCCCCTGATGGCAAGTCTTCTTTTGTGATTTCCACGATGATAACGATTTCAAAGGTGTTATTGCTTGATTTTTCTCAAATAAGCCATCCCAAGCTTAATTTTGTCTGAGTTAACTTGTATATAATATGATTAATTCACTTGGCCCTGAAATTTGAGTTGCAAATATCATTAGCATAATTTTGTGAATTCACTAACAGTAACGTTGTTATTTTCAATTTCTTTTATTATCAAAAGGCAATTTTGTCAAAAGTAGTCCATGTCTCAAATAATAAATTTATAAAGATCAGACTTCGATTCAAAGTCATCACTTAGAACATATGAAATTTTTACAAGCGAAAAGGATTAAGTGAGAACTCCTATAAACATAAATGTAAAAGTGGAATAAACATATGATAGGGGAGATTACAAGTAGAAAAAAAGATGGCGATCAAACCTTTAAATTGACATGAAGTTTGTTTCATATAGAATATAATGGATAGACCGCCACTTTTTCCTTGAAATAAGATAGTCGATTCTTAGTTTTTTGTTCTCAGAGAAAGATAAAAGGAGAAAAAACCTTTATTTAGAGATCATAGTCCAGAGTTATCCTGTATATAAGTTAAACTGAAGGATACTAAAAAAGTAATTCTCTCAAATTGGTCCCAAAGAAATAATATATCATAAGTTGTTTCTTTTTTTTTTTTTTTTGATGAAAAGTTGTTTCTTAAATAACCCCTATTATTTTAAGACACATGTTATTTCTTAAACAATTTCTACCTTTAAAAAGTCAAAAGTCAGAGCTCGGATTTCTTTTCTAAAATATTTCATTTCAAAATTTATAAGGTTACCTAATTCCCAACTCTAAAAAGAAAAAAAAGTTGTCTTAACATATACTTTCAAAATTTATAACAGTACCTAATAAATACCGGCACTCCTCATTTCCTTAAATATTTCCTGCTTGCATCAAATTAATATTATTTTTCATGCAGTCACAATAAACTTTTCTTTTTTCTAAGAACCACTATTTGTAGCTAGCATGTTTTTAGGGGTACTAACTATAACCCACGCCAATGGAGAACTGCACTTCACCATCTAGCATATCTCTGGATGTGACTTTGAGATACTGATTTGGGAACTCTTAGAATAACAATACCTCAAGTTGCCTTTATAAAATCATAAGTAATTCTTTTGTGCCTAACAAATTCACCTACGGCTGTTAGTCGATGAAGTTTATATTTAAAGTTATTTTCTTTTTGGCCCCCTAATTTGTAACCAGCTTTTTTTTTTTGCCTCCTATTTTTCATAAATTCAAATTTGACCTCCTATTTTAAGTAAATGTCATAACTACCCTTCCTAATTTCAATATAAAAATATT
This sequence comes from Eschscholzia californica subsp. californica, assembly GCA_002897215.1. Lineage (NCBI taxonomy): Eukaryota > Viridiplantae > Streptophyta > Magnoliopsida > Ranunculales > Papaveraceae > Eschscholzia > Eschscholzia californica. The sequence continues at coordinate 1,256,933 of BEHA01050193.1, forward strand.
AAAGAAAAAAGGTATTTCCACGTCACCTATTTTTAAGTAAATGTCATAACTACCCAGAAAATTTTCTCTTTTTTTTCATATTTTTAATATTTGTGTTTGATATTTTTGTTTTGAAATTAGGAAGGGTAGTTACGGTATTTACTTGAAAATAAGGGGCCAAATTTAAATTTATGAAAAACAGAGGGCCAAAAAGGAAGCTGGTCACAAAGTAGGGGGCCAAAAAACAAATAACCATATTATTTATGACCTTATTCTCAATTAATCAAAATATCATGTCTGTCTCAGAAAACGAATAAATCATAAATACCCCTTGCGGGATAAAGAAAATCTTGTTTTATAGATGCATCTTATACCTTCTTCTTCTGGGGATAAGAAAATTAGAATGATAAGAAAAGCTTACATTTTAACAAAAAAAAAAATGAATCGAAGAGCTTTCCATTACGTAAGATCCTTGAATAACAAGGGAATGGAGAATTATTTTTAAAATTACTGCCTTAGAGTCACGTGAGATGAAAGTTGTATATTTGTAAAAATTGAGGCTCTTACAATGCGATATGCAAAGCGGTATATTAGAAAAATAGAAGCACATTAAGTAAGAGGGACATTTTGTTGGAAATTTTGGACAATTTATTAATTAAACTATTTTACAAAATTAGAAATTAATTTTATAATATTTGAATTTGAAATTTATGTCTAATAGTTGTATTTTTTTGATAAATTATTTAGAGAGATTGCGGGAGTCGGTTTGGTGAGAATCCAATTCCAAATTGGACTGAAATTTGGAAACTGCTCAAAACTCAAGATTGGAGTCAGTTTTCAATGCTATATATAGGGGGTTTGAGTATTGGTAAAACACAACAACACAAACACAACAACTATTCAACATAGAGTGAGAGCAAGTGAGAGAGAAATTTTATTCATTGTTTTGAGCGATGTTTAATTTCTCGGTCGTCGAAGATCTAGTATAGAAGGTTAATTTCTATACGGTACCATCTTGGGACGAACTTGCGGGTTGTGTGAGGCGTCTTCATCTATCCTTCAATAAAGTTTTCTTGTTCGTTCGAGGACGTACGCTTTAAGCCGAACCTCGTTAAATTCTGTTTACATATTTAGTTTCTTGGCTTAGCTTTTCGATTAAATTTAATAGTCGGATCAATTTCAAGGATAGGTTTGATAGCTTCCGCGAACGTTTAGTACTAACAGAGATATATCTATTTGTGAAAAGTTTTTTTCTTGATAAATGTCTTTTTGTTTTCTATAAATAAGGTTTTCTCTAAACAGATTTTAAGGTGTTGTAAAAACTATGTAGAAATTATGTCGGAATCTCCTTTGCCATCTTCAATATGTTGAAATCTCCACAAATTACTTGGTGTAGTTTCACAAAGGCTTGTTATATCTTGGGAAGCAATTTGCCTAATACCTTCAAGTAATCTCGAGTGAGAGGGGGCAAATAATGTTTTAAGGAAAGTGTACCTAGTACACGTTTCAAGCCTCTAATCTCCATCACTCTTCTTTTCATCTTTATTTGTTTCAGAAGAAAAATTTTCCAACACTAGAAACTAGAACCTTAGGATCCACATTAAACGGAAGAAGTAACGTGAAAATATGGGTAGTTTCCGAAAGAAATGCCAAAAATAGGGCTGTCGCGAAGTGTCTTCACACAATGGGTTGTAAATCCTTTGCATGAGTTATATCGGAGGTAAAGCTTCATCTTTCACTTAACATAAGTTTGTTAAAATACTTTGGCAAACTTACATTATTGTTATGTTGTAATGTTATTACTTGCTAAGTATTTTTCGTTTTTCCTATTTGGCCCCCTACTTTGTGACCAGCTTCAAATATGACCCCCACAATTCTGTAAATTCAAATATGGCCCCCTTTTTTGATGTAATTGTCCTAACTACCCTTCCTTTAAATCCTTACTCAAAATTAAAAATAAAAATAAAATCTTAATTCCACCTCATTTCCCTCTCCACCACACATCTCTCTCCATGTCAACTCTCTCTCTCTCTCTCCACATCACCTCTCTCTCTCCAACTCACCTTCATCTTCTCCGATTAAAGTCGCCGACCAGAAAATTTTCCGGCCGGCGACCTCCAAAAAAAAACATTTTTTCCCTCATCTCTCTCTCTAGAAATTCCGGCAAAGGGGGTTTCCCTTCGCCGGAGCCGTGAACAGACCTTTCAAGGTCTGCTCGTGAACAGACCAGATCTGGTCTGTTCACGGCTCCGGCGAAGGGAAACCCCCTTCGCCGGAGTTTTTAGAGAGAGAGAGATGAGAGAATTTTTTTTTTGAGGTCGTCAGCCGGAAAATGTTCCCGACGGCGACTTTAATCGGAGAAGATGAGGTGAGTTGGAGAGAGAGAGAGGGGTGAGTTGGAGAGAGAGAGAGGTGAGTTGGAAAGAGAGGTGATGTGGAGAGAGAGTTGACATGGAGAGAGATGTGTGGTGGAGAGGGAAATGAGGTGGAATTAAGATTTTATTTTTAATTTTGAAAAAGGATTTAAATAAAGGGTAGTTAAGGCATTAACTTAAAAATAGGGGGCCATATTTGAATTTACAGAAATTTGGGGGCCATATTTGAAGCTGGTCACAAAGTAGGGGGCCAAATAGGAATTAACTCATTTTAATTTTTGTAGGTCGAAATGGAAAAAGGCAGCAGAATCACTAGTCGAGTAAAATTTTTTAAAGTCACTTGAACTCCTAAAGGTGGTAAAGGGATTGTAAATGGGGACTCTGCTGAAAAAGTAGTAAGTTACTTTTCATATTAACATTTTATATGTTTAATATCTTATTATGTATATGAAATATCTGGACACTAATCAACTTTATATTGTTTGGTAGAGACAAATGGATGAATTAGAGACAGATAGAATTGCCCAGAGTACTCCAAAAGATTTTGACGACTCGCCAAGTCCGAATGACGTATTTGGCACCGTTATGGGACGTGAGCGAGGTGGTCGTATTCGGTGTCTTTCAATGGTAAAACCAAAGACTTACGGGATCGGTAGTCATCTTCGAGCGTCATTAAGGATTTAACGGAGAAAAACAAAACATTAACGACAGAAGTTGAGGCTATGAAAGTGAAGATGGAAGTATTTAAGAGATTCATGCAGTCACACACTACAAGTTCATCATCTCAGGTATAATTAACTTATATTTTTATTACGTTAGTTATATCATAGTTGACTTAAACTTAGCTACTTTCTCTTAGGATAACAACATAGATTCATATTCATATATATACAACACTTAGAATGACTTCTCATCCATTATTAACATAGTACAAATGCTCATATTTTTCTCCATTAACTAAGCATCAATTAGACCCCATTGAAACCAACAGTTTGAATAACTAAGCATCAAGGAATTATCTTTTTCTCTAAGCTTCGATTCACATCATGATTTCCAATTCCATACTAGTGTTGGATTCTGTTAATCAGTCTTCGGGATTTTTTTATAGGTTTTGATTTATTTGACTGGATAATTGGTTGGTTTTAGTTTGTTCATTTCTTCTGATACATGAAAGTTTGATTATTGAATCCAAAACTATTCTGTTATTATCTAGTATTGAATATCTTTTATGTTTGAAGGTCGTCGACCAGAAAATTGGCCGGCAAATGACCTTCGCCGGAGAAGATGATGAGGTGGCGAGAAGGTGAGGTGGCAGAGAGAGACGATGAGTTGGATGAGAAAGAGGTGATGACTAGTTAACGGTGTAATAACGAAATCTGAAAAAGGAGGCCATCTGGGTATTTTTGACAAAGTAGGGGGCTAGGCAGGAAACCGGTCACAAAGTTGAGGGTTATTTGGGAAATAACCTTATAAGTTTTGTTTAAGAGAAAAAAAGAAAAAGAAAATGAAGGTGATCAACACTCACTTTATCCTAGGGTGACCATTAAACATAATTCGTAACTCAGATATAAGTTTTGTTCTCCAAAATTTTGAAAGTATAGTCCGCGCCAATAGCGTAACAAATCTTAACCCTAGAATGTTTCGTTTTTCACATTTTGAATCTCACATCATCATCCTCAAAATTTCCCTACCATTGATGTTCTGGTTCAATGTTCTTCATCTAACACCATTAACATCTCTTCTTCTTTAACGAAGATCCCCTTTGAAACCCTTATCGCCTTCTTTATTCCTCTAATCTCGCAACATTCCTCCATTTGAACTCTCTCTCTCTCTCTCTCTCTACTATTCTCTCTCTTAGGGTTCGGATAATTGAATGTATTTTGTTAGTGATGTCGACACTAGAGAAGCTATTCGTGCAGATCTTTGACAGAAAAAAGTGGATTATTGACCAGCTAAATCAACAGAAGGATTTATACGATCAGTACTTAGCTTCCACGCTTTTAATTGATGGAATTCAACCTCCTTCGTGGCTTTGGAACACTGGATCCGAGGCTACTTCTTCAGGTCTTAAGAAATTTCTTCCTTTTTCAGTATTATAGGATTTTACAGTCTAATTGCTTCTTCTGTCTTTTGGATTTTTCGTGTTAATTGGTTGTATATAGTGTTCTTAAGTCCATTGATTTCTAATATAAAATTAAACCTTAACTGCCAATTTTACTAATATATGAGTTTAGCACTAGAGCCTTCAATTTGCTAGTTGTAAGAACGGGTAATTGGTAGTGGTGGTGGTGGTGGTGGTGGTGGTGGGTGGGGGAACACTTAACTCTGTACTCTGTAGTTGTAAGATTTATCGACAAAATTACTTGTGTCCAACATATATCCAGCCTCATCTGATTGTTTTTTTTTCATTGCAGAATTGAAGAAAGAAGACATGATCTCAGGACTTCTATTCCCACCTCCGAGATCCCATGTTCCTTCTTACATTGGATGTAACAATTTCTACAATAGGTCAGTTAGTGCAGCAAATAATGGTATGATTTCAGATAATGTTTTCTCAGAAACCTGTGCTTCGAATAAATATTGTAATGTGCCGGAAAGGTCAACGGTTATACCCAACTGCCACCAAAATAGCAGCAATGTCGAAATTCATTCTACACTAAATGTTGTTCCTGAGTTGGATCATACTATTACTTCCCCTCAACGTCAGACTGATTCTAAGGTACTCGAGGCTTGCTTTGAGCCAATGCAATCTTTGGCAAGAATACAAAGATCCAGGTCGAGGCAAAAAGCTCTAGAGCTTCGTAATAGTGCAACAGCGAAATCAAAAAAGCGTCCTAGAAACGAAAGTTGCATGACTGTCTATGCTGGTAGAATTACAAGGTCTAGAACTTCATCGGAACCACATCATCATGTCAAAGAGTTAGTGGAACCAGATAAAGCCTCCTTAAGCTTCAACGGTGTTCTATGTGATAGAGCTATGAGCTCTAGAGCCAACAAGAAAATTAATTCGGTTAACGAAAATGTTGATCTTTGTACTGCATTTGATACTCAAGTAACAAGTGAAAGTTCCAGCCTAGTGCACAAGGAAATACAACTTTCTGATATTGTGGATAGAAATACCGAAAATCGTCAAACCGAGAGAGATATCACGATTCACAATTGTGGAATAACTGTGAGCTCTCTGACCACTCATCCCGAGATTAATTATGCTGATGGTTTGTTAGTACTTGGTAACTCATCAAAAGTCCCAAATGGCAGAGTTGAATGCTCCAGATCTGCCTCTATGGATAAATCTCTTGAATCCGAGAACCAGTTCAACCTAATGAAGCAGTCAGGTAGTGAATTGCTGGTTCATGGTGAAAGAGATGCTTCTGGAGTTGCAGGAGCAAAGCTTGTTTCAGATGCTCCAGCTGATCACAACCAGATTTGTTCTAGATCTAAGCAGGGAACTGCTACAATGGCATCTAATATGAAACCTCTGGTATCCAGGCCTCTATCCAATGGTAGTATATTTGTGGAGCCAAAGCATCTCACTTTTGATGACGAAGCAGAGTGTGGAATGAATGAGTCCGTTCAGCTCTCTCTCGATAAGAAAATAGAAGTGCCAGATCAGTCACAAAAGAAGAGACTAACTTATTTGGATACCACTGAACTAACAAAGGACATACTCCATGAGAAAGAAGTCACTGCTGTTGGTTATCTGGTGAGGGATGAGATAGGAAAAATGACAGGTGAGGAAGAAAAATGCTGGGGTTCTCTTGCTAATGGGGAAACAATTGAAAATGTGGGGAGAGAGACATCTAAATGTGAAATTGGCCTTACAACTGGAGGAGACTCTTTAAGTTTATCTTCTCCCTTATCAAGCAAAGGACCATCTAATGAAATAACAGTAGCTGATATATCTCCCGAAAGCAACAAAATCCCAGTGGAGCTGTCTACTGAAGCATTGAAGAGGATAACGATGTCTAACAGTAGCCATGAAAAGTGTAGCTGCTCTTCTCGTGACTGTTTGTTGAAGAAGGATCATGTCAAGGAAATGGTGGACGCCGAGGAGGAGTTGATAACTTATTCTGGAACCTGCAGAAAGGAGAAACTTGAATATTTTAATATGGACAAAGCCGAGACTGATATGCTGCACTCTGTACCATCTACTCATAAAGCTTCAAGTTTATCTGCCATGTCATCAAGGGAAGGACTATATCAAACTTCACAGGTGGACCTCAATATATCTCCAGTAAGCAAAAGACTATCAAATCAAGCACTCGTTGAATCAGAAAAAAAAGTAGTCGATAGTCACATCCATGAAATACGTAGCTCAGCTGCTAATGTAGAGCAGCAAGAGAGCGGTGGAGAAGAAGACCAGAAACTGTCTCCTTGTATTTTTCATGGACATGGGAAGCTTGAATCCTTAGATACGGAGGAAGTAGGATATCATATTCTCCCTGCGTCATGCATTGCACGAACATCAAATGTATCTCGTACGTCATCAAGGAAAAGGACATGTAACATTGATGAACACGTAGCAGTTGATACATCTCCAGAAAGTGACAAAATCATCAAGCAGTCAGATGTGTCTTCAGATCGTGTAACTTCACGGAAAAATAGTTCGGGTAAGAAATGCAATGGGGAGTTTCTCTTGGTGACTAAAACAACAGACAATTCTAAACTTGATACGTGCAATGGTCTAGGAGAATCATCCACCCCGGTCAAAATGTATGAAGAACCAGAAATTGTGTCTTGTCATGACTTATTGAGGCCCTCAGATGATAAAACTGCTCTCAGGCAGATAGTGACGCATGGAGTCTCTCAAATTCACAGTGAAGGGCAAACTAACCATTTAGTGGACCCTATCACCCATGAGGAAAACCTTGGTTGTGCTAAATCAATTGAATCTTCTCCAACCAAATATTTAATAGAACCAGGAAAAGCTACATCTAATGCTTTGAATAAATCATGGCCTCAGAATAAGCGAAGGAAGATTGACAGTGAATCCAGTCTAGGCTTCATTACTGCTACAAGGGTAAGGAAGGTTAAACCAAATCCAGGTGAGGATGAAACACTAGGAAGCTTAAAAAATGCTGAAGTTGGTTCGGAAACTGAGAATTTCCAACAAAGTCCGGAGAATTTCCAACAAAGTGCCAATGAATACTCTGTTGCCGTGATCTCCCAGAGTTCAAAGCACTTAACAGTTGAGAGTTCTCGATACTCACTAGGACTGCTAATAAATGAGGTAACTTTTTCTTTGTTTATAAAGTTGAAATATTTAAAGAAGTACAAAAAGTAAATGTCATAGTTGCAAGTCAGCGTAACATACGAAATCTAATTTGGTTGGAATGTTAGCCAGCAATCCAACTTGCTGCAACAGCATCAACTGACATAATTTTGTGCGTAGATTGTGTATGTACAATTACCTGTATTATCTCGGAGACACCTCCAAATTTTTTTTGTTTGTCTACATTATCTGATTCTTTAAACATTTTTACCTATCTATGAATTTCTATTGAACATTTATGTACAGAAACATGCCATTATATGCTATATGGATCTTGAATCTATTGATTTGTAGTCAATGTTTGAAAAATATACTGGCTAGCTTAGGATCCTTTCAAAAAGTCAGATGCATGTATGCTTTGTTATTTGAGTACAAATTGACTGGTCATAGGATAAGTTAGGTTTCATTTGGAAATACTTGTTGGCTGGTTACCATACTGAAACAATCAGTGAACAAGAAAAATCTCAGTCTTGCAGCCTATTTCCCAAATTTTGCATACTGCAGAGATATTACATGCAAATCCATGCAAAGTATTTTCCTTATGACTATTTATAGAGAATCTATGAATTGGGAAAGCGAAATTCTTTTTATCCTATTTATTTCTCCTTCTCTTATTACCAATCCAACTCAGATGCGTTCTTATTATTAAATATTAATTGTCATTTACTGCGTATCATAGGCTGAACTTGAGAAGGAACCGGTAAACGTCGATGCAAGCATCCCATTAGGAGTTGAAGAAACACAGTTGGAGTCTTCCCTTGGTTCTAGCAGAAAGAAACCGGAAGAATCGCAAAGTTTCTTACAGGATGAGCATACATTTATTGATCCTTGTAGCGCTGCGTTTGATGTGGAAATCCCGTTTGAATCACAAGATACAAAGAGATCTATGTGTGATGGAAGTGAAACAAATATAGGATGTGCTGAACAAATTGTGTGTACCAAAAGAGATATGCAGGAAAGAAAATCCATTTCTGGAGATAAATTATTTTCACATCATGAAGATCTTGATCACATTGGTGCTGATCAATCCATGCCTGAGTTTGAGGGTTTCAACATCTCTGCACGTACAGATAACATATTGTCGTGCATTGGTGCTGGTACAATTAGCTTTGACGAGTCAGGATTGCCTAGCTCGACAATGGAGCGTATTAGTGTTCTTGAGCAGCTGTGTCGATCTTCTAGCATGGGTACACCATTACCTCATCCTTTAGAGTATAAATCACATGTGAAGTTGAGCACATTGCCCACTTACAATCCAATTGATGAAGAAATTAACCATTATTCACCAGAAAGGTCCTATTCTGTTTGCATGTCGTCCTCAAGTGGTCAATCCGACTCTGATGCTTGGAGTCCTTACACACCTCAAGTTGAAAAGCTTTACGATAATATTATATCATTATCTGCTGATCAGTGTTCGAGGAAGCAACAAAGCACAAATCCAGAGCTTACACCTATACATGAGGATAGTGGGAGTAGTAGAGAAGAAAACGAAAATTTAGGAGATATGGGGGATCAATCACAAGGACCCAGAGCTACAGGGAAGAGCTCAACCTGCAGAGAACCACTTGCTGACATAAGTAACTCTAAACCTCCTCAAATGGTCTCTGAAGCTGAGAAGATCCATGAGAGAGATGGCCCAGCCAATTTTTCAAGTAACGGTATGAAGTCTCATGGGTCACAAATTGGTACTAAGAAGAAGTCCAGATTTAAGGATAAAGAGAACCATGGTCCTTCAATAGGCGAAAATAGTTTATGGAGATCAATTAAATCTCTTCAGAACAGGTGTAGTAAGCCAAAGTTATCGAGGAATAAAAGTGAGAAGGGAGGAAGTGATTCTTATGTAGAGAAGGGGTCTAAGGGTACAAACATTGTTTCTAACATCAAATCTTTTATTCCATTTGTTCAAGCTAAGCATCAGCAAGCTGCAGTACCTACAGGTTTTATTTCTGTTTCCTTTAATCTTTAGTACAGCCAGGATCTCTTCGCTAATATCTAAATGTTTTTTTTTATTTAACCGTGAACCCTTGAAACTCAATTCTTTATCTTGCTTTTAAGAGTCATTATAGCCCTAGGCAAGCTTTTAAGAGTCATTATAGCCCTAGGCAAGCTTTTAAGAGTCATTATAGCCCGAGGCAATGGCGTACGGAATCCAAGTAAGATGGATAGTCTAGAAATTATGTTTATTTGTGTTTTTCTAGGGCAAACGGTTGGCCTAGGTGACATTAATATCTTTCTACTGAGCTACTGAACTATAAGGTTACCACTTTTGGGGTTTAGATTTAACAGTTCATGGCTTTGCTCAGGCTCGAGCTATAAATTGGTATATCCATGATGCCTGTTTCTGTCTGTTCATCATACTGAATTCACCATACACTTTCGTTTCATATTGGAGGGAAGAACCTTTTTGAGAAATAAATTTCTGCAATCTTTCAGGTTATGAAGTATAAGGATAAGTATTTACACGTTGAACTTTTGAATTACGAGTTGTCAGCCATAATAGCATTGGTGTCATCCTCCAGAATACTTGATATGATAAAGGTTATCTTCTGAAATTCTATATATTGTTTTCACTATTCTTGTGGTGTATTATAGGAAGGAAAGATGTGAAAGTGAAAGCCCTCGAGGTTGCTGCAGCAGCAAGACGTCAAGCAGAGGAAAAAGAGAAAAAGCTTGAGATGAAGAGAGAAGCAGTAAAGCTTGAGCGAGCAAGACGGGAGGAAGAAAAGGCCAGGGAACTAGAATTGCAAAAGAAGAAAAAAGAAGAGGCGAAGAAAAAAGAAGCCGATATGGCTGAAAGGAAAAGGATTAGGGTAGAAGAAGAAATGAAGGAGAAGCAAAGAAAGAAGATGCGCAAAATACAACATAAGAAACTTGATACTGAAAAAGGGAGGAGAAACAGGCTCCCAGATGAAGAAATTAAACAGCAGAACCTAGAAACTGTGAACGATAGGGAGGACTGTGCGAACAAGAGGGTAACTCGAAGCACAAGTACTGCCAAGGCGTCAGCAAGCTATACCAAGAAAGCAAGCAATGTTTATGAAGGTTGTGAGGCTTTGAATGTATCTCATGATGTGGAAAAAGTGAGTCTGCCTATAATACTAGTGTTTAGTGGTGGGTCAATGAAGTGCCATATAATTTGTACATGTATTCTTAATCCATCCGTATTTAATGTTTCTTTATGCACGTCATAGGTTGTGAGTGATTTAAGTACAGCAAATGAAAAAGTCGTATCTGTTACTGGAGGCGCTCAAGAACAGTCATATGACATTTCTCCATATCAAAGCTCAGATGATGAAGAGGATGAACGTGTAACCACTAAGAAAGTAAATCCTTCATGGGCCAGGTAAACAACTGAATTTTGTTCTCGATTATTTAATCTTCTTGCACCCGAAAATCATGCTTCTTCACTCAATGGATCCAACAAACACACGCTCTTTTCATTACAGAAAGCAACTTTTGCTGAGGAATCTGCAGTTAATTTTTTTACTTGTTTCTTACCACAGGGATTTGGGTCCATTGTTACGCTCAATGGAAGAGATAGACCCATTCACAATTTTCTCCGCTTCAAGCTTTTGCAGTATAGCTGAAGGTAATGCTGTTGGGTTCTCTTACTGTAACAGTTTCTGTATACCACGCGTATTATAATATATTCATTCCTAGTTTCAAAAAATAAAAAACTTAATCTCCTCTTTTTGCAGTTCTACCTCGTAAGAACTCCAAATAGTTCCGGGTTTGATTTGCGAGACTCTGTTTCCTGCATGCTAGTAGGTTCAAAAGCCCATTGAGCACAAAGGAGGTATTTTTCTGTCGTATTTGTTAGCTCCTCTGGCGAACATCTTTTTGAACTATCTACGATTCCCCTTCGCGAGGTATCTTACTTACAAATAAAAGATACTTCAACGTAGATATTAGAATCAATTTTTAGGAAAAAGGTTCCGCCTCTAGGCTGCATGCTCCGGAAGGGGTGTGGCATAGCCTCATAGGCCTTCAGCCGTGAGCGGTAAAAGGTGTCTTCACTTTCTGGAAATAACAAATTAATGATACGACATTGATATATAAATAAAAGATGTCATAGTTTTGTACTTCGCTACAATATATCAAGTCTTATGTGTATTTGTTCTCATCCTGAACTATAGGGTATCGTTAATCAAAGGTTTTACTATCATACTCAGAATCAGTGTCATCGAATCTTGTAACTTGTTCATCAGCTTCATCTAATTGAACCTCAACCCAATGTGCTAATAATCTTCCTCTTTATTTTCTTCCCAACTATGTTTTAAATATGTGAGGAGTATGCCTCTTTAAGCCTTGAGGCATATCGTCAAGAGGAAGCATGCCTCACACAAGAGGGGCACAGGCCTTGCTCGACACAGATGTTGACGACTTAAGGCAGAAATTTACTGGATTTCGTCGAGGAATACACATCTCCCCACTTTCAGAACTATGTTAATTAGACCTATTTCACTGGGTTATATTTTATACCATCATTCTTGCATTTGGTCTTTTGAAGTCTGACCTAACATATACCCCTTATTCTTTCTAGGTATATCTTTATGTGAAATTTTACGGCGAACAGAGCCACAAATATGTCTGGGAGCTTTGTTTGGTGGAAGTGCTCCTCTACCCGAAACTCTCTGTAGGCGACACTTGTGTTAGTGTAAATAGTTTCTTTTCTACTACAAGAATTTAACTCCTGCTGCTGAAAAGCTTGATTAACTCCAATGAGAAGTGCTGAAACATCTCAAATTGGATCTTAACGCATCTATTCAGCACCTCGCTTGATGAGTGCCGGAGATATGTCAATCTGAATACAACACCTTATTGATCAAGGAAATAAATACAAGTGGAGTTCTTCATGAAGTGTTGTTATATGTCCTGACTTCGTAATTAACATTTAAGGCGGAATTTTGCTAATCTCTGATTTCTGTCCCATTGTTTTGCTGAAACTGAGCTTGTGAATCTTTATTGTACTAATATATCGATAGTGTACTAATATTTTACTTGAGTATCTAATTACTTTACGAGTAACCTACAATGCTGGTCTTGTCTAGGGTTATTTTACTTCATTTCTTTGCCTATTTCATCATCGTGATAGGCATAATGTTTACTTATTGGTTTAACAATTACTAACAACAAAATGGGACCAAAATTGAATCTGGTTTTTATAAGGAGGAAATCAGAAAGAAAGATGCATAGAAATTTGAACTAAATAACAGTTTAGTTTTTCTTTTTTTTGAATATAGACTACGATCTACTACGTTGGTCATTACATGACATTGATACAACATCAAGACGTGATAAGTACCATAACTGCCTAAGATAAACTACTAACGAAAGGAGCTTAAATTTCAACCACATAGAATCAGTAGCACTTAAAGGAGAAAGTGTTCTTCAAATCTATCTTCTTCAGCCCCTCTTTGAACGGAAGCTTATAGGAGCAAGGAAACCAACTCCACACGAAAATCAATGACATTGAAAATTTCTGCTGACTAAATTAGCATGGAACTGGTTTAGTTTCTTTTCTGCTGTTCTTTGTTTGATCTTGATAACACAATTTTTCAACCAGTCTTGTTAACTAAGAATTCCTGCACAATGACTACATAAAGCAGACCATATTCTTTCGGATAAACCAATGTAAAAGGAACTGTAACAAACAAATCTGCCTGAAAAAGCGGCCAAGAAAGAAAAACCAACAATACAAAATAGATAGGGGAGCTCTAAGCTCTAACAATCTCATTGTTACTACAAACATAAAATACAACAAAAGGGCTCATTCTCCCATTTTCTGCTCTTCGATATCTATCCTTATCGACACAGTAAGCAGCACTGAATGTCACATCAACCGGATTGTTGTTCGCTCCATCTAAAGAACCACTCTCTTCGAAATACAAGGGAAAGAAATATATATATGTATATATAGATGAAAATTCATTTAGTTGTCTGTCTTATCAAGTGACGAGTTCTCAGGATTCTGCATGAGCAGGTTGTACGCAGCAAAACCATTTCTTCTGCAGATCAAGCAATGCTCATTGTTAGCAAAAAAAAAAAAACACCATATACTCAAATGTGAATCATGGAGCAGATTCGATATCTTATATGATCATTGTTAGCAAAATAATATAATTAAAAAGAAATTGAAAGGAACTCTTGATTAACATCACTTACGGACTGAGCTTTGCCAGTTTCTGCTTTAGATTTACAGGCAGGAACTTCATCCTTCCCTGGTGAGTCAGGCTTGTTGCCTGCTTTCCTCTCATCCCTGGCCTTATTGAATATCACACTGAATCCCTCAGCTGAAGCAGGATCATTCACATCCCACTCGCCAAACTTGGGCAGTGGCCGACCTTTGTCCTGTACGAAACCAAATTTTACAAGAAAACCTTAAGAGTCGCATAGCTCGATACCCATGAGAATAAAATCAGATATTAATATAACCCATTTATCATTTGTTAGGCTACTTTGAATGAATGGAATAACATAACGTTCGAAGAAAAACTCAGTGAACTTCAACCAACTCCTTATAAATGTAAAAGAATCTACAGTTAGGTGCTAAATTTTGAATTCCCGAAAGGGATTTGCTTACTGTAATTGTGTTTCTATTAGCATATACAGCAGATGAATATTTAATACAGAATCCTTCCATGTTTGAACGGTTTCTTTTCCTTCTATTCAAAAAATTATCTTGTCGTGTTTCATGAAATAAACATAATAAAAAAAATCTTTGGTAGAACAAAGTTCAACATCAAATAGTAGAAGAATAAAACATATTCTGGGGCGTACACATTTACCAGTTATAGACTAGTCCAGAATATAGTTCTACCATTTTACGTGGTACTGAAATTTCTCAAGGTTACTACTACTTTAACAAGGGAGTTATGGGTGCATCCACATGATGTACCTCGCACTGTTTCAGATTCTCCGTAACTCCCTATATAAAGGCAATAGCCGAAGACCCAAAGTTCAACTTCGTAACTGAAACCAAGGAGATTACCTTCCTTCACACGAATTTATCTAAAATATCAGTACAATCAAAATGAAAAATTTCTCCTACTTTTCAAATGAAGAGGATTTGCATGTCCACCCATCTATCAGAAGTTCAAGATCACTGAATTGCTTGAAACCGTGGACGTTTCCGTGTTTCTTAGGTTTTACCAGGCGCAAATGTGTTTCAAACCGTTAGCCTTCATTGAGAGCACATTGAAGAGGAAGGAGCTCTATAACTTTTTTTTAAAAGTTCAATAATATGATCCCTAAAGCACGGTTTCGATTGAATTGGAAAGCAAGCAACAAAACACGGTTTTTCACCTTTTACCTCAAACTCCCTATACTATACATATTACATACAACAGAGGATTAATCACAAAGAAATGAATATCCGTTGAAACGAACTTGCCTCAAATTTATCATCAGAGAAATCATGGTTTCGTAAATTACGTCATCGTTACCCCCTTCGAATTTCTAAACTAGCAACATCACCACCACCCAGATTGTTTAGTGCACAAAGGGTTTTAGAGACAATTGTCATAATTGTAGACAAAATAAACAAGAAAACGTAAATGAGTTGAACAAATCAATTACTAACTATCTTGTATCTCAGATTAAGATCAAAAAAAGGGAAATTTTTGCCCAAGGTCCCCCAGATAAAAAAAAGGAAAACAGCTACCCAGATCGAAACGTAAAGGGTATAACAAACCTAATTGAATCAAATCAATGAGATGATAAAACCTAAATCAACATCAAAATTAAAGGTGTTCTATATCGAAATCGAGCCACATAAAAGCAAGTAAGAAGGAAATAATAACATAAAACAAATTAGAGTTTTCGATACTCGTACCGACATGAATGCTTGATTTAGAAAGAGGAATTCTTCAAAAAGACGGCTTCCTGAGCTAAAATTGAAGTACACGATTAGATTAGGGAGAGATATAAGTGGAAACTATTTTTGTGGAAACTGGAGTATTATAATTGACTAACTAGTTGTCTTCAACTAAGATACTGTAAGAATCAAATTTTAATTTAAAACTACTTCTCATTTCCATCTATCTCTAGGGATGTCGTAGATCTCTTTTGGTTAACGTCTTGGTGTTATATCAATTTAGATTTGACGTGTAATGTGTTTTCTATCATTATCTGATTGTGTACCATGGTGTTTATGATCACGTCGTCTGGAGTCATGTTGGGTCGAACTTATATGCAAACGTGCAAGCACAGTGATGTTCATTTTCACACCGTTTAACGACATGTGTTTTACTTGTCGTCCAAAATTAGTATGTGATTTCATTCGAAATTAATACATGATTTCAGATGACAGTTACTCGCGTAACCCCACGTCTTCGTGTAAAAATTGATCACAACTATGCATGCACGTCTTCGTGTAAGTTCGTCCCAACACGACTCCAGATGACGTGATCATAGACACCATGTACACGCACACTCAGATAACGCTTGGAAAGTGCATTACTTGTAAAAATTGAAATTTGATCTTACATAACGAACTAGTCAAGAGAGTTTTATCGCAGTTTATTGTTAAATTATATGATTAGAGATATTGTGTTCCACTTTGAATAGTTATATTTGACTTAAGAATATAAGTATCCTCGATTTTGACTTTTTAGTATCCGCACCAATCTGAATAACCAGTGGATCGGTTCCCAAACCGAACAAATTTGTTTAGATCGGATTGGTTGATTCAGATATTAAATGTACACTCCTAAATTATCCACTACACATAAGGTGCCCTTAGAAAGCGCAAATTTGTTTAGTTCGTATTGGTTTGGTTTATTGGGATATTAAATGTACCCCCCTAAATCTACACATAAGGTGCCCTTAGAATTCCTAATAAGGACCACTTTGAGGTATAGTATACCGCATCCACATTACACCGTACACAAAATTGAGCCATCCACTTGAAGCTTGAGGAAATACCTCATCAAGCATAGGGTTGGGAAAAAAGTCCGCAAATCCGAAACCCGTCACGAGTATCCGAGTCCGTTAGAGCCCACGGGTACTTGAAACCCAAAAGCGGGTTTAGCTCGACCGACCCGATGAAATCAACGGGTCGGGTACGGATTTTGAAGTGTTATCCGGCATCCCGACCCAACCCGCCGATAATCTTTACCCGACATAACCCGCTTAATAACGTCATCCATTTATACGATAATACCTATGCACATTATATGTATGCTTGCTTGTATGTATTTATGTATGCATGTATAACATATCTATAGATATGTTTTTAAAGTATTTGAAGTGATATATACATATATTGTTGTCCAAGTGCAGAGTGCCCTTGACACAACATTGTTAAGAGAAACTTAATTAAATTTTAGTTTCGATAGAAATTTCGGTACCATTGAAATAGAAATATTTTGGTCATTTCGACCGAGATATTTTGAAACTTTGGTGAAAACCCAATAACTCGACCGCCCGATACCCGAGAAATCCGAAAAGTTTGACGGACTTGGACGATTTTGGACACTAGGATTTTTTAAATAACCCGCCCGATTAAATCCGAAAGCCCGAATGGACAAAGAGTTTAAAAGCCCGACCAGCCCGATCCGATGATGACATGAACCCGACCGGCCCGACCCGGACCCATTCCCATCCCTAATCAAGCATGAGGTGGCAATACATACAACACTCCCCTCCAAATTTGTGAAGAATTTATCTTAAATCTTCCCTCCCTGCCTGTCTCTTGTCTGAATATCATTGGCTTCACCATCAAATTTTGGCTCTCTTCAAGAGTCCTTTATCTAGTCCTCCTCTGCTTCTTTTGGGGCTTCTTCAAGAGTTCGGTGAGCTCTTTTCAGTGGCGGAAGCTCACACCCACAGTACTCAATCATACAGGTAACTACATTCTTTTTTTCTCTGTTATATAATTGTAGTGGTTGTTTCTGCCATTTCTGATTGACCCAAACCTTCCTTCTTGGATTTAGGCCTCAATCAGACTTCCCATCCTCTTGTAAAGCTGCTTCTTGTACAGTGTTGGTACTGAGGACCCAAAAGTTTGTATCCAGTAGGGAGAAAAAAGGGAGGATATTTTTGTGATTGTTGTTTCTCTCCAAATATGTTATCCAATTCCAACCTCATCTCCTGCAATTTTTCTTCCTCTCTACCTCAACTACTACCCAAAACCCTAAATACCAGAATTCCATTTTTGTTAGTTTCTAACTCCTCAAAAGTCCACCACCAAATTTCACTTTACAGAACATCAAATTACAGTAGATCTCTTAAACCTTATAACCTTACCCTGTCTCCTACATTTTCATCATGTAGGAGACCTGGGTTTCTTCAAATTTATCGGAGTTCGCTGAACAGTCGGAACTCAGACGGTACCTTATCGAAAGAGAACTCTTCTGTGGAAAATAATGAGATTGGTAGTGGAAATGGCGGGAATGGTGGCGACTGGACTACTTCGATTTTGCTCTTCGGCCTATGGGTTGCCCTTATGTATTACATTTTCATGCTTGCTCCAAATCAAACTCCGGTACTCTCTTTTTCTCATATTAGGCCAATCAGATGATTTCTAAGGATTTTCGTCTATCATGTATTGTAATGATTTATGGTACTTTTACTTGTTCAAGATATCCGAATATAGGTTTACATCATTTATATTGTGTACGAAAACAATGACATAAGATTGGAATTGACCTTTGGATAATGCTACTCAGACTACCAAATTACAGAAGAAGTCAGGAAAGTAGCATTTTGGAGTCTAGGTTTTATGTAATTTCACCCAAAGTAAAAGTGATTTACATTTTTTTTGAATTCTAGTGCCTACTTTCTTGACTTTTTCTGTGCTTTGGGAGTCTGAGTAGCACTATCCTTGACCTTTATGTTATTTTGCGGAACTTTAATATTGGTCAACTTTTACAGTCGCGTGATATGTATTTCTTGGAAAAGCTTCTGAATTTGAGAGGAGATGATGGTTTCCAGATGAATGAAGTCCTTGTCTGTCTATGGTACATAATGGGTTTGTGGCCCTTAGTTTATAGCATGCTTCTACTTCCGAGTGGTAGAAGGTAAATGATGATAACCTAGGTCCTTATCTACGTTTTGATGATTAAGTTTACTAATGAATTCACTCGGTTCACTATACTATGAAACGAAAAGTGATATCATAATTCATAAGAACGGTTAAACGTT